>CM022299.1:618678075-619210376 GCA_011799875.1 Thinopyrum elongatum
AGTGATTCACACAAATTTAAAAGAATTCAAATTTAAACTATTCAAATTTGAAAACTAATGGCACTAACAGAAAGTTTATAATTTTTGTGACCTAAAAGCAAAAAGAATCACTAAAAAACTGTAAGTATTTAGCTGTAAGTAGAAACAAAAGAAAATAAATAAAGCAAAAAACAAAACAAAAAAACTAGAAAAAAATTTAAAAAAAATGCCGCCTACTGGGCAACCACGGCCTGAATACGACTAGAAACCCAACCAGCTTGTTGGGCCAGGATTCAGGCCCGCAGAAGGCCCAATAGGCCCACAGGCAAAGATAGAGTATTTAGGCCCGTAAGCCTGCTTTAGATAGGAGCTTGATGGCTCTGGCGCAGCACTGCTTATAAACCGGTGCGGGGCTCTTTCAACTAGCGAGGTGGGACTAAACTCCCACCACGCCACTGTGCAAGGCCATTGGTCCCGGTTGGTGGCAGGAACCGGGACCAATGCCCCCCTTTGGTCCCGGTTCGTGGCAATAACCAGGACCAAAGCCCACCTTTGGTCCCGGTTCGTGCCACCAACCGTGACCAAAGGTCTCTGCTTCCCGCCCTTTGGGCTGCTGGAAATTGACCTTTGGTCACGGTTGGTGGTACGAACTAGGACCAAAGGTTGGCTTTGGTCCCGGTTTGTGGCACGAACCGGGACCAAAGGGTTTGCTATATAAGTCAGGACTTAGCAAATTTCAACCCACTCGCCATTCTTCTCTCGACGACGACGCCGCGCCCCTGCTGCTGCTGCCCTCCTCGCCGTCGTTGCCGTCGCCGACCTGCCCCGACGCCGTCCCCGACGTCGTCGTTGCCCCGATCGACGCCGCGCCCCTGCCCCGCCCTTGAGCCCCTGCCCCGGCCCGCCCCTGCCCCGGCCCGCACTCGCCGCCCCCGCCATCGCCATCGCCGTCGCTGTGAGCCGCCGCGCCGCCCCTGCTTGTTCATATGAACATTTTTTTGTTCATATGATTATTAGATATGATGATGTTGATGATTGTTAGCTAGATGATGTTGATGATAGGTATGATGATGTTGATGATAGATGATATATGCTTTTTTTTGTTCATATAATTTTTTTTGTTCATATGATGATTTTTTTTGCATTTTTGGAAAAATGTATGTATGTATGTTCTCTGTATATGTTCATATATGCAAAAGTTACATTTTTAGAAAAGTTTTATGTATGTATGTTCTCTGTATATGTTCATATGTGCATTTTTAGAAATTTTTTGTGTATGTATGTTCATATATGCAAAATTTACATTTAAGAAAAAAGAAAATGTATGTATGTTCATATGCAAAGAATATGCAAACGTTAGAATTTTTTATGTTCATAGAATTTTTTTTGGTGATATTGTAGAATATGAACATTTTGAATATGGATGGATGGATGGATGAACATTTTGAATATGGATGGATGGATGGATGAACATTATGTCCATGTATGTATGTATGTATGTATGTATGGATGTCGTTGTCGATCTACCCCCTCCCCGATAACTTTGACGTGAGGGGGGGGGGCGTCGGACATGCATAAGGAGGGAGGGAGAGATGTTAATAGAAAGTTTTCTCTCAAAACGTTACTAAGTTAAAATGTTACTAAGTTACTAAGTTTTCTCTCGAAACGTTACTAAGTTACTAAGTTACTAAGTGTAAAATGATGTTAATAGAAAGTTTTCTCTCGAAACGTTAATAAGTTACTAAGTTAAAATGTTCATATATTCGAAACATATCAAGTGTTGTATTTTCTCTCGAAACGTATCCCCGATAACTTCGACATAAGGGGGGACGTCGATCAACCCCCTCTCGCCCGACCAAATTTACGAAGTTCAAAGTTACTAAATTTACTCCCGGTCCGCTCGCCCGACCAACTCTCGAGGCCACCCAAAGAAAAGACGTTGTTCGATCTCCTACCCCCTCCCGCCCCTACCCAATAACTCTCGAGGCCACCGAAACCCTAGAAGAAAAAGCGTTGTCGATCTCTCGAGGCCACCCAAACCCAAAAAAGCGTTGTCGATCTCCTACCCCCTCCCGCCCCTACCCGACAAACTCTCGAGGCCACCGAAACCCTAGAAGAAAAAGCGTTGTCGATCTCTCGAGGCCACCCAAACCCTAGAAAAAAATTGTTGTCGATCTCCTACCCCCTCCCGCCCCTTGTAGTGATATTAGCTAGAGGTCTATGTTTGCCACTAATATATCCATCTCTCATGTTTGTATATTGCCATGTTGTAATATTTGCAGAAACTATGGAAAGAGACTTGGAACAAGAACAATTGTTAAGTGATATAATCCTCAGCATGTGACGACCCCGGCTTAATCATACACTAATCATACACGCAAATGCACACGATCAAGCCTAAGGACTCACTTGAAGATATCACAACACAACTCTAAAACATAAATAAATTCATACAAGCTTAATATTACAAGCCAGGGCCTCGAGGGCTCGAATACATAGCTCGATGGCATGCAAGTGTCAGCGGAAGCATCAGATATCTGAGTACAGATATAATACAGAACATAGAGATAAGCCTTCACAGAGGCGGGGCAAAATAAAAACTACGATCGAAAAGGCGTGGGCCTCCTGCCCTGGACCCTCCGATCCTACTCCTGGTCGTCAGACGGCTCCTCGTAGTAGTAGTACTCGCCGGGCTGGTAGTAGTAGTGGTCGTCGAACGGGACAACTGGCTCCGAGGCTCCGTCGTCTGGTGGCATCAAGTGGATAAAGGGGAAAAAGGAAAATAAAGCAAACGTGAGTACTCATCCGAAGTACTCCGCAAGCAAGGATCTACACTACATATGCAACATTTTCAAAGGGGGTTGTATATGTGGACTGGGCTGCAGAAATGTCAGAATAGAGGGGGAAAGCCTAGTCCTATCGAAGACTAGCATCTTCAACATCTTCATCAGTCTTGCAACATAAGAAGAGAGCAGGATAACATAATGTAAATTATAGCAGTAATGTCATCAACCTCGGCCGGGGATTCTTCCTCGACTCCCTGCGAGAAAACAATCCCAGAGCCGTACTATCCAGTTCTCATCTCATGTCATGTTCTAGTTGTACCGATCGGGATACAACTCCGAGTGTCCGTTACCATAGGACAGGCTATCGATAGAAGTTTCTTCCCTGCAGGGGTGCACCAACTTACCCACCACGCTCGCTTAACTCCGGCCGGACACACTTTTCTGGGTCATGCCCAGCCTCGGCTAAGCAACACGCCGCAACCCGACCTAGGCTCTAAAGAGAGGTCAGCACGCCGGACTAACCTATGCCCCCGGGGGTCTTGGGCCTTCGCCCCGGTAACCCTGCACGTTGCGAGGACGTTTCGGAAGCAGACCTAGCAACCCCTTAATACAAGCGCAGTTGCGTTCCCAGTCCAATCCAAAACGGGCCGCTCCTCGCTGACGTCAATAGAGCTTTGGCTGATGTATACGACGCAGAACGCCCATACTATGCCCACGTGATGGTTAGTGCTATCGGGCCAGAGGCCCCTCGGATCAAATATCCAAACCGTTAAGTGGTTTAGGAGCGCGCGGAAATGAGCAGAGACTCACGATCGATGTGACCCCGTCACCCCGTCTCGAGGACTTGCGGCAAGGGCTAAGAATGCCCGGCCACGCCTCGTGTTATCTCGCGGGCACCATCCAGGTCAACCCGACTCCACATCACTTCGCATTAAGCTCACGCGGGTACCCCTCAGGGCCGACCCGTCTTTAGTATCATGGTTCATAGTCAAGTCATAATATTCAAGGTAGCTGTGTGTCTGACACCGAAGGGGAACCCTGAAGAATCACCCTCGATGGAATTCCCGCTAGATGTTATCATCAAGGTGAACAAAGGAGGAATCACCCTCGAGGTCCACACTGGAGAGATTGCGCGACGGCGTCGGTATCGGGGGTGGTGTAGGAGGAATCACCCTCGCTTACCACGACCGATTAACTAACCTACAAGGTTATCATCAGAAGTGCTGACGAGGTATCACCCTCGACACTCGATAGTAACCCAGCAGTGTCGAGCATCTTATGGGAAGTGACGTGCGGTGCCAGGTTCTAATCTTCGATCCCGTTGCTCGGGTCTTCTAAGAGTCCAGCGGGGCAGTCGGGACAAGTGGGTCTCTGATCAGGCTCTACCCATCCTATCTAAACAGTTTAGGATAACAGGCAGGTATCAACAGTAGGCTAAAATTAAACAGGCTATGCAACAGATATAGGATGGTAACAGCAGCAGTAACATCTAATGCAAGCATAAGAGAGAAGAGAATAGGTGATATCGGAATGCTCAAAATGGGGGTGCTTGCCTGTCTGTTCGACGGCAAGGGCAGGGTCGTCGGGGACGTAGTCGTACTCCGGAGCGGCGTCTGCCTCAGGAGCTACGGCAACGTCGGGGTCTACCGAAAGAGAAGAGGGGGAGGAAACAAGTAAATATAATGCAATCAGATGCAACACAGTGCGTGCGATGCTATGATGCAGTGCAGGGTTGCCTAAATATGTCTCTAAGTCATTTTAGTTATTTTTAGAATTAATCTAGGATTTATTAACCGGTGTGTGTGCACTATTCATCTACTGAAATCGGGCTTGGAGTTGCGAGTTCTCCTATGTAGGGGGTTCCGGCAAGGAAACAAATGGCACGATCAGACTCGTCTCGTCGTTCTGAGCAACTTTCATGTTTTAACTTTTTTGATCCGAGCTACGGTTTAAAAGTTATTAATTTTCAAAGTCTAAATGATTTTCTGGAATTATTTTTATTAACAAAATTGCCTAAATTGATTATGACGTCAGCATGACATCACACTGACGTCAGGAGTTAACTGTGACCATTGACTAGTCAATTCTGACATCTGGGACCCACCTGTCATAGACAGTGGGCTAACTAACTAATTAATAGAGTTAACTAACTAGGTGGGGCCCTATGTCAGTGACTGATTAGTCTAGTTAAACTTCATTTAGGCCTAATCCGGATTAATTAGCTGCGGGACCCACACGTCAGTGGCCCACGGGTGCCCAGTCAGCAGTTGACTGGGTCAACCCAGTCAACTGGGGCCCGTGGGGACCTCTATCAGTCCCACAGGGGGCTGCCACATCGGCGCCTGGTCAGCGTCGCCGGAGATTCGCCGCCGGCGACCAATTCAGCAACGGCGCGGCTCGGGAGGGGGTCGGAATTCGGCTGGGGTGGTCCGTTAGGACCACCGCGAGCATCTACGAGACCGGGGCAACGTCCGAAGCAGCTAGGGGATAGCAGCGTCGATGGGGACGGCCGGAACTTCGCCGGAGACGAGCATGGCGGGGGTGGCGTTCGGTGGCGCGAAGGGGAAGTGGTTTGCGAGGTTCAGTCGGTGTGGGAGTGGGCGCATTCGAACGCGGGCATCACACCGCGTCGAACGGTGGCATCGGCGGCCGTTTAAACGGGCCACAGCGTCGGCTGCGACGCCGACCGACGACGGCCGGAGCTCGAGCTCGTGGGGAAGCTAGCTACGGAGAGCTACGCGGCTCAAGGACAGGAACGGGGAAGGGGAGAAGCTCACCGAGCATTCACGTAAGACCCTTGGGAGCTTAGTAGCAGCAGTGGTGGACAGGGACGACGGCGAGCGCGTCGGGGCAGAGGAAGAAGACGACGTCGATGTGGGCGATGCGGTTGATGCAGGGGGTCCCAGCTCCTCCAAGCAACACCTCTCGATGCTGCAGTCAACGGCGAAGCTGTTGGACTCGAGGAGGCGACGTGGAAGTAGCGGTGGCCGCGGCTAGGAACGTCGCGCGGCGGCGACTGCGCTCGGCCGGCGGATCTGAGAGAGAAAGGAGGAGCGGGGCGAGCGAGATAGAGAAAGGGAGAGTGACAGGGGGAGCCAGGGGGGATGGCTCGGCTCCTCCTTATCCTCTCCATCTCCTGTTCCGTCGATGGGCGTCGACGTGTCGCCGCGCCGACGGCGTGCGCGGGCTCGGCCAGCGGGAGGACGACAGCGCGAGGGAGAGAGATGAGGTGGGCCTGCTGGGCCGGGGTTCGAGGCACTGTGCACTAAGGCCCAGTGCACAGTGCCTCGTTTTTATTTTTCTGTTTCTCTTTTTCTTTTATTCTTTTTTGTTTTGATTTATTTAGGGCACCTTTGCACTTTTGTAAAATGTAGGACTTGGCCCAAATAATGTAATGCAATATTACCCTTCACCAAAAACTGGTTTGGACAGATTTGGATTACATTTGAATCAGATATGATTTCAATTGGATTTAATATTGCTGTTTCGATGCTGTTTCATCTTGTTTGAGTCATTTGTATAACTCCAACTTTATTGATGATGGTTTTACAAATGTTCCTGGATTATTTGCCACTTAATGAACATTTTCCCAACAGTGTCTGATCAACTTCATATTTCACTTTTGAATTTGAGTTGATTTTCAAAAGGGAGTTGATTTGTTTGATTAACCACTATGTTTAGGCACTGCAAATGGTATGACTTGGCAATATTAGCAGTTGATCACAGTGGTAGTTACACAGGGGTGTTACAAGTTCTCCTCCTCTAAAAGAAATTCTCGTCCCGAGAATTTAGGAGGTAGAAGGAAAGAGTCCGGGATATTCTTCCCGAAGATGATCCTCGCGTTCCCAAGTGGCTTCATCTTCAGTGTGATTCGACCACTGCACTTTCAGGAACTTGGTCGTCTTCTGACGAGTTCGACGTTCAGCTTCGTCGAGGATGCGGATGGGATGCTCTTTATAAGATAAGTCATCTTGCAGTTGGAGCATCTCGTGATCCACTGCGTGGTGTGGAGATTCCTTGAAGCATTTACGGAGTTGTGACATGTGGAAGACATCATGGATATGGGAGAATTGTGGTGGCAACTCCAATTTATAAGCCACCTGTCCACGTCTGGCAACAATGCGGAAGGGACCAATATAGCGAGGAGCTAGCTAGCCCTTGATTCCGAAACGACGGGTGCCTTTCATAGGAGTGACATGAAGATAAGCATGATCACCTGGTTGATAAGTCAGACCCCTTCGTTTGCGATCATAATTGCTCTGCTGGCGGTCTTGAGCTGCTTTGAGATTCTCCCGGACAATTCTAACTTGTTCTTCAGCGTGTTGAATAACGTCTGGTCCAACGAGAGGTCGTTCCCCAGTTTCTGACCAATTCAGAGGGGTTCGTCATTTACGTCCATAGAGAACTTCGAAGGGGGCCATTTTCAAGCTGGCTTGATAGCTGTTGTTATAAGAGAACTCGGCATACGGGAGAGATTCCTCCCATTTCTTTCTGAAGGATATAACACAGGCTCGAAGCATGTCTTCAAGCACTTGATTAACGCGCTCAACTTGGCCTTGGGATTGGGGATGATAAGCTGAACTCCAAGTAATGTGAGTTCCCATAGCTTCCTGGAAACTTTCCCAGAACTTGGACGTGAAAAGACCACCACGGTCCGAACTGATCTCCTTCGGAATACCGTGAAGTGAAACGATTTTGGAGATATACAGCTCTGCTAGCTGGCTAGCGGTGATAGTTTCCTTGACAGGTAGGAAATGAGCAACCTTGGAAAGTTGATCGACGACGACAAGAATAGCGTCGTGACCTTTCTGAGACTTGAGAAGACCAGTAATGAAATCCATCTGCACTTTATCCCACTTCCATAGAGGAATAGGGAGTGGTTGAAGAATTCCAGCAGGTTTCTGATGTTCTACTTTCACACGACGACATACGTCACATTCGGCAACGTATCGAGCAATGTCCTGCTTCATTCTGGACCACCAGTACCTCTGTCGGAGATCGCGATACATCTTGGTGCTACCCGGATGGATAGACAGCGGTGTATCATGAGCCTCTTTCATGACCTTGTCAGTCATCACAGTCATCAGGTCGAAGCGAGGTACTACAATGCGGTCTCAAAAATATAATGTTCCATCTTCAGCAACTGATAAATCCCGGTACTTATCAAGGTGAAGCTCTTTCTTCATCAAGTCAATTTCAGCATCTTTGGCTTGCACTTCCTTAACAGCCTTCTGAAGGTCTGGCTGTACCACAAGGTTATTAAGAGAACCTTGGGGAACAATTCGCAGATTCAGCTGATTCAATTCTGCATAGAGACGAGGTTGAGCTCGCCTAACCATGAGGTTGTTGCAATATGTCTTGCGGCTTAGGGCATCGGCCATCACGTTAGCCTTGCCCGGGGTATATGAAATACCGCAGTCATAGTCCGTAATTGTTTCCAACCATCGTTGCTGACGGAGATTAAGATCCGGTTGGGTGAACAAGTACTTCAGACTTTGGTGATCGGTATAAATCTCACACCGATTACCCAGAAGGTAATGACGCCATAACTTTAATGCATAGATCACTGCAGCAAGTTCAAGATCATGCACCAGATAATTTTGTTCATGCGGACGCAATTGACGTGAAGCATACGCAATCACTCTTCGTTCTTGCATTAGGACACATCCTAATCCCTGACGAGAGGTGTCGCAGTATATGACAAAGTCCTTGCGGGAATCAGGAGGAGCTAGCACTGGAGCAGAAGTAAGCTTGTCCTTGAGGGTCTGAAAACTTTCCTGACATTTGTCTGTCCACTCAAACTTAACGCCTTTGTGGAGCAGATTAGTCAAGGGCTTGGCGATCTTGGAGAAGTTCTCGACGAATCGTCGGCAATAACTAGCTAGACCGAGAAAGCTTCGGACTTGCTTGGCATTCTTCGGAGGAGTCCAGTCAAGGATAGCCTGAACACGCTCCGGGTTAACGGCAATACCGTCCTTGGAAATCACATGTCCAAGGTAAGTCACTTCAGAAAGCCAGAATTCACATTTGGATTACTTGGCATATAACTTGTGCTCTCGAAGCCTCTCCAGAACAAGGCGAAGATGTTCGGCATGTTCTTCCTTATTCTTCGAATATACTAGGATATCGTCCAGATATACCACGACGAACTTGTCGAGGTAGTCCATGAATATGTAATTCATTAAGCGGGTGAACGTAGCCGGAGCATTCGTTAGGCCAAATGACATGACGGTGTACTCATAGGAGCCATATCGAGTAACGAATGCGGTCTTTGGAATATCCTCTTCTCGGACACGGATCCGGTGATAACCCAACCTCAAGTCGAGTTTAGAGAACACCGAAGATCGATCAACTTGCTGGATCCTACTCTCCGTGTGCACTCTGATGCAGAACCCGGTCTCGAATTGTAAGAAGAGGTCCACGTGCAGGCGTGTGACCTCCCACAGCAGGCCAATCGATCCCTGATGGCATCTCGGTCCTACTCGGGTAAAGAATGTGCTCCGGGTGTATCCCTGCATGAACAGCTGGTAACAACTGCGTCATAGCCTCGTAGAGTCGTGCTCGAGTGGCGAACAACTCGACAGCAAGAGCGCGAACCGTGCGATCCAGAGCCTGAGTACAGTGAATCAGAACTCGCTGATCGTAGCGACGAGGCTCGTAAGGGGCACAGACAGCTGTGTAGAATTCAGAAGCATCTCCAACAGGGGCGTACGAAATGTACCGATACTTAGAGACATCCAAGTCAGCACTGAACTGTCCTCAAAGACGTGCGACAGCAGAGTAGGCGGCATCATGGACTGCCATCTCAATCGTCACACCGATACCGTGAAAACGGTGTAGCTCAGTGTCTGAGTCATCCTGCTGATCTTAGATGCGAACATCAGCATAGTACTGCTCCTGATTGAACTCACGATAAACCTCGTAGACCATGTACTCGGGGCACCAGCGGTATCCCAGCCTGATCAAGAGGGCGATCAGAACAGCTGGAAACCCAGGGACGTCTCGAGCACAGGTGCGAAGCACAAGCTGTGTCGCAGGGCGAGGTGGAAACAAACGGTCCATCTGAAATAAGAAGATTCAGGATTGTCATTCAACGAAGAGAAATATAACAGATCCTAAATGGAAAGAT
Organism: Thinopyrum elongatum; assembly: GCA_011799875.1. Taxonomy (NCBI): domain Eukaryota; kingdom Viridiplantae; phylum Streptophyta; class Magnoliopsida; order Poales; family Poaceae; genus Thinopyrum; species Thinopyrum elongatum. Next base: position 618,687,970 of record CM022299.1, read on the forward strand.
TAAACAAAACAATGGAAAGGAAATGATTATCAGACTAATCAGATCAAAGACAGGGAAATCGCACTGAATCCAGCTCTCCGGGTGGATAGAATTAATGAGATCCTAAGCGTCGGTGTTAGTAAATTTTATTAAACCCGAATAGAAGAGAGATCAGAGTCCCAGAGTATAGACATGGAATAAAAGATCATAATACCACCCAGTTGGCGTCGTGGGCCCGTAAGCCACACAGCCAAGTTAGTAAAACAGTTTTCGACCACTAGACTCAACTTCGGCCAAAGAGTTGGAAAGGGGGACTCCTAGAGGCAGTCGGCTCTGATACCAACCTGTGACGACCCCGGCTTAATCGTGCACTAATCATACACGCAAATGCACATGATCAAGCCTAAGGACTCACTTGAAGATATCACAACACAACTCTAAAACATAAATAAATTCATACAAGCTTAATATTACAAGCCAAGGCCTCGAGGCCTCAAATACATAGCTCGATGGCATACAAGTGTCAGCGGAAGCATCAGATATCTGAGTACAGATATAATACAGAACATAGAGATAAGCCTTCACAGAGGCGGGGCAAAATAAAAACTACGATCGAAAAGGCGTGGGCCTCCTGCCCTGGACCCTCCGATCCTACTCCTGGTCGTCAGGCGGCTCCTCGTAGTAGTAGTAGTACTCGCCGGGCTGGTAGTAGTAGTGGTCGTCGAACGGGACAACTGGCTCCGGGGCTCCGTCGTCTGGTGGCATCAAGTGGATAAAGGGGAAAAAGGAAAATAAAGCAAACGTGAGTACTCATCCGAAGTACTCCGCAAGCAAGGATCTACACTACATATGCAACATTTTCAAAGGGGGTTGTATATGTGTACTGGGCTGCAGAAATGTCAGAATAGAGGGGGAAAGCCTAGTCCTATCGAAGACTAGCATCTTCAACATCTTCATCAGTCTTGCAGCATAAGAAGAGAGCAGGATAACATAATGTAAATTATAGCAGTAATGTCATCAACCTCGGCCAGGGATTCTTCCTCGACTCCCTGCGAGAAAGCAATCCCAAAGCCGTACTATCCAGTTCTCATCTCATGTCATGTTCTAGTTGTACCGATCGGGATACAACTCCGAGTGTCCGTTACCATAGGACAGGCTATCGATAGAAGTTTCTTCCCTGCAGGGGTGCACCAACTTACCCATCACGCTCGCTTAACTCCGGCCGGACACACTTTTCTGGGTCATGCCCGGCCTCGGCTAAGCAACAAGCCGCAACCCGACCTAGGCTCTAAAGAGAGGTCAGCACGCCGGACTAACCTATGCCCCCGGGGGTCTTGGGCCTTCGCCCCGGGAACACTGCACGTTGCGACGACGCTTCGGAAGCAGACCTAGCAACCCCTTAATACAAGCGCAGTTGCGTTCCCAGTCCAATCCAAAATGGGCCGCTCCTCGCTGACGTCAATATAGCTTTGGCTGATGTATACGATGCAAAACACCCATACTATGCCCACATGATGGTTAGTGCTATCGGGCCAGAGGCCCCTCGGATCAAATATCCAAACCGTTAAGTGGTTTAGGAGCGCATGGAAACGAGCAGAGACTCACGATCGATGTGACCCCGTTGCCCCGTCTCGAGGACTTGTGGCAAGGGCTAAGAATGCCCGGCCACGCCTCGTGTTATCTCGCGGGCACCATCCAGGTCAACTCGACTCCACATCACTTCGCATTAAGCTCGCGCGGGTACCCCTCAGGGCCGACCCGTCTTTAGTATCATGGTTCATAGTCAAGTCATAATATCCAAGGTAGCTGTGTGTCTGACACCGAAGGGGAACCCTGAGGAATCACCCTCGATGGAATTCCCGCTAGATGTTATCATCAAGGTGAACAAAGGAGGAATCACCCTCGAGGTCCACACTTGAGAGATTGCGCGACGGCGTCGGTATCGGGGGTGGTGTAGGAGGAATCACCCTCGCTTACCACGACCGATTAACTAACCTACAAGGTTATCATCAGAAGTGCTGACGAGGTATCACCCTCGGCACTCGATAGTAACCCAGCAGTGTCGAGCATCTTAGGGGAAGTGACGTGCGATGCCAGGTTCTAATCTTCGATCCTGTTGCTCGGGTCTTCTGAGAGTCCAGCGGGGCAGTCGGGACAAGTGGGTCTCTGATCAGGCTCTACCCATCCTATCTAAACAGTTTAGGATAACAAGCAGGTATCAACAGTAGGCTACAATTAAACAGGCTATGCAACAGATATAGGATGGTAACAGCAGCAGTAACATCTAATGCAAGCATAAGAGGGAAGAGAATAGGTGATATCGGAATGCTCAAAATGGGGGTGCTTGCCTGTCTGCTCGACGGCAAGGGCAGGGTCGTCGGGGACGTAGTCGTACTCCGGAGCGGCGTCTGCCTCAGGAGCTACGGCAACGTCGGGGTCTACAGAAAGAGAAGAGGGGGAGGAAACAAGTAAATATAATGCAATCAGATGCAACACAGTGCGTGCGATGCTATGATGCAGTGCAGGGTTGCCTAAATATGCCTCTAAGTCATTTTAGTTATTTTTAGAATTAATCTGGGATTTATTAACCGGTGTGTGTGCACTATTCATCTACTGAAATCGGGCTCGGAGTTGCGAGTTCTCCTACATAGGGGGTTCCGGCAAGGAAACAGACGGCACAATTAGACTCGTCTCGTCGTTCTGAGCAACTTTCATGTTTTAACTTTTTCAATCCGAGCTACGGTTTAAAAGTTATTAATTTTCAAAGTCTAAATGATTTTCTGGAATTATTTTTATTAACAGAATTGCCTAAATTGATTATGACGTCAGCATGACATCACACTGACGTCAGCAGTCAACTGTGACCGTTGACTGGTCAATTCTGACGTCTGGGACCCACCTGTCATAGACAGTGGGCTAACTAACTAATTAACAGAGTTAACTAACTAGGTGGGGCCCTATGTCAGTGACTGATTAGTCTAGTTAAACTTCATTTAGGCCTAATCCGGATTAATTAGCTGCGGGACCCACACGTCAGTGGCCCACGGGTGCCCAGTCAGCAGTTGACTGGGTCAACCCAGTCAACTGGGGCCCGTGGGGCCCTCTGTCAGTCCCACAGGGGGCTGCCACGTCGGCGCCTGGTCATCGTCGCCGGAGATTCGCCGCCGGCGACCAATTCAGCGGCGGCGCGGCTCGGGAGGGGGTCGGAATTCGGCTAGGGTGGTCCGTTAGGACCACCGCGAGCATCTACGAGACCGGGGCGACGTCGCGAAGCAGCTAGGGGGTAGCAGCGTCGATGGGAACGGCCGGAACTTCGTCGGAGACGAGCATGGTGGGGGTGGCGTTCGGTGGCGCGAAGGGGAAGTGGTTTGCGAGGTTCAGTCGGTGCAGGAGTGGGCGCATTCGAACGCGGGCATCACACCGCGTCGAACGGTGGCATCGGCGGCCGTTGAAACGGGCCACAGCGTCGGCTGCGACGCCGACCGACGATGGCCGGAGCTCGAGCTCGTGGGGAAGCTAGCTACGAAGAGCTACGTGGCTCGAGGACAGGAATGGGGAAGGGGAGAAGCTCACCGAGCGGTCACGTAAGACCCTTGGGAGCTTAGTAGCAGCAGTGGTGGACAGGGACGACGGCGAGCGCGTCGGGGCAGAGGAAGAAGACGACATCGATGTGGGCGATGCGGTTGATGCAGGGGGTCCCAGCTCCTCCAAGAAACACCTCTTGACGCTGCAGTCGACGGCGGAGCTGTTGGACTCGAGGAGGCGACGTGGAAGTAGCGGTGGCCGCGGCTAGGAACGTCGCGCGGCGGCGACTGCGCTCGGTCGGCGGATCTGAGAGAGAAAGGAGGAGCGGGGCGAGCGAGATAGAGAGAGGGAGAGTGAAAGTGGGAGCCAGGGGGACGGCTCGGCTCCTCCTTATCCTCTCCAGCTCCTGTTCCGTTGGTGGGCGTCGAGGTGTCGCCGCGCCGACGGCACGCGCGGGCTCGGCCAGCGGGAGGACGACAGCGTGAGGGAGAGAGATGAGGTGGGCCTGCTGGGCCGGGGTTCGGGGCACTGTGCACTAAGGCCCAGTGCACAGTGCCTCGTTTTTATTTTTCTGTTTCTGTTTCTCTTTTTCTTTTATTCTTTTCTGTTTTGATTTAATTAGGGCACCTTTGCACTTTTGTAAAATGTAGGACTTGGCCCAAATAATGTAATGCAATATTACCCTTCACCAAAAACTGGTTTGGACAGATTTGGATTACATTTGAATCAGATATGATTTCAATTGGATTTAATATTGCTGTTTCGATGTTGTTTCATCTTGTTTGAGTCATTTGTATAACTCTAACTTTATTGATGATGGTTTTACAAATGTTCCTGGATTATTTGCCACTTAATGAATATTTTCCCAACAGTGTCTGATCAACTTCATATTTCACTTTTGAATTTGAGTTGATTTTCAAAAGGGAGTTGATTTGTTTGATTAACCACTATGTTTAGGCACTGCAAATGGTATGACTTGGCAATATTAGCAGTTGATCACAGTGGTAGTTACACAGGGGTGTTACACGGCGGAGGTGATCCCTTGTCGTTTCTCAATGACACCGATGGTACGAAAGGAGAGGATCACGGCTCCGGTGATCCAACAATGAAGGAGGAAGAAGAAGACCATGATGACGGCTCCGGTGACCGAACGGAGGAGGGAGCTGTTGCAAAGTCCGGTGAGGTATATATATTAATTAAGCCTATGCTGACTAATTGATGCATTAATTGTTTTGGTATGTACATACATTAACGCTTCTTTCTTCTTTTACAGCCCTCCGGATCGAGCCAAACTTCCGTAAGGAGATGAGGCCCGAAGAAAAGGTTACGCCAGGATGAAAGGTTCACGATCACAGCAATCGCGGACGATGGCCAACCGATTGAACCCAAACGGACGAAGGACACATTTGTTAATCAGTGTGGAGCTATTGTTAGGGACAACATCCCGATCAGCATCGAGCAATGGAATAAGAGTAAGGACCACCCTGAAGTTTCTTATGTCCAGGATAGACAGAAAGCTGATCTTTGGACCGCGCTGATGGCAAATTTCACCCTACCGCCAGAGGAGGATCCGAATAAGCCAGTTTGGGAGCCAAAGGTCAAGGCGTTTGCTCTTAAGAAGATGGCAGATCTATTCAGGAACTGGAAGAAAGAGTTGAACCTAAAGTTTGTCCAAAAAGGGAAGACTCCAGAATTCACCGGCCGATATGAGAAGATAAGAGATCAATGGCCCGCATTTGTGGCCTACAAGAATTCGGAGAAGGGTAAGAAAATGTCGGCGACAAACAAGCTGAATGCTTCAAAGAAGCAGTATCACCATCACACGGGGTCAGGTGGCTACTACAAAGCCCGGTCGTTGTGGGACAAAGCTGAGCAAGACCTGCTTGATAAAGGTGTCGAACCAGCAACATTGCACTGGCCAGACCGTGCAAGGACTTGGTTCTTCGGGGTTGGGGGAACTTTGGACCCAGAAACAGGGGAGTGTCGTTGGACGGACGAGCAACTTGCAATACCCTTCATGAAGCTTCAGCACTATCTCAACGCAGCGCAGGAAGGGATGTTCGTTCCCGACAGAGATAAGGACGAGCTGACTGAGGCCCTCGGGAATCCTGAGCACCCTGGACGAACACGAGACACACCAGGCTCCAAACCGTGGAAGATTGGGTTTTCCGAGAGCGGTGGTTACAGAAGCCGAGAGAGAAAGAGGAAAGCGGAAGCAAGCGAAATGCAGAAGCTCACTGCAAGAATAGCAAAGCTAGAGGAACTTCAGAGCCAGCGAGCTACCGGCCACCATCTCAGCTGCACGAAGCAAACCCAGAAGCTACCCCACCATCTCAGCGGAGAAGCAGCGTGGCTTCCACGGAGCCCGTTCAGCCTGATTTCACGGCTCCTCGCTGCCCCGTGGATACTAGCACGGAGGCTCAACATTGCGAGCTAATGACGAAATGGCAAAACCTGACTTTGAAGGCGGCTGTCGGCTCTGTTGCACCTCCTCAAGCTGACGGAACTTTTCACTGCCGTCCGATTCCACAGGGCTATGCTGTTGTGATGGTGGATGAAATAATGCAGGGATTTGAGGAGCTGGAGCTTGACCACCCTACAGGTGAAGGGGAGAATCATCTGGTTTTATGCTTTGAGGAGTACCTGTCTGTGGAGGAAGGAGTACATCAAGCTTCCAAACTGGACGCCTCCGGCGACTGGTCAGGGCACTCCGCCTCCTCCTCCGGCGAGTGATCAGGGCACTCCGCCTCCTCCGACGCGTGACGGCACTCCGCCTCCTCCTCCGCCTCCTCCGACGAGCACTCCGCCTCCTCCTCCGGCGCGTGAGGGCACTCCGCCTCCTCCGACGTGCCAGAGCACTCAGCCTCCTCCTCCGCCTCCTCCGGCGCATCAGGGCACTCAGCCTCCTCCTCCGCCTCCTCCGGCGTGTCAGCAACGGCAGAAGAGAGCCGCCGCAGTTCCGGCGGCTAGCAGTACAAGAGGTGGAGGGAAGAAATATAAATTTGGTCCAAGCCTCAAGGCTCCTCCAAAATTACCATATGATAGGACTGATGAGGAGCTCAAGGAGATCAGTGCTGCCGAAGTGCGGGCCCATTTTCAACGGAAACATCCAGAAAAGAAGGAAAAAGTAGATCCGGTGAAAGCGAAGTGCACTCTGGATGCCCTTCAGCGACCACCACTGTCTCCACCACAATCCCACTATAACCGCTGTATTGGAAAGACATATGATGAAGCGCGGCGGTCGGGAAGTACTACCAGTGATACAAGACAACGAAGTGGGAAAACAATTCCCCAGCTCGGCGAACAGGAGAAGCAATCGTGCCCCCCGCTCAAGGTGTCTAGCAATATCGCTAATCATCCGGGACTACTGCCCGGCACCACTCTTGCTGATTACATGGGCGATGATGTACAGTATGAAATTTCTGAGGTAGTACCTCCCTTTAGGTACGAGGACGGGAAGGATCTCATCAAAAGTGATGATGAGCTAAAGAAACTACCAACGATGATGCGAAGATTGCATGCCTGGTACTTGGAAACCTGCAGCAAGTCTGGGGCCGACAGTATATTCCTGGCAATTAAAGATGAGCACGACCTCATTGGAGTTGAGGTGCTGCCTGTTGAATTTGTGGAATTATTTTAGTTATTCAATCAAGACACCCTGGACAAACAACTCATGACTTGCTACTGTCTGTAAGTATTATTTCTGTAATTAAGTCTCTAGCTCAGCTCGTTCATTGCATGTATATATAATTATCCTCGCTATATTATGCAGATTGAAGATCGTCAAATGCAAGAGAGATAATATCTATGACATTGGGTTCATTAGCCCAAATACCATAAATGAATGGACGGTAAAAAATAGAGTTAAAGATAATGAGGATAACTTGCTAAAATCGCTCATTCGACATCAAAACAAAAGGGAAATACTCTTTCCTTACAACTTCAAGTGAGTGTTACTGTCTTGTGCCTATTCGGTTTCGCTTACTCGAGGTTAAGTACCGTAACTGATGAGTTATGCGTGCGCAGGTTCCACTTTATTCTGCTATCCATTCAGCTTGACGCGGGAGTAGTAACTGTATTAGACTTGAGACGTAAAGATCCACAGGAGTATACGGACATGACTGAAATGCTCCAGAAGTAAGTTCAATCATTAGCGCACCATATCGGCAACTTTCGTTCATTTGCTGATATGAAGTAATCATTTTCTTTGCCGGGCAGGGTTTGGAAAAAGTTCACCGGAAAGGTTCCAGGTCTGAAGAAGGAGCTGCGATTTACACACCCCAAAGTAAGTACTAGCTAGCTAGTTACGCGCATCTCTCATTGATTCTAATTTCATCAATACCATTATCATGCTTGATTATCAGTTTGATTGAACTCTATTCTCGTAAAGTGCTTGTGGCAGGAAGGCGGGAATAATTTATGTGGGTACTACGTTTGCGAGTACATGCGCCACTATACCTCTGAGCGGGGCAACTCTGACAAACAATTTCAAGTACGTAAAAAATATTCACAATTTTTTTTTATTACCATCAATTGTGTTGAGTTTCATTCATATATATGTATTGACCCCCTTCTTTAAATTAGATGGATGTGATGCGGGATGAACTTCTACCACATGATCGCATACGAGCAATTCAAGAGGAATTGGCGGGATTCTTTCTTGAACACGTCATACATGAAAAGGGAGAATACCGTGTGAAAATTCAAGCTGATTATCGGTAGATAATATATGTCAGGGATCGTAAGAGATGTTATATTGTATATATGTAGTAGCTTCGAATAGATATACGAAAACTTGTTGTTCGAACAAGCACGGAGAAAGAGAGGTCACTTTTCTCTATATATGTTCATGATCATGATGTTGTGTAATTAATTAATGGTTCCCTCATTTTTCTTACTAGCTAGCGTCGAGTTCTCTCTGTATGTAGTAGCTACCGTCGACCAAGCACGGAGAAAGATTGGTCTATCCTCCTGGACTAGTCGGTGCGGCGAACGGTGGCCAGTGGCCACGCCGTCGTCGAGGCAGCGGCGACGAGCCCGCTCGGATGCAAGGTAGGGAGAGAGAGAGAGAGCAAGATGAAAGGGGAGAGTGCGCGGGGGGGGGGGGGGGGGGGGAGGGTGGGTTTTCGAGAGGATGGCGGGTGGGCTTATCTCCACTGGGGGGAGTCGCGGTATGGCCGACACGCAAACCCCTAAACCCTCCAAAACCCCTAACCCCCCCCCCCCCCAACCCCCCCCCCCATTTCAAAAAAAAAACCAGCTCCTGCCACCTGCTGACTCGTGGATGCCTTTTGGTCCCGGTTGGTGTTACCAACCGGGACTAAAGGTCCTCCTGCCTGGGCGCCCCGCAGCGCCACGTGGAGCCCCTTCTGTCCCGGTTCGTAAGCGAACCGGGACTAAAGGTTTTGGGCTTTAGTCTCGACCTTTTTGTCCCGGTTCCAGAACCGGGACTAATGGGCCTCTGGAACCGGGACTGATGGGCCGTTTTCTACTAGTGGGATCATGTTCATTATACGTGGTTTTGATTAATAAAAACAGGTTGTGATACTTTGACTGTTCAAATTCTTTTGTTGCTTAATAATTGGTACGGTTGATAATCTTCAAATGTGTGATGCCCCGACTCAATCGTGCACTAATCATACACGCAAACATGCACGATCAAGCACAGGGACTCATGGGAAGATATCACAACACAACTCTAACACAAATAAACGGAGATCCACAATATTACAGACCAGGGATCACGAGGATCCGAATACATAAGTCAGTCATACAAATATTATCTGAGTACAGACATAGTTAGACAGGTTTTGCCTTAAGAAGGCTAGCACAAATAATGACTCTAGATCGAAAGGCGTTGGCCTCCTGCCTGGGAGCCTCTGATCCTACTCCTGGTCTGCTGGCTCGATCCAGTAGTACGTGCCGTCTGGACCCTCCTGGTAGTAAGCTCCTGAGGTGGCATCTGGCTCCTGGACTCCATCGTCTGATGTATCACCAAGTAGGGGAATATAGGGAAAAAGAGGAAGCAAAGCAACCGTTAGTACTCATCCGAAGTACTCAGCAAGCAAGGATCTACACTACATATGCAACATTATCAAAGAGGAAAGGCTATATATGTGGACTGGGCTGCAGAAATGCCAGAATAGAGAGAAGGCCTAGTCCTATCGAAGACTAGCATCTTCAAACATCTTCACGAAGCCACCATCTTGCAGTAATAGAAGAGAGTAGAATAGCATTTTATTTAGCAAACATTTGAAGCAAAGCCTAGAGATCCTTCCTCGACTCCCAGCGAGAAAGTGATCCCGAAGCTTCAATTAAGTAACAAATATCCAGTTCATGTAGTAGATCGGGATACACAAACTGAGCGTCCTTTACCGTAGGACCGGCTATCGATAGATTATTCATCCCTGCAGGGGTGCACTACTGTTACCCAACACGCTCGATCAACTCTGGTCGGACACACTTGCTGGGTAATGCCCGGCCTTGGAAGATCAACACGAAGCAGTGCCCTACCTAGGCTCGGCAGAGAGGTCAGCACACCGGACTAACCTATGCACCCAGAGGTCTTGGGCCTTCGCCCTGGGCACCCTGTGCGTTGCGAGACTGGCCAGGGTGTAGGCACGACACTGAACTCGTCAGTGAAGTATCCAGCCCAATCCCAACAATCAGCCCGCATGGTGAATCGTGACGTCTGACGAGCTTTCGGGAGAAACGTACATCGCAGAGGGCCCCATAACCATTATCCCGCGTGGTGGTAGTGCGTATAGGGCACGTCGACCCACTCAGATCACACACCCAAATCCAATAGGCTCATTTAGTATCACGCGGAGACAATCAGAGTCTCTGAAGCTCTGCCACAATATCACACTCGAGTGCCCTTCCGGCACACCCGACAACATAGATCCCCAGCGGGCACCCACCAGGGTGGACCCGCCTGTAACAAAGGTCAAAGTAACCGTGTGGTCATAACATCAAGGGGGAAACCCAAGGAATCACCCTCGGCGGATTCCACTCGACGAAATCATCAGGGTGAACGTATGAGGCATCACCCTCGAGGTTCACACTGAGGGGTTGCACGACAGAGTCGTATCGGAAGTGGAGAAGGAGGAATCACCCTCGATGACCATGACCGAACAGCTACACTGCAGAGTATTCATCAGGAGTGCGTTACGAGGTATCACCCTCGGCACTCGATAGTAACTATGCAGAGTCATACTACTAAGGGGGGGGTGTGAAGTGAGGTGTCGGTCTCTGGTCGACGATCACGTTGATCGAGTCGTCGACGATCAAGCAGGGGCAACAAGGGTAAGATGGTGGGGTCACTGATGGTTCACTACCAACCTATACTAAACAGTTTATCATAGGCAGGTAAGGTAACAATGAACAGGTTACAACAGCAAGCTATGCATCAGAATAGGAGCATACATTAACAGTAGCAAAATCTAATGCAAGCAGGAGAATTGGAATGGGCGATATCTGGATGCTCAAGGGGGGGGGGGGGCTTGCCTGGTTGCTCTGGCAAGAGAGAGGGATCGTCAACGGGCTGCTCGTCTGTAGTGTAGTCGTACCCAGCGGCAGCGTCGTCGGTATCGACGTCTATCGGGAGAGAAGGAGGGGGAGAGAAACAATAAATTCACGGCAATAATGCAAACAATATGTATGACATGCCTAAATGATATGCCGGGGTGTTCTACTGCCTAACTAAATGATTTAGTTAATTTAGGAATTTATCTGGATTTATTTAGTTAAGGTTGGGCACTATTCATTTATCGAAATCGGTCTAAAAGTTCGATGTTCATATAGCTAGGGGCATCGAACAGGAATACGGAGGGTGTATTCGGGTTCGTATCGAAATTCTGAGCAACTTTCATATATAAATTATTTTCATCGGAGTTACGGTTTAATTTATATGATTTTCTAAAGTTTTAAACATTTTCTGAATTTAATTATTTATTTAAATTTGAATTATCCAGAATAGTGAATGATGACGTCAGCATGAGGTCAGTGTGACATCAGCAGGTCAACTCTGGCTGACCAGAGTCAAACCTGACAAGTGGGGCCAACATGTCATACACTGTGGCTTTAACAGAGAGGTTAAATTAACTAATTGGGTTAATTAACAGGTGGGGCCCTGCAGTCAGTGACTGATTAGGATTTTAATTATTTTTATTAAACTAATTAGTTAATTAGGCACCTGACAAGGGGGGCCCATATGTCATAGACACAGGGAGAGGGGCCCCACCAGTCAGTGACTGGGCAGTGCCCAGTCAGCCAGTTGACCAAGTCAACTGGTCAACTGGGGCCGACCAGGCCCACAGGCAGTGGCACTGGGGGTGGGACCCACCGGCCACGTCGGACGCCGGCCGGAGAGCGCTCCGGCGAGCTCCAACGCGGCGGAGCGAGCCGGCGAGGTTCGGGATTCGCCCACAGGGGGTCCCAGGGGGTGCGGTTGCTTGCGTTCGACGCGGCTCGGCGTCGCGCATCGAACGGTGGCGGTGCGGGGTGCTGGGGAGGCCGGAGCTGAGCGCCAGGAGCTCGTCGGCGGCGAGGTTCTCGGGCGAGCTACGGGATCGACAAAATGGCGCGCGTTCGAGCGTTGTGAGGAGTTAGGCGGGGTCTATGCGACGCGGCGAACTCAGCGGACTTGGTGGCGAGGCCATTTGGTCGCCGGAATAGCACCGGCGACGAGCCACGCGGAGGCGCGTTCGGGCACGAGGGGAACGGCCGCTAGGGGCAGCAAACGACGGCTAGCAAGGGGGAAAAAGGAAGCAGTGGCTTACAGTGGGGCGTAGCCGTTCAGAGCGGGCGCGGGGAAGGCGTGGTGCAGCCGGAATCGACGGCGAATGGCGGCGGGGATCCGAGGAGGAAGAAGATGGCGCGGGGTCGATGCAGGGCTCCCGGGGCTCGAGCTCGTGGTCGAGGAGGACGGACTCGTCGCGGCGGAGCTCGTGGACACGTCGGGGAGGCGAACGGGGCACGGTGGCCGTGGCTACGCCGGAGCCATGGCGGCGGTGGCGCTCGGTTGCGACGGGGGAGCGAGGGAGAGGACGTGCGGAGTGGCTAGGGTTCATCCGCGAGGTCGAGGGAGTTGCTCTTATACCCAACGCGCGCGCAGGCGTGCTGTCGAGCGGCGAGCGAGGGGGGGCCTGGGGTGCGCACGCAGTGTTCGGCAGCGGGGCGGCGGTGAGCAGTGAGAGGTGGGAGGAGGCGCGGGGTGGGCTGGGCCGGCGCTGTAGCAGTAGGCCTAAGTGCACAGTAGCGCGTTTAGGCCTTTTCCTTTTTCTCTTTTTCTGTTTCTTTTCTTTTCTGTTTGCAAAATGTTTGAGCACCCAAATGAATTTTGTAAAAAGTGTGAGCTAGTCCTTAAATATCAGTGCATTATACCCTAACACCAAAAACTAGTTTGGGCAAAACATCATTTCATATTTGATCTAGATTAATTAAAAAGTTATTTAATATTATTTCCAGCCACTGTTAGAGGAGGTTTGGGTTACTTAATTAATGTAATAAATGTTGGTTCCAATTTTAGAATGGTCTCTGGGATATTTATTATTTAATGAACATTTTAGTTTCTATGTTGAACAACTTTTATTTTCCACTTTCATTTAAATTTGAATTTGAGTTAGGAGTTGAAATGCAATATGATGCAAATGATGATTTGGCTCTGTTAATCTTGCTAACTTGTCATTATCAAAAGTGATTACTATGGCTAATGACATGGGGTGTTACAAAATGTTGCAAGCTACATGAAATAATATTTGTAAATATTAAGATTGGTTGTTAAAGGCAAGCGAAATGATGAAATGGATGGCCTTGGCAAAATAAATTGGCCATTAATAATATTAAAATGGAAAAAGTGGTCGTTATTTCCTCACAACTAACGATGACACATTGTCTCATCGTTATAAAATAATGATGGGAAAATGTGGTCGTTAGTACTTTTAACGACGGAGCCTATCACGACTACAAATATGTGGTCATTAATGACTTTTAATGACCACATTCTCACTTTTAACGACCACATATCCCGTCGTTAAAAATCGTTTTCCTAGGTCGATGCGGCAAAGAGGCGCTGCCACCAAATATGCCATGCTGAAACTGCAATCAACTCTGCCTTTGGGAGCTCGTACTTTGAGGTGGCACAAAGACGAAAGTAATTAGTTCAACAAGGCCGATGATATAAGGGTTGGGCCTAATTAACTGTTCTGGTATAGAGATGAATGAGAGGATGGTGATAGCGAATTGAATGGTTTGAGGAAGTAGTTAACAAAACACCTTGAGCCCTACATAGAATCTCCATAGTTACAGATCCTGACCGATCTTCAGAAATAGCTCGACAAATGTCATCTTTGAGGCCAAGTTCTGATCAAACTTCCATCGCTCGAGAACACACAAAGAGACAATGTTGAATATCCTCCATACCGATCCTACAATGTGGGCATTGTGCACTTAACGGAATACTGCGATTAGCTAAGGTTCGAAAGCAAGGGAGGACTCCTTTTAATGTTTTCCAGATGAAATGCTTAACTTTCCCAGGTAAAGCAAGGCCCCAAGTGGTTTTCCAAATATCATTCAGCTGAGAACCACCCTGACCATCTCCCCAATGCCACTGGTTCCCGAATTGGTGTTCAAATTCAACATGGTAAGCAGACCTGACTGAAAAAGTACCAGACCACGTAGTGTTCCAAGCTACAAAATCATCGAACACCTCAACCTTCAATGGTATTTTTAATATTCTTTGTACGTCCACAACTGAAAAAACCGAACGAATAAGTTCTTCATCCCACAAACCTGAATGTGGATCTATTAGTTCTTCCACTTTACTCAACATTATCCCTCCTCTAGGTGTAATCACTTTCCTGGATTCACTAGAAGGTATCCAAGGATCTTGCCAAATATCAATTCTTGAGCCAGTTCCAACACGCCATATACAACCCCTTTTGAATGTTTGAATGCCGGTAACAATGCTGCGCCATGTAAACAAAGAACCCTTCTTATGGCCGCACTGAGGATATCACCATCTTAATAGTACTTAGCTTTCAGAACACATGCACAAAAAAATGGATTCTGGAGAAGTCGCCAACACTGTTTTGCTAATAAAGCGAGCTTAAAACTGTAAAGGTCTCTAAACCCCATACCACCCTACCACTTCGGGATGCACATCTTCCACCATGCAAACCATTGCATTTTCCTTTTCTCCTCATTATCTCCCCACCAAAACCTCGCAATCTCATCAGTATATTTGCAAATACCTTTTGGGAGTTTAAACACATACATGGCATAAGTAGGGATCGCCTATGCAACTGACTTTAATAAGATCTCTTTCCCTTGTATAGAAAGAGTCTTCTCCTTCCACCCTTTCAATCTCTGACAAATTATATCAATGAGATGCTGGAAGTAGTCACTACGATCCACGCCTACCATAGTAGGCAAACCTAATACTTGTCAGAAAGAGCTTCCGTCAAGATGTTCAGTTCCCTGCAAATTTCTTCTCTGACACAGACATTAGTATTTGGACTGAAAATACACTTGATTTAGTTGTGCTAACCTACTGCCTAGAGCTACTACAGTATGTGGCAAGTATTCTTTTCAAGGTGTGTGCATTGTGGGCATTGGCCCTCATCAATATCAAAGAATCATTAGCAAACAAGAGATGGGAAATAGATGGTGCATTTCTACAAACGAGAATACCTTCAATTCCACCAGTCTCCTCCTCATGGGCTAACATGCAAGATAAGCCTTCCGAACACAACAAAAATAGATAAGGGGTCAGAGGGTCCCTCTATCTCAGTCCCCTAGTAGGCTTAAATTCTTCAGTATCAGTGTCATTAAATCTCACTCTATAACTTACTAAGGTCACACATTCCATGATCAACTCCACCCAACTAGAGTGGAGCCCCAACTTCAGCATCATCTGTTTCAGAAATTCCCATTCTACTCTGTCATAAGCTTTCAACTTATCAAGTTCACCGCACAATACCCGTTTGAGCCATGGGTCTTTTTTCTTAATTGCATGAAAACACTCATAGGCAACAAACACATTGTCCGTACGTAATTAGCCTACCCGGAACAAAAGCACTTTGGGTTGGTGAGATAACATCCAGTAAGATTTTTTTCAACCTATTTGCCAACATTTTGGAGATGATTTTGTAAACACCATTGCACATGCAGTAGGTCTGTATTGAGTGATGATTACCTCCGGGTTCTCAACCATCAGGATCAGGACAATATTTGTTTGGTTCCAAACACTGGGAATTATTTTATTGTTGATCGCATCAAGAACCTCATTTGTTAGCTCCTCTCCTAGAATATGCCAAAATCTCTTGAAAAATAAAGCATGAAGGCCGTCCGGGCCAGGGGCCTTCATGTCTCCAATATGAAACAACACCTTCCGCACGTCCTCCGTTGAGAATGGAGCGATTAGCAATTTGTTCACCTCGTTCATTCCCCATGTTTACAGTGCGGATTCACCAGAAATTAATGCAGTATACAAAGGAATAATCCTTGCCCGAATCGGTTGCAGCTCAGTGGTTATTGAATCAGATAGTACAAATGCAGTTGAGATTTTCAACCAAGCCGAGGATTTTTTGACCTGATGTTGCCATAGTACTGGAATGCAAACAATTAACAGCAGATTTTACAAAAGTGGAATGTATCCTCCGGGAGGCCATTGGAGTAGCAGATAGCATAGTGAAATTCTCTTTCGAAAATAGATCTTCAGATTTTTGGGAAAGTTCTATCCCAGACTTTGTTTCTCATATTATTGTAAATGACTTGCCTATCATTTGAGAAATAAAGTGTTAAGTATAAAAAAAAAACTGCTAAACTCCATCGCAAAAAAACTAACTGCTAAACTAAACAAACCAACATGCTCTGCCAGGAGCCAGGTTCAAAAAGAGAGGAAAAAAACCAGCATGCTCTGCGTGTCTGGGTTATCAGTGGGGCTGCAAACAAGTGGAGTTCAAGCGAGTTGGATTAGGCTCAGCTCAGCAAAACTCGAGCGAGCTCAAATCGAGTGAAGGTCAAGGTCGGGTTGTAAAAAATGGCTTCTGCTCAGCTTGGACCGCGAGCTATTTTAAAGCTAAATAAGATGATTTTCTTAATAATCTAAGGTAATCTCTCCAACAAGATAGACCATAACACAATGTTAGAAACCACTATAAAATTTGACTTATTATCTCTCAACTTAAGACTAGGACTTAATATCAAGTGATATTGAATGACCTAGAAAGATAAAAAAAATGAATCTCAAACTTCGACCAAGAATAACAGAATATTTAACACACGACTGATCACGTACCATGGTATCATATTGAGGATAATTTTTTTCCGTGCTTAATTAAGATTTCATGTTTGCTAGTAGGTAAAATTAAGAAAAATCATACACAACATATATAGAAATAATTTATCCTATTCCCTTCGTTTCTAAATATAAGTCTTTTTACATATTCCTATATGAACTATATACAGAGTTATGTATGAATCTACACTCTAAAATACGGCTATACACATTCGTAGTCCGTATTAAAATATCTAAAAAGAGTTACATTTAGAAACGGAGGGTGTATTTTATTTTAATATATATCTGGCTTATTTAATGTAATTATATGATATTGAGCTAGCCAGTGTTGGCTGAAAACCGACTCGTTGGCTGAAAACCGACTCGTTGGCTGAAAACCGGCTTGTTTCTATACTTCGCTCATTTCTTTTTCGAGTCGATATCGAGTCAAGCCAAAATACAAGCTGATCTCAAGCTACTCACGAGCCTTGGGCTTTTTTTTTTTTTTTTTTTGCCAATGGTCACAAATAAACAAACAACATAAACATCGACCGATTAAACTAAATTGTGAACAGAATACACGTTTGGGTGAATACACAGCCTCATCGACATGCCTTGCCTTGGTCACCAAGTGTATTTTATTTCGACATGATTTAACAGCTACTACTCCACTAGCTAGATTCTAATGCTAGAAATCGAGACTCTCCGCAGCGGCGTCCTCGACAGTCTGCACGAGGGACGACCACTCGAGGCCGAGGTTGCTGTTGACGGTGCCGTGGTTGCGGGCGGAGCAGTACCGGCGGACCTGGCCCTGGTCGCCGGTGAGCACCTTGATCTGGCCCATCTTCACCATGGACACGCCGTGGCGTCGTTGGTGAAGAGGTCCTGGTCGGACACGAAGAGCCCCTCCCGGTTCACCAGGTTGGCATAGTATTTGTTGTCGAACACGCCGGGCGTGCGCACGTCCAGCGCGGTGCGGCGGTCGGTGCCCTTGGCCGGGCACGTTCGCTCCAGCCTGCCGAGGAAGTCGGGGCTAATGGTGGGGTCGGGGCGCGGGAAGAGGCGGCCCTCGAAGGAGGTGCAGTGACAGAGCCCCACGGTGTGCCCGCCGGAGAGCGCGACGTGGTCGGTGGCGTCGAGGTCGAGGCTTTGGTTGTGGAACACGTCGAGGAGGGACGGCACGGCGGAGGTGGGCGCGGGGAGTCCGGAAAGCACATCATGCGACGTGGCGAACCGCGGGCTGTCGCGGCGGCCGAGGGGCACGCGGTACTCGGGCCCGCCCGAGGCGACCACGGAGTCGCGCGCGGCCCGGGCCAGGATGTCGGAGCAGGAGACGACGGCGCCGTGGCACTCGCGCTCGGCGCTCCAGCCGGTCCCGGATGTCGTTGATGGCCTTGAAGGCGGACGGACGCAGAGTGAGATTGGGCGGCGCCTGCTGCTCCCCCGGCCCCGTGGCTGACCCGTCGAGCAGCACCGACGCGTCGCATCCCCCTGCATGCATGCGCGGCGGCGCGCTCATGCATGAACCAGTTAGTGGCTTGATGGGAGGCATATAGCGCAGGCAAGGTAGGTACCTGGATGAAGCAGTCGTGGAAGTGGAGGCGGAGGAGGCCGGCGGCGAGGCCGACGTCCTTGCGCACGGCGTCCCGGACGAAGTCGCGCACGATGGACTCCGCCCTGGGGCAGCTCCGCCGGTTGAAGTCGAACGACAGGCCGCGCGTAATCGGAGGCTGCCTCAACCACAAGTCGTCCCCGCCGGCGCCGGCGGCCTCCTGCTCTGCCGCCGCATAAGCCCCGGACCCCAGCGAGCAGGCCACCGCCACCGCCGCTACTAGTGCTGCAGTGAGCAGAGGAGCACTAGTCATCCTAACACAAACCATCTCTCGATCTGCCACCTACTACCTCTCTATCTCTCCGCGTGTGCTCTGCTACGTTCTTGCGTGTCACAGACTCAGCCACCTGCCCTTGATTTTATATAGACGAGGCTCCTCTTGTGTTTGTGTCTGACACGTACGTAGGAGGTAGCAACGACATGGATGCATGGGTGGACCCAGTGGCGAATTTAGGAAAAAATTGGAGTGTAGGCTCAAAGTTTAAGCCGAGAAAACCGAACGCTTTTTGAAGAAAAAATCGCTTATCTTCTAACCCTTTTGTGCAAATAAACTGAAACTTTCCCAGATTACTACTGGAAACATGTACTATTTACAAGATTTTTTCTGGATTTTTTAGAAAATATCAAATTTAGAACCAAATTTTGAATCTGTTCACTAAAATGGCCATTATTTCCTAATCCTCTTGGCCAAATAAGCTCAAAATTTCCCAGCCTACTACTGGCAACATGTAGTATTTACTGAATTTTTTCTGGAATTTTTAGAAAATATCAAATTTGGAGATGTGTTTTCATGTGGTAATATCACGGGACATGTGTTTTCATGTTGATCTGTGTCCAGCAGATGGCGGGACATCAACTTTGGAGACGTCTAATTAACTTGCTTATACAATAATGGTTACTGCACATTCATCAAGTCACTCGACTACTATCTAGCTAGCTAGCGGTCAACTCCTGCATGCATGCATGCTCTCTACACTACTCCCCGGCGACGGCGGTCCATCCGAAGGGGAAGTGCGCCGCGGCAGTGACCATGGCGCTTGCAGTGCGAACAGAGCCCAAGTAGGCATTCTCGCCGAGGAGCTTGTCCGCGACGGCTTCTCCCTCCCTCTCTCATCCTAAGCTTTCACCAACGCCCAGGCATGCATGCATGCATTCATCGATGCAATGCCAAGCATCTGCACTACCAAGGACCAAACGCCATGCTCAATGGCGTTGGTGAAAGCTTAGGAAACACCAACAACATTGGCGTTCCGTGCTCAGCCACATCAGCAGCCGCCCTGCCGTGGGCCATGCCAGTAACGCCGTGGCTCATGGCGTTTCTATATTGGACAGCAACGCCCCAGCTTATGGCGTTTCTAAGTTGGGCAGAAACGCAAGATAGCTCGGCGTGTCTAAGTGCCGCTGCAACGCGTGACGACTCGGCATTTCTAAATTGGGCAGAAACGCCACGGGCTGTGGCGTTGCTATAAGAGTCAGATCATGAAATACTTTCATGTCGAATTCATTTTATGCCAACAATTGCTGATAAGGTCAGAATAGTGATTTCGGCCGCCCTTTTCTGCCTGCGCCTCCGCACCGGCCCAACCCAGCAGGACGCCTAATCAATCCTCACGACAATTCGCTTGACTAATCAGGGTGGCCCACAACAGTTCGTTTGATCGATCCTCACGTACGCACACACGCTCGACAGCAGGACACGCCTGTATTCACGTACGCACGCACGAGCACGACGGTTCGCTTGCCTAATCGATCCAGTTTCCACTTAAAAAACTAATCAATCTATAAAGTTCAAAAAAAAAACTAATCAATCTATCGATCGATTTCTGTAAATGCAGCGTACTATACGCGTCGCCGTCGCGTACACGGGATTTTTCGTCAAAAGAGACCACTTGCCAGATTGAAATGACAAAAAAGACCACATCTGAGTCAGATTAACAAAATAGACCCCCTCGCCGTGGCAGCAGGCGCGCCAGGCGACACGTGGCACCTGCCGCCACGGGGTGAGGCGGCCAGCTCTGCCGCCACGCTGCCAGGCGGCAGGCGGCCCGCAACGGATTTTCTCGCCCGCGTCGGACGGAACGGAGCCAGGCAGGTGGACCCTGCCGCTACTGGACGAGGCGGCAGCACTGTTGCTGCTGCACGCGGGCCGACAGCGATGCACTGTTGCTGCTGCATGCGGGCCGACCGGGGCTGGCGCTGATTTCTACGCAAATTACATTGATTCCGATGCGCGGACGCGACGGCACTCAGCCAGCTCACTCAGGCGGGAATCCGAGGTTTAAACTATTGTACCGACACTACAGTGGTTCTCTTCTTTTTATATGCTATGCTGCTCCGTGCGCAACCACACTCTAGCTGGTTGCCTTCAGTGCCTCGTTTCTCTGCTCTCTCTAAGTAACACAGAGAAAGAAAAACTCAGTAGCCACTTTCTCTCGTGATTTAGGACGATTTAGAGTTGGATTTTGATGATGCTGAAGTTGAAGAAAAGCTAGATGAAAGTAAGATCTATCCATTTTTGTTGGTTTCGTTCGCATGCATGATGTTTTTAGTCGGTTTGATTAGTTCCTAAGTATGTATTCTCTGTTGTTTTAGGCATAATTTCATCACTTTTTGAGTCATTTGGAGCTTCAGGAGTAGGATTTGCCGTGCGAAGTGAGCTACAAAGTTGAAGACCGAGGTATGACCTTTGCAATACATGATTTTATTTGTGCATGCATGGTGGTAATTAGTTAGTTTTTTAGATGTTTACTTCTTAGAAGTTAGGAATCGTATGTCTACTTTGTTATGTCGCAATAATCTAAGTTTTGTATATTAAGATTACATGCTAATATCCTTAGGTAAAAAATATCATCTGAGTAGCAAACAAGGAGGAGATGACGTGATTGAAGAAATTGTGTTTCGATCTTCGAAGTCCCTTTTGAGGTGATGACCACATACATGCAAGTGCTATTTTGATACTTTTGATAGCAGAAAAAAATTCCGTGTGTAATATTTATGTTCATGTGATAATAGGTTGACTCCGTTGATATATTACTGGTGATACCTTAATGCTGACAGATATTTTTTGGAACTATTGTGACACTTAACTGTATTCGAAACGACATCCATATTGAAGCTGAGGTATAAAAGACAGCGTCTAATTTTGTGAATATTTTTTTGTATTGATGTACTGTTGTGAATGATGTTACTGCTGCTGCGAATATTTGTCGTATTATTATTTGTAAATAAACTATTATTATCGTATGATATGAAAATTTTATTAAAATTGGAAGATATTAAATGTTGAACTCATATGATATTAAAATGTTATTACCGTACTATTATGTTTAAAGTCTAAGCAAATGATACTAAAAACAAACCAAATATTTCTAACGAAAACCGACTGATATTAAAAAAATGGATTATTTCTAACAGAAATATGGTTATTAAAATTTATTTGTATATAAAATATTTTTATCGGATGACATGAAAATGTTATTAATAACCAGATTATTATATTTAGAGTTTTAATCCACTGATAATAAAATATTCGGTGACTAATTATTTGAAATGTAAATATGGATGTTCGTTAGGTACTATGGAAAATTTGTTAGTTTTCTATGGGGATGTCGTACGCGACGGTCCTTCCGGGGTCGATGTGTCCATGTGCCGGTCGACGACAGTGGTAGTGAGAGACATGGTCAAAGTAGGTTATGCGGTAGTCAGAAGATGCATCCGAGCGGCGTTTGGCCCTGAGATGTGTGGAAAGAAAATGACCATGGAGGCCTTTGTCGTTGACGGAGGTAACGATGGGACAGTTGCCCGTTGGGGTCTGCGGCCGATCACAGGTGATAATTCGTGGGGGTCGTACATGGGCTTTGCAAGCAATCCCAGTAACTCTATGTTTGGACAGCCGATGGTTTATATGGAGTTCATTTCTGTCATTGATGGCGCCGGGTGCAGTAGCGGCGGTGGTGAGGTCGAGTTGGCCATCACTGCAGCCCATAGCACCGGCTCATCGGAACCAAGAGGCGGCCAGCAAGTGTATGACACAGGATATTGGCCTGCGATCGCTGACTTTAGCGAACATGTGGAGGGATTGCCGGAGGCACTAGATGATGACGATGACGGTCATTCTTCTGCCTCTTCGGACTCAGGCGAAGAAGAAGTTGATCCTCCTCAGAGGGCGGCAGCGGCACCACTGGAACCTGAGTTTTTACAGGTTATGAGCATCACCAATGAATATCACTCAGTTTCTGGCCTAGAAGCAGGTTGTCTGCAGGAAGGGCAGATTTTTCTAGACAAGAAATTTGCTTACCTTTCTCACAGAATGCTTCATCAGATAGCAACTGCTAACAGGGCACTGTAGTTATCAGGGAAGATCGTCCAAACCCAATGAAGCAAGACGAGCTAATACTTGACCGTTTATTCTGGGCATTTGGCCAGACTATACAAGCCTTTAGCCACTGTCGCCCGGTGTTATCAATTGATGGTACCTTTCTCGCAGGAAAGTACAAGGGTACACTCTTGGTGGCGATTGCAGCAGATGCAAATAGTCAGCTCCTTCCTATTGCATATGCACTGGTCAAGAGCGAGAACAAAGATAGCCGGTTGTGATTCCTGAGTTGCCTGAAGATAGGTTTCGTGAAAAATCGTGAGGGCGTTTGCATCATCTCTGATCACAACACTGGCCTATTAAGCACTCTCGACATAATTAAGGGGTCGTCCGATCCAGCCTGGGGGTGGCCGGATCTAGAGGGAAGGTGGTGCATGAGGCATTTGGCAGCAAATTTCTACTCCAAATTCAAAAACAAGGATTGGTTCAAGCTATTCAAGAGGATGTGTATGCAGAAAACTGCAGCCAAAACTGAAGCCTGAAGGTGACTTTACATGTTTATTTTTATTTGTATGTGTGTGCAGGTTATGGCCGAACTGCCAGTCCTTTTGCAGGGGCACCACGACACTAACCACCGTTGTCACCTTCACTTAAACCAAAATCATCAAAATCCTCCTCAGACCTTCAGGCTTCGAACCGTAAAAAACACATGGACAGTAGATGATGATTTCGTTGCACATCTTGCAGCTTATGGACTAATTGGTTTTGCTAAGCTCACATCTGGCTAACCCCAATTCACTTTGGACCCATGTCTTTTGACCTCCCTCGTTGACCGATGGAGACCAGAAATCCACACGTTTCACTTTCGTTGTGGAGAGCTTGCACCTACCCTGAAAGATGTGTCTATGATCACTGCTCTACCAATTAGAGATGAGTCATTAGTACCTCCTAGAGTATCTGCATCTTGGCCATACGATGTCTCAGCCCGTCTTGGGAAGACAATGGCAGAATCATCACGTTCTGGCGGGCCTCGGAGTGTCCCACTCGCCTGGCTCCATGCAAACTTTGAACATATACCTCCCAACGCTGATCCTCAAACGATCAAGGGACACCTCTTTTGCGTATTTGTTGTGATTGTTCGGTATGATGTTCCCAAATTCACACGGTGACGTAGTTCTCCCTGGTCTCATCTACTTTGCCAAGCAGATAGTAGATGAAGATTTACCAGAGAATCCAAAATACAGCTTCGCTTCTGCTATGCTTTCTCATACATATAGAGGCTTGTGTGATGCCACACAAAAATTTTCTTTCACAAAGAAAGCTCCGTTTGTGTCTCGTACGAGTTTTTACAGTTGTGGTCCTGGGAATACCTCCCTGTTGGACGACCCCGCATCATGAATCCCATACACCCATACGACTTTGCTGCAGGAGGCTATCCAACTATGGCTACCCGGTGGACTCACGCACGGAGAACATGGTCACTGGAGCGTACAACATGCCAGAAGCGAGGTCAGCCAGACCGAATGCGGCCCCGTCATCCAGACCGAGCGAGGCACGTATGAGTACTACAACGACATTACCACGGCATGACTCATCTCTGCCATGCATCGCTCTCCTTCGATGCAGCTTTGTCAGGGGCAGACATCCCATGAACATGGCACGGGCTTGGATTCGATGCCCGAGCAGACTATTTTCCCGAACCCAAATGCGTACACATGACATGGCGCATACACCCTAGGCGAGGGATCTCAGCCGTATCTCTCCACGCGAGGGATCTCCATGCCCGAGGAGACTCGTGTCCCAGAGACATACCAGTACGGCGCACAATTGCCATACACTATAGGCGAGGGATCTCAGCAGATACTAATGTTTACATTTTTAATGCATTTACAATGATATAAAAAATTATCCTCTAACGGTGTATTTACATACGGTTTTTCTGTGCAGGAAATAACTGATCGTACATGGGACGATGAGGACACTCAACGTGGCCTCAACACCGGCATCCTGAGAGCATCACATGATCATGACAACACGGTTAGAGGATTAGTTACGGACTTCTTCGGAGAGGACGTTATTGGCCCATCTTATATCCCTCCGGAGTTACAACCATACACCTACAATTACGCATCAGGATCTCAGCAAGGATACCAGACTCCACCACCTATGCAGGAGTCACAGACACAGGAAGCCAAGGGGGAGTACGGCCGCGGTCTTCGTGTACCTCGACAACCTAATCGCTTGTCGCTTTCCGGTCGTCGGGAAAGGCCAGCTGGCCGTCGTCGACTAGGGTGATTCGTCTATCTACATGTGCGACTTATTCTATCTATCTATAACATTTCCAGACTTTCAGATATATGTATGCGGAAATAAAAATGCATCTGAATTATGACATTAAAGTAGTACATCTGAAAGTAAGATACATTGAACGATTGAAATAAAGCTACATTGAACTACTGACATAAAGCTGCATTAAACTGCGGAAATTAAGATACAAACAGTTGCGAAATTTAAGATACTACCACAGGAATCTACTGAGCCCAGTGTGGATATTTTCCTTTTTCATCACCAGCTTCTTCTGCTGCCTTGGCCTCATGAGCCCTTTCTTTCTTTCTCTGTCTCTCCGCCTCATGAGCCTCCTTTCGCTGCCGTTCCTACTCCTCCATGCGACGAGCCTCTTCCCTGTTTTTTTTTCTGTAAATCCTCCACATAGTATTCTTTTAACTCTCTCTCTTGCTCTGCTTTCTCCTCTGTTGCTGCCTTCTCGCGTCGCTCTTCCGCATAGAAACTATCCCATGCACGGCGGCTTCTTTCACGAATCTCAGTCACTGCCCAAGCCGGCATCTTCGTGTCAATCCAACAATAGTACATGCACAGAGGTGGAGGAGACTACAACAAGAACATGAGTGTTAATAAAGAATCAACCAAAAAACCAACAGTATGTCTATTCATGATGGTTAAACCATACCGGAGGCTTATCATGCGGTGAACTAGCTACGGGTGGATCTTCCTCATAATTGGTGCACATGAAATACTTCATGCCCAACCAATCTGAAAAATCTGTCACCTCCTTCACCTTGCAAAGATCGCCACACCAATACCGCTGGACTGCCACCCCCAGAGGCAAACTCGCATTCTTCATTTTCCTCGGCCTAATGCTTTGATCCGAGCAAGGCAAACTCATACCGACTGAAAAAAGTGTGACACACACTTAGCGCACTGGCGATTTCGACGGCTGGCTGGACGACTGATGACGATAGCCTCAGTGCCTCGTTTTATAGACTCATATGACAAATGTGATGGCGGGAAAATAGGCGCGAATTGACGAAATTTTAGGCAGGAATCACGCATCGCATCAATCAGTGTCATCTGTAGGAATCAGTGTCACGAAAAAAGACGAAACGCGCGGGAATCAGTGCCAGAGAAGGAAAAGACGAGGACGAAACACGACGCGAGGCTGTCGGCCCGCGTGCAGCAGCAACAGTGCTGCCGCCTCGCCCGGTGGCGGCAGGGCACAGTGCTGCCGCCTCACCCGGTGGCGGCAGGGCCCACCTGCCTGGCTCCGTTCCGTCCGACGCGGGCGCGGACGAGAAAATCCATTGCGGGCCGCCTGCCACCTGGCAGCGTGGCGGCAGAGCTGGCCGCCTCACCCCGTGGCGGCAGGTACCACATGTCGCCGGCGCACCTGCCGCCACGGCGAGGGGGGTCCCTTTTGTCAATCTAACCCAGAGGTGGTCTTTTTTGTCATTTCAATCCGGCATGTGGTCTCTTTCAACGAAAAATCGGCCGCCGGACGCCGCAGGCCACGCAGCCTGGGCCCTCACACAGCGACGACGCGACGCACGCGAGCGACCCTACATGCAGTCGGCCGGTCCGGCGCTCGGTAATTTCGCAACCTTTCCGATCTTGAATCTTCGTCTCTGCTCCATAGATGACAAAGTCCACACAATTATGGTAGCGCCTTTGACGCTTTGTCTTGCTTATCCTAGTTTAATTTACAAACTACAACAATCATGTATAAACTTGTAGCGAATATAATATATCACTATGTTTGGGCAAAGCATGGGACATTTTCTAGGGTTATAACTTCTAATTAGGGTATATTTTATTTGTCTATACAACAAGTCTTCATGTCTCATTTGTAATTTGTATTTGTCAAATACAAATAGTATGAACAGATTTCTTCTCAAAAGAAAAGCACAATCACAGGATGTTTCGGAAGAAAATTTGGAAGAGGAGATTGAATATGATCCAGGCAAGAGAGAATTGATCGAACATTACCATTCCAATTTGAAATATCTGGTAAGAAGAAAATATTTGTTGAATGAAAATATTTGTTGAATGGACCTTGTCAGCCAGGAGACATTGATTTCGAATCCTTGAATTTTGGGGGTAAATAGAGAAAGTTCAATCCTGATTGGTTTGATGAATATGAGAGTTGGCTTGAATACAACAAAGAGAAGAAACATGCGTATTGTTTTTCTTGCTTCTTATTTAGGGACCGTAGCCACAAGAAAGAAGCTGGGTACTAAAGGTATTTTTCAGTTTTTAGTCATCTAAATACTTTCATTTGGGAAATTTATTATGTTGTACTAATAAGTTTAATTCTATTTGTATCTTGTAGGTTACTGAACCTTGTTGTCCGATGATGTACTTTGGAAAAAAAAAATTGAACAATCACCGGGGGGGAGAGGATCCCCACCTGAATATATTACTCAAAGGCCCAAAGGGCAGGTTACATCAGTGGTTACAGCGAGAAGAGAGGTATAGGCGCCAAGACACGGCCGCTTCCCTCGTAACAGGGTCCTTAAATCTAAAGGCCCAGAGCGTAAAATCCGAGATGATGTTCACTAGTAGAAAAAGGCCCATTTGTCCCGGTTCATAAGGCCCATTTGTCCAGGTTCGGGAACCGGGACTAAAGGGTCGGGACTAAAGCCCAACATCTTTAGTCCCGGTTCTTATACGAACCGGGACAGATAGGGCTTCACGTGGCCGCTGCGGCGAGCCCAGAGAGGAGGGCCTTTAGTCCCGGTTGGTAACACCAACCGGGACCAAAGATCATCCACGTGTCAGCAGCTCAGGAGCTGGGGTTCTTGTTTTTTTTTTTGAAAGGGGGAGGGGTTTAGGGGTTTTGTAGGGTTAATTTAGGGGTTTCATATATTGTGTTAGCTAGCTAATAGAGAGAAGTGTCCTCTCTTATCTCCGTGCTTGGTCGACGCTACGTACTATACGTATAGAGAGGACTCGACACGCTAGCTAGTAAGCAAAAGAAGGAAACCATTAAGTACACAAGATCGTCATGAACATATACAGAGAGAAGTGATCGACCTCCTCCTTCTCCGAGAGATTGGTCGAACAACAAGTTTTCGTATATCTATCCGACGCTACTAGCTACATATATACAATATAAGATCCCTAACATCTTATGTCAAGGTCCACATGGTATTTTCCGGCTGGATTGATGACGTGGTCAAGAAAGAATCCAGCCAATTCCTCTTGAATTGCCTTTAAGCGATCTTGTGGTAGGAGTTCATCCCGCATCTGCCAAATCTAATTTGAAGAAGGGGGTCAATACATATATATGAATGAAACTCAACACAAATGATGGTAATAAAATAAAATTGTGAATATTATTGCTTACGCACTTCATATTGTTTTTTAGAGTAGCCCCGCTTGGAGGTCGTTGCGTTGTAGATGTACTCACAAACGTAGTATCCATAAAAATTATTCCCGCCTTCCTGCCACAACCACTTTACGAGAAATAGAGGTCAATCAAACTAATAATCAAGCATTATAAATGGTATTGATGAAACTAGCTAGAATCAATGGGAGATGCGCGGAACTAGCTAGTAGTACTTACTTTCGGGTGTGTAAATCGCAGATCCCCCGGCAGTCCCGAAACTTCTGCGGTGAACACTTTCCAAATCCTGCGAGACAAAGAAAATAATTACTTGATATCAGGAAATGAACAAAGTTGCCGATATGGTGCGATAATGATCGATTGAACTTACTTCTTGAGCATTTCAGTCATGGCCGCAAACTCCTTGGGATCTTTTCGTTTTGAGTCTAAGACGGTTACTAGTCCCTGCTCAAGCTTAATCTCTAGGAGAATAAAGTGGAAGCTGCACACGCATGCATAACTCATCAATTACATTACTATAACCTCGAGTAATAATGGAAACCGAATATGCAGAAGACAGTAACACTCACTTGAAGTTGTAAGGAAAGAGTATTTTATCTTTGTTTTGATTTTTAAGCAACGATTGTAGCAAGTTGGCCTCGGTTTCTTTTGGATTATATTTAACCGTCCATTGTTCTATGAGATTTGTGTTAATGAACCCAATATCATAGATTTGTGCATTTCTGCATTCGACGATCTTCAATCTGCATAATATAGTGAGGATAATTATATATACATGCAATGAAAGAGCTGAGCTATATATAGAGACTTAATTACAGAAGTATAGTACTTACAGACAGTAGCAAGTAATGATTATTTTATCGAGGGCCTTTTGATTGAAAAACTGGAAGAACTCCTCAAATGGAACAGACAACAGATCAATTCCAACGAGGTCGTGCTCCTCTTTAACTCTCAGCGTCAAAATATCCTTCCCAGACTTGCAGGTGTCCATGTACCACTTATGGAATCTTCGCATCATCGTTGTTAGAGGAGGATCGCCAGGTCTGACGAGAGGCTTCCCGTACTGGTATTTGTGTTCGTCCACCTCCATTGTATCAAAATGTGCATCGTCGGGCAGGTAATCACCAGGATTGGTACCGGGCAGCATCCCCGGCAGATTTGCGACGATATCGCTAGACACCTTGAGCGGGGGGCACGATTGGTTTGCCTGTTCGCTGAGCTGGGAAATTTTGTTCCCACTTCTTCGTTCTTGTAACCTTTTGTCAGTTGAAGTAGTTCCCGACCGGCGCGCTCCTTCCACTGCCTTTTTAAGAGCGCGGACATGGTTGTCATCCGGCGGAGGCGGTGGTGGTCGCTTCAGGTTCTTCACAGTGCGCTTCAATTTCACCGGATCCATCTTCTCCTCCGGAGGTGGATTTTTCTTTGCAAAAAAGTCCCTCACTTGGGCTTTACAGATCTCCGCGTTTTCCTCGTCGGTCATCTCGTATAGTAACTTCTCTAGAGGCGTGAGAGTCGGACCGAATCTGTATTGCCTCCCGCCTCTGGCTGTACTGCTAGACGCCGAAGCAGTCGGAGTGGCTGCGGCTGTCTTCCTTCGTTGCTTACGAGGCGGAGAAGGAGGCAGAGTGCTACGACGCGCCAGAGCAGCCGGAGCGGCGGCAGCTGTCTTCCGCTGTTGCTGACAAGGCGGAGAAGAAGGCGGGCTGCTCGGACGCGCCGGCGCAGGCGGAGAAGGAGGCGGAGTGCCGCCACGCGCCGAAGCAGCCGGAGAAGGAGGCGGAGTGCCCTGATCACTCGCCAGAGGAGGAGGCGGAGTGCCCTGACTCACCGGAGGAGGAGGCGGAGGCGTCCAGTTCGGAAGGTTGATGAGCTCCTTCCGCCATAGACATGGAGTCTTCAGAGCAAGACCCAGCTGAGTCTCCCCTTCACCGATAGGGTGGTCAAGCTGGAGCTCCTTAAATCCCCCTGTTATTTCATCGACCATCACAACAGCATAGCCTTGTGGAATCGGAAGGCAGTGAAAAGTTGCGCCGGGTTGAGGAGGTGTAACAGAGCCGACAGCCGCCTTGACTTTGAGGTGCTGCCATTGCGTCATAAGGTGGCAATCTTGAGCCTCCGTGATAGCATCCACGGGGTAGCTGGGAGCCGTGAAGTCAGGCTGCTGAAGGACCTCGGTGGAAGCCACGCTGCTTCTCCGCTGAGATGGAGGGGTAGCTTCTGGGGTAGCTCCGGCAGGTCGCTGGCTCTGAACTAGTAGTGCTTGTTCCTCTAGCGCTCGTACCCTTGCATTCAGCGACTGCAGTTCCGTCTGCTCCACTTTCCTCCTCCTCTCCCGGGTTTTGTAACCGCCTGCGCTGGGAAACCCAACCTTCCACGCAACGGAGCCTGCCGTGCCTCGTGTTCGTCCTGGGTGCTCAGGATTCCCGAGGGCCTGTGTGAGCTCGTCGTTCTCTCTGTCGGGAACGAACGTCCCTTCCTGCGCTGCGGCGATATACTTCTGAAGCTTCTTGACGGGTATTTCAAGTTGCTCCTTCGTCCAATGGCACTTCCCTGTTTCAGGGTCCAAGGTTCCCCCAACCCCGAAGAACCAAGTCCTTGAACGGTCTGGCCAGTTCAATGTCTCTGGTTCGACCCCTTTATCAAGCAGGTCCTTCTCAGCCTTGTCCCACAACGGCCGGGCTTTGAGGTAGCCAACTAACCCCGTGCGATGGTGATACTCCTTCTTTGCAGCATTTTTCTTGTTTGTCGCTGACATCTTCTTACTCTTCTCCGATGTCTTGTGGGCCACAAATGCGGGCCAGTGATCTCTTATCTTCTCAAATCGGCCGGTGAATTCTGGAGTCTTCCCTTTGTCGACAAACGTTGATTTCAACTCATTCTTCCACCTCCTGAATAGATCTGCCATCTTCTTAAGAGCATGAGCCTTGACCAATGGCTCTATAACTGGCTTATCCGGATCCTCCTCTGGCGGTAGGGTGAAATTTGCCTTCAGCGCGGTCCAAAGATCATCTTTCTGTCTATCGTTGACAAAAGACACTTGAGGGTCTTCGCTCTTAGGCTTATTCCATTGGTGGATGCTGATCGGGATCATGTCCCTAACAAGAACCCCGCACTGAGCAGAAAATGCTTCCTTGGTCCGGCTGGGTTCAATCGGTTGGCCATCGCCCTTGATTTCTGTGATCGTGAACCTTTCATCCTGGCGCAACCTTTTCTTCGGGCCTCGTCTCGTTACCGAAGTTTGGCTCGATCCGGAGGGCTAGAAAAGAAGAAAGAAGAGAGTTAATATGTGTACATACCAAAACAATTAATGCATCAATTAGCTAGTCAGCACAGGCTTAATTAATATATATACCTCGCCGGACTTTGCAACAGCTCCTTCCTCCGTTTGCTCATCGGAGCCATCATAATCATGTCCTTCCACCTCCATTGTTCGATCACCGGAGCCTGCTTCACCCTCTCCTTCCAGACCATCGGTGTCGTTGAGATACGACAAGATATCACCTCCGCCGAGGATTATGTCCCCCAACAACTGTTCTGCTTCGATGTCTCGGTGCTCCATAGTTTCTGCAAATATTACAACATGGCAATTAATATACAAACATGACAGATGGATATATTAGTGCAAACGTAGACCTAGCTAGCTCGACGCTTCTACGGTTTGGGGTGGCCTCGACAACTCTTCTACGAACCGCCTCTCTCATGAATGTCCGACGTCCGGACCGACAAGGGATTTAACAAAATGACGCCATTCTGGATGTGCAGAAAATGGTCCATATTTTTCCTGATCTCATCTACCCTTCTATATGTCACGTTGTCTATAGAAGAATATATATATAGATGAGATCAGAAAAAAAATTGGATCAACTTGTGCACATCCATAATGGGGGCATTCTTGATAAATCTATATATGTCAAAATTCAAACTTTGACATATGATCAAACTTTGACATATGATCAAATGTTGCATATGTCAAAATTCAAACTTTGACATATGATCAAACTTTGATATATGTCCACCGCGATATAAAATAATACATAGACTTGTTCGGGCGAGAGGGGGTTGATCGACGTCCCCCCTCATGTCGAAGTGAATGAACAACTCTGAATTTTTTTACATGTACTCCCGAGGGGAATTGAAGTTATCGGGGTTATGTTTATACAACAAATGGACAACTCATCTCATTTCATCTCATCTGAAAAAACATAGCACATCTAAAAAAAATACATACATACATGGAAAAAAATTGCTATGAACAAAAAAAACATCATATATGAACATTTTCTATATCCATCCATACATACATACATACATTGAAAAAAATGCTATGAACAAACACATCAGTAGTAATTATTTTTATAATGATTTGGCCTCAAAAAAAATTTTATTAGTATTTTCAAACTCTAGAATGACCCTGTTGCACTAGAACTATTTCAAATAATTCTTTTCAAATGCCACAAATTTTTTGAGAAGTCCTCTGATGCCTATAGATCATTTTTATGCAAAAACCCACTTTGGTCATTTGAAACTTTTGAGCAGTGGCAGAGCAAGGCCGAGCTCGGGGGAGCACGCGGCGAAGTTATCGGGGAGGGGGTATATCGACCCCCCCCACTCATGTCGAAGTTATCGGGGAGGGGGTATATCGACCCCCCCCCTCATGTCGAAGTTATCGGGGAGGGGGTATATCGACCCCCCCTCATGTCGAAGTTATCGGGGAGGGGGTATATCGACCCCCCCTCATGTCGAAGTTATCGAGGAGGGGGTATATCGACCCCTCCCCCTCATGTCAAAGTTATCGGGGAGGGGGTATATCGACCCCCACCCCCCTCATCATGCATATATAGCTACCACATACATATATACATTGAAAAAAATTACATTATATATATATATGAACAAAAAAATTACATCATATATATACATATGTACATCGACCCCCACCCCCCTCATCATGAACAAAAACATGCTCTGAACAAAAAAAATTAATACATTATGAACATCTACATACATATAGGCACATACATAAATATATACATTATATATATATATGAACAAAAAATTAATCTAATAAAAAATGAAAAAAAAACAGAGACGGGGCGGCGCGGCGGCTCACAGCGGGGGCGGCTGGCGACGGCGACGACGACGACGGCGACGGTGGCGGCGGGCTGGGGCAGGGGCTTGGGCACGGGGCAGGGGCCGGCGCGGCGACGGCGTGGTCGAGGGCAGGGCCGCTGGGCGACGACGACGAGGTGCGGGGAGCGGGCGGGGACGGTGTCGAGGGCTCGGGGCAGGGGCGGCGTGGCGACGACGTCGGAGGCAGGGCGACGGCGACGAGGAGTAGCGCTGGGGCGTCGGGCACGAACTGGCGATGGAAATCTGAAAATTTCCTAAGTGCTGGCTTATATAGCAAAGGCTTTGGTCCCGGTTCGTGGAACCAACCGGGACCAATGCTCCCCTTTAGTCCCGGTTGGTGCCACCAACCGGAACCAAAGGTCTTTTTTCAGCAGCCCAAAGGGCGGGAAGCAGGGACCTTTGGTCCCGGTTGGTGGAACCAACCGGGACTAAAGGGCGTGCATTGGTCCCGGTTGGTGCCACGAACCGGTACCAATGCACCCCTTTAGTCCCGGTTGGTGCCACCAACCGGGACAAAAAGCCTTGTGCTGCCCGCGTCGCGGCCAAAAGTTTAGTCCCACCTCGCTAGTTGAGAGAGCTCGAGAGTGGTTTATAAGCGCTGCTGCGCCCACTCTCTCGAGCTCCTCTCAACTGCAGGCTTTCGGGCCTAAACTCGCACTATGTGCCTGTGGGCCTACTGGGCCTGCTGCGGGCCTGAATCCTGGCCCATGGTTGGGTTTCTAGTCTCATTCAGGCCGTGGTGGCCCAGTAGGTGGCACTTTTTTATTTTTATTTTGTTTTCTTTGTTGCTTTATTTATTTTATTTTGTTTCTACTTACAACAAAATACTTATTGTTGCTATTTTTATTTATTTTATTAAATTTTATTTTATTTTATTTTGTTTCTACTTATTTATTAAAGTTTATTTTGTTTCTACTTATTTATTTTATTTTGTTTCTACTTATTTATTTTATTTTCTTTTTTGCTTTTTTATTTATTTTATGAAAATTCTTTTTCTTTTAATGTTTTGAAGAGAAAATACTTTGATAATTTTAGTTGCATAAATTTTATATAATTTTAGTTTCAATAATACAAGAGGTTTAAAAAGTTTTTTAGTTGATTCCTTTAGCTATTAAAGTTTCATTAAAGTTTTCTAGTTCAATCTTTTTCTATTAGAGTTTCATAAAAGTTGAGAGGGTTACGGCAAAAACTGGATGCACTTCGTGTACAAAATGGACAATCTCTTTCGAAGTATCAGAGTTTCGGACGAAAACTCATCTGTTACAAAGGGATTTTATTTTTTTGAACTTATTTGAACTCCAGACTTTTTGTGTGCTCAAAATGAACCATTCAAAGCAACATCATCAATTTTCAACCCTTTCTGACTTCATCTGTTATTTTTCATGCATTTACTGATTTTTTGAGCTAAATGACCCTGAAATTGAAAAGCACTTCAAATGAACTCTGAAGAGGTTGAAAATTGGCATGATATCATCATTTCACCCACATAGCATGTGCTAAAAAGTTGAGAGGGTTACGGCAAAAACTGGATGCACTTCGTGTACAAAATGGACAATCTCTTTCGAAGTATCAGGGTTTCAGACAAAAACTCACCTGTTACAAAAGGATTTCATTTTTTTGAACTAATTTGAACTCCAGACTTTTTGTGTGCTCAAAATGAACCATTCAAAGCCACATCATCAATTTTCAACCCTTTCTGACTTCATCTGTCTTCATTTTTTCTTCGCTTGTGTCCTTTGCTTATTGCGCCGTAACCATGGATATTCTTCATCGCTTAACAGGGTGCTTGGGTCAGCCTTGACTTTGAAGGGAGGAATTTCATGAAACTTTTCATAATCTTCAGACATGTCTGTCTTGCCCTCCACTCCCACGATGTCTCTTTTCCCTGAAAGAACTATGTGGCGCTTTGGCTCATCGTATGATGTATTCGCTTCCTTATCTTTTCTTTTTCTCGGTTTGGTAGACATGTCCTTCACATAGAAAACCTGCGCCACATCATTGGCTAGGACGAATGGTTCGTCTGTGTACCCAAGATTGTTCAGATCCACTGTTGTCATTCCGTAATGTGGCTCTACCTGTACCCCGCCTCCTGACAGATTGACCCATTTGCACTTAAACAAAGGGACCTTAAAATCATGTCCGTAGTCAAGTTCCCATATGTCCACTATGTAACCATAATATGTGTCCTTTCCCCTCTTGGTTGCTGCATCAAAGCGGACACCACTATTTTGGTTAGTGCTCTTTTGATCTTGGGCAATCGTGTAAAATGTATTCCCATTTATCTCGTATCCTTTGTAAGTCAATACAGTCGAAGATGGTCCCCTGGACAACGAGTACAGCTCATCAGAAACAGTGTTGTCACCTCTGAGATGTGTTTCCAACCACCTGCCGAAAGTCCTGATGTGTTCACATGTAATCCAGTCGTCACACTGCTCCGGGTGTTTGGAGCGCAGAATGTTCTTGTGTTCATCGACATACGGGGTCACCAAGGTAGAGTTCTGTAGAACTGTGTAGTGTGCTTGAGACCAAGAATGCCCGTCCCTGCATATTATTGAGTCCCCTCCTAGCGTGCCTTTTCCAGTCAGTCTCCCCTCATACCGCGATTGAGGGAGACCAATCTTCTTAAGGTCAGGAATGAAGTCAACACAAAACCCAATGACATCCTCTGTTTGATGGCCCATGGAGATGCTTCCTTCTGGCCTAGCGCGGTTACGGACATATTTCTTTAGGACTCCCATGAACCTCTCAAAGGGGAACATA
Organism: Thinopyrum elongatum; assembly: GCA_011799875.1. Classification (NCBI taxonomy): domain Eukaryota; kingdom Viridiplantae; phylum Streptophyta; class Magnoliopsida; order Poales; family Poaceae; genus Thinopyrum; species Thinopyrum elongatum. Next base: position 618,724,211 of record CM022299.1, read on the forward strand.
TTGTGTAGAAATACGGGGCCCAGAACGACAATCTCATCGACTAGATGAACTAGGGCGTGCGTCATGATATTGAAGAAGGATGGTGGGAACACCAGCTCGAAACTGACAAGACATTGCGCCACATCACTCCTTAGCCTTGGTATGATTTCTGGATCGATCACCTTCTGAGAGATTGCATTGAGGAATGCACATAGCTTCATAATGGCTAATCGAACGTTTTTCGGTAGAAGCCCCCTCAATGCAACCGGAAGCAACTGCGTCATAATCACGTGGCAGTCATGAGACTTTAGGTTCTGGAACTTTTTCTCTGCCATATTTATTATTCCCTTTATATTCGACGAGAAGCCAGACGGGACCTTCATACTGAGCAGGCATTCAAAGAAGATTTCCTTCTCTTCTTTGGTAAGAGCGTAGCTGGCAGGACCTTCATACTGCTTTGGAGGCATGCCGTCTTTTTCGTGCCAACATTGCAGGTCCTCCCGTGCCTCCGGTGTATCTTTTGTCTTTCCATACACGCCCAAGAAGCCTAGCAGGTTCACGCAAAGGTTCTTTGTCACGTGCATCACGTCGATTGAAGAGCGGACCTCTAGGTCTTTCCAGTAGGGTAGGTCCCAAAATATAGATTTCTTCTTCCACATGGGAGCGCGTCCCTCAGCGTCATTCGGAACAGATAGTCCGCCGGGACCCTTTCCAAAGATTACGTGTAAATCATTGACCATAGCAAGTACGTGATCACCGGTACGCATGGCGGGCTTCTTCCGGTGATCTGCCTCGCCTTTGAAATGCTTGCCTTTCTTTCGACAATGATGGTTGGTCGGAAGAAATCGATGATGCCCCAGGTACACATTCTTCCTGCATTTGTCCAGGTATATACTTTCGGTGTTAGCTAAACAGTGCGTGCATGCGTGGTATCCCTTGTTTGTCTGTCCTGAAAGGTTACTCAGAGCAGGCCAATCATTGATGGTTACAAACAGCAACACATGCAGGTCAAATTCCTCCTGTCTGTGCTCATCCCACACACGTACACCGTTTCCATTCCACAGCTGTAAAAGTTCTTCAACTAATGGCCTTAGGTACACATCAATGTCGTTGTCGGGTTGCTTAGGGCCTTGGATGAGTACTGGCATCATAATGAACGTCCACTTCATGCACAGCCAAGGAGGAAGGTTATAGATACATAGAGTCACGGGCCAGGTGCTGTGATTGCTGCTCTGCTCCCCGAAAGGATTAATGCCATCCGCGCTTAAACCAAACCATACGTTCCTTGGGTCACCTGCAAACTCAGTCCAGTACTTTCTCTTGATTTTTCTCCACTGCGACCCGTCAGCGGGTGCTCTCAACTTCCCGTCTTTCTTACGGTCCTCTCTGTGCCATCGCATCAACTTGGCATGCTCTTTGTTTCTGAACAGACGTTTCAACCGTGGTATTATAGGAGCATACCACATCACCTTGGCAGGAACCCTCTTCCTGGGGGGCTCGCCATCAACATCAATAGGGTCATCTCGTCTGATCTTATACCGCAATGCACCGCATACCGGGCATGCGTTCAAATCCTCGTACGCACCGCGGTACAGGATGCAGTCATTAGGGCATGCATGTATCTTCTGCACCTCCAATCCTAGAGGGCATACGACCTTCTTTGCTGCGTATGTACTGTCGGGCAATTCGTTATCCTTTGGAAGCTTCTTCTTCAATATTTTCAGTAGCTTCTCAAATCCTTTGTCAGGCACAGCATTCTCTGCCTTCCACTGCAGCAATTCCAGTACGGTACCGAGCTTTGTGTTGCCATCTTCGCAATTGGGGTACAACCCTTTTTGGTGATCCTCTAACATGCGATCGAATTTTAGCTTCTCCTTTTCACTTTCGCACTGTCTCCTTGCATCAACAATGACTCGGCGGAGATCATCATCGGGCACATCGTCTGGTTCCTCTTGATCTTCAGCTTCCCCCGTTGCAGCATCATCGTATTCAGGGGGCACATGGTTGCCATCGTCCTCTTCTTCTTCGCTGTCTTCCATCATAACCCCTATTTCTCCGTGCCTGGTCCAAACATTATAGTGTGGCATGAAACCCTTATAAAGCAGGTGAGTGTGAAGGATTTTCCGGTCAGAGTAAGACTTCGTATTCCCACATATAGGGCATGGACAACACATAAAACCATTCTGCTTGTTTGCCTCAGCCACTTCGAGAAAATTATGCACGCCCTTAATGTACTCGGAGGTTAGTCTGTCACCGTACATCCATTGCCGGTTCATCTGCGTGCATTATATATAATTAAGTGTGTCAAAAACCATTACAAAAAATCATGAATAGATAAGTGACCAAATTAATAGAAGTTCATCATCACATTAAAACCAAAGTACATACATAGTTCTCATTGAACGACATATAGCTCTTCAGAGCATCTAATTAAACCATACATTATTGAAACTATGTAAAACATTTCAATGCAACAACAAATGCGATCATAATCGCAACCAAGGTAACAATTGATCCAACGGCATAATGATACCAAGCCTCGGTATGAATGGCATATTTTCTATACTTTCTAATCTTGAAGCGCATTGCATCCATCTTGATCTTGTGATCATCGATGACATCCGCAACATGCAACTCCAATATCATCTTCTCCTCCTCAATTTTTTTCAATTTTTCCTTCAAGTAATGATTTTCTTCTTCAACTAAATTTAACCTCTCGACAATAGGGTCGGTTGGAATTTCTGGTTCACATACCTCCTAGATAAAAAAATCTATGTCACGTTGGTCGGCATAATTGTCATAAACAACAAATGAACCAAATAGTTATAAAATATAATATATACCACATCCGAATCATAGACAGGACGAGGGCCGACGGGGGCGGATACCAAAACCATCGCACTATATAATAACAAACAATAATAAAAGTAAGAAAATTATACAAGTATCTATGTAAATCATACAAGTAAGAATTTTTTTCTTTTAGAAAGAAGATAAGAACAACAGGCTCACCACGGTTATGCCGGCGACAAGATCGGCGCGGGCGATCGACGGCGGTGAAGACGGGGACGGGACGTGACGGACCGCTAAACCTAGACAAATCTTGAGGAAAATGGAGCTTGAAGGTCGAGTTTGGAGAGGAGAAAGCTTAAGTAGTGTTGCTCGGGCATTTCATCGAACACCTCATGTGCATAGGAGGTGAGCTAGAGCACCACAAACACCTCCCCTCGTCGGCCAGAAAAAACAGAGTAGTGGAGTGCTCTGCTCGCGGGCGAGGGGTATATATAGGCACAACATTGGTCCCGGTTCGTGGTTGGAACCGGGACTAAAGGCCACCCTTTGGTCCCGGTTCGTGGCCTTTGGTCCCGGTTCCAGCCACGAACCGGGACCAATGGATGTGGGCCGGGAGCGAGGCCCATTGGTCCCGGTTCGTGTCTTGAACCGGGACCAAAGGGTCCAGACGAACCGGGACCAATGCCCCACGAGCCCCGGCCGGCCCCCTGGGCGCACGAACCGGGACGTATGCCCCCATGTGTCCCGGTTCCTAACTGAACCGGGACTAATGGGCTGGGCTGGCCTGGACCAAAGCCCTATTTTCTACTAGTGGTTACGGAGAGTATCAGTGGGTGAGTGGATCTCGTTGCGAAAGACACGAGCGTTCCTGGAGTCCCACAACTTCCAGAGGATGGCAAGGGCGATGGTGGGCCAAATGTTGATGTCGAGGCCCGCCGGCATAGGAGTAGCCCAAACGAGGTCGATGGAGTGAGGGGGGTCCAGTCCTAGGAGGGACCAATCCTGGGCCGCGTGTGGGCAGAGAATGGCTAGGTGCGTTGCGTCCTCTAGCGTGAGGGCGCACCGAGGGCATGACGAATCCGAGGTAATGGTCTTGCGCTGCAAGTTAGCCATCGTGCTCAGCCTATCACGACAGAGAAGCCAGCCGAAGATCTTGACCTTGATAGGTGCGTTGGAGCTCCAGATGTGCTCTGCGTTGAAATCTATCTCGTGGTCGGAGGAGAACAGCGAGTAAGCGCACCTCGAGGTGAACAAGGAGCCGTGGGTGAGGGACCTGTCGTCGGGCGCGTCGTTGGTGATGACATCCTGCAACAAAGACAAAACAGACGCAAGCTCTACAGAAGCAACATTGGTTAGGCGGTTCCGCAAAGTAGCGAGTAACCCATTCAGCATGACATCCGACACCAGGACAGAGGGCGATGTGGAGTGGGAGAAGAGGTGTGGGTAAATCTGTGCGAGTGGAGCGGAAAGAAGCCAAGTGTCTAGCCAGAAGAAGGTGGAAGTGCCGTTGTTGGTAAGGACGAAGGAGATTTTTTGGAGGGAGGGAAGTTGGTGGTTTACGATTTTCCAGAGGTAGGAGGGGTTGTGAGGTTTATTTGCGAAGTCAAGGGAGTAGTGTTGGAAGAACCATTTGACCCAAGGCAGGTTTGGTTTTTGGAGAAGCTTGAAGGCAAATTTCATGAGGAGGCAGTTGTTTTGGAGAAGCAGGTTTTTTATACCGAGGAAGCCCACAGCTTTGGGTTTGCAAACGTTTTTCCAAGCGATAAGGCATTTGGCCCCCGAGCAAGTTTCCTCGGCGGCCCAGAAGAAGGGTCTACGGATGGCGTCTAGTTTTTTGATAATCTTCTTAGGGATTCTAAAGACGGACATGAAGTGAGTAGCAAGGGCGTCCAGAGTAGAGGAAATGAGAGTGAGACGAGCGCCGCGGGAAAGAAGCTTGGCCGCCCATCCAGAGAGGTACTTTAGAAAGCGTTGGATGATAGGTTCAAAAGCGGAGGACAGGAGGCGTGTGTGAGACAGAGGTAGACCGAGGTAGATTTGGGGGAAGGAGGAAAGTGCACAGCCGAAGGTGAGGGCGATATTTTGGCTAGTGATAGTATCCGTGTTGAGAGGCACGAAGGTAGTTTTGTGGAAGTTGATGGCAAGACCAGTAGCGAGGGCGAACTTGTCAAGGATATCCTTGAGGGTGGTCCCGGCTTGGGGGGAGGCGTGGGCTATGACTAGCGTGTCGTCGGCGTATTGGAGCACATATGCAGGACGATCGTTGTAAATCGGATGGCAAAGCTGGCCGGGAGAAGAAGCTTGAAAGATTAAGCGTTGAAGCAGGTCGGCGACGATAAGGAAAAGGTAGGGGGATAAGGGGTCACCCTGTCGGAGACCATTTTTGCAGTTAATCCAGGGGCCCGGTTTTCCATTTAGGAGTACTGCGGTCTTGCTAGAGACCAGCAAGGCTCGGATCCAGGCTATAGTTTTGGGGGGGAAACCCCTAGTGAGTAGAATTAGAAGAAGAGATTCCCAATAGATTGAGTCGAAAGCTTTGCGGAAGTCTAGTTTGAACACCATAGTGGGTGCCTTTCTAATGTGGCAGGCGCTGAGAAGGTCGGCAGCGTAGATGAAGTTTTCGGCAATGCACCTCCCAGAGATGAAACCGGTTTGGTCACCATGGACAAGAAGAGGGGTGAGGGGCTTAACCCTGTTTGTGATAACTTTAGCTAGCGCCTTAGGTGTACAGTTTTGCAGCGAAATAGGTCTGAAGTTTTTCGGTGTTCTGGCGGAGTCTTTTTTGGAAGGAGGATCATGTGTGCTCGGTTGAAACGCTCGACATCCACCCGGAGGTTGGCGAAGTCATCGAAGAAAGGTAGGATTGTGTGTTTGATGTTATGCCAAAATTTCCGGTAGAAACTCGGACCAAGGCCGTCTGGGCCAGGGCTGGCGTGTAGATTCATTTGAAAGAAGGCGTCTTGAATTTCCTGAGCAGTGAAGGTGGAGTCCAGGTGTCGTAACTGAGGAATTTGCGTGGGGTAGAGGTCGGAAAGGGAGAAAAGCCAGGTCGATACCTTTTCAGTACCTAACAAGGTTTTGAAGAAATTCTGGAGGATGGTTGCTTTATCATCATGGGTAGAGAATTCCAACCCGTTATCCTCGAGGATGGCGATGTTGTTTTTGCGGAACCGTTGGGAAGCGGAGACATGAAAGAACTTTGAGTTTCCGTCTCCGTCGACCACAGCTTTGACTTTCCCCCTTTGTTTCCAGAAGAGGACTTTTTGTCTGACCGCACGTTGAAGAGAGGTGATAACTACTAGTCGGAGAGACACCTCGGGCCGAGAGAGAGCACGTTTTTCTTCAATGCGGTCAATTCTGTCGATGACAAATTTACAGTCAATTTCCCTCTGGTGGACGTGTCTTAAGGTTTTTGACCATGCTTTGAGGTCGGATCGAGTGCGTTTGATGGCGGTGGCAAGGTCTAGGTCAGATTGAGAGGTTGGAAGAGCAGGAGGCCAGGCCTCAGAGACGACACGCCTTTTCCGTTTTGAGTCCTTCTGGGCCCTTCATCCGGCTTGCAAACGTATTTTGGAATTTGAAAATGCAAGACGTCCTTTTCAGGTAATTGTGTCCAATAATGTGTGCTAGAAGCGACGAAACATATCTTCATTCAATACACGGTTAGGGCATCGGACCAAAAACAATGATAATATTACAGAGAACTTAATCTTAGACCGTCACATCTACTTCTCACTTCACAATAGGTATCATACAATAGAGTAACATATTCTGGGACTAATGACTTAGACCTCTTTTTTAAAAAAAAATTGGAGATGAGCAAATTCCTCATGAAGTTCTAGGAACGGTTTAGGATGCTTCATCACATGGAAACTGGTAAGAAAAACCTTGAGAGAAAAATAGCATCTAATATGCACCCCAATATTTTGCTCTTGATTGCATTATCCCTCAATCTATATGATTTCCCATGCAGCTCCACGGATGACATCCCATGCTGCTCCGGCTGCTGCTGCGGCTTCTGGTCCTCCTCGTCGCCGGAGGAGATGACAATCTCCTCCTTGCCGGAGGAGCCGGCCGCCGTGGACGCCAAGGGGCCCAAAGAGTGCGGGCGGCGGTGCCAAGATCCACCAGAGGATGAACTCCCTCCGCCACCGCCTGCCGGCGCGTACCACCATGACTTCGGCATTGCCGCTAAAGGAGGAGGGGCTCGGAGAGGTAGAGGACGGGCTCGGAGAGGAGGAGGGGATCGCAGAGGAGGATGTGCGGATGTGCATCGCCGCAGCACGGCTTATAGAGCCGCGGCCAGGCTAGGCGAACGGGTGGTCAGCCCGCTTCAATGTGGTGCATCGGTCAGAGTTGGTTTCTCGGGACGCGGCATCCGCAATGAAGCGGTGACGCCCGAGAGGTGGCTTCCGTCAGCACCACCTTCACGTCTGCTGCGTCACTCGGCATCAATGTCGGCCGCTGCATGCTCTGGGCCGGCATGAATGCGGCACGGGAAGTGGCGCAGGCGTTGGATGCAAAGCGCGGGAGAGGCGGGTGGGGGATTTTTTGTGGGTCAGGGCGGTCAGACATAGGCGTGGCAGCGGTCCGGACGCCCGCAAAGCCCCCCACCCCACTTTGTCTCCGGTTTTGCGAGAAAAAGTGCGCCCGAACCGCCGACAGACCGATACAGGACCGCGTTGGATGGCTTCCGCTGTCCGGACCGTGCGGTCCGGATGTATGCGGGTTGTTTGAGGGTCCGCGTTGGAGATGCTCTAATTACTTTTTTACTTTGGAAATTATGCAACCCTCCTTCCTAAAATAAGTGACACAACTTTGTACTAACTTTATTATCTTCTTCCTAAAATAAGTGACTCAACTTTGTACTAACTTTATAATAAAATTAGTATAAAGTTGAGTCACTTATTTTTGGACGGATGGAGTATGAATTAGATTTATTTTTTTTTGACGAGATGAGTACATGTTGATGCCACCTCATGTCGTGCCTCTATTTTGTTGGTCATTCCTTAATCATGCAGCCATGATGTTCATGTACGGATCTGGAGATACGACGGAGGTCTAGATAGGATAGCAGAGAGTTATTTACACAAAACCAACATATTTGGGGCTAGAGTAATAACTTGGTATTACATTTGTATCCGAGCACAAGAAACCACCAACTCTGTGTCTAATCTGTAACACGGAGCACTGATTATCCGATTTGCTCACGAAAACAGGGAAACTGACAGGGTGGCCCCACCTGTCGGGCTTACCTATGTGGACAATACGCTGATGTGGACGAGGGTCCCACATGTCAGCCTCCCATTCTTTTTTTTCCTATTTTCTTCTTCTTCCTCCTCGTCTCTCTCTCCCCCGACGACAGGTATTCCGGCGGTCTCGACCGCTGCCACCTCCCAAGTCGACCCGCATTCCTCATCCTTCCTCCGCAACGCGGCTTCACTGGATGCCATCTCGCCGGCTCCACGACTCCTTGAACATCCCGGCGTTGTCCGCACCGCGGCGGCGCACCGGAGAGCCGGTTATGGGAGCCGCGGGCAAGTGCCTGCTTCCTCTCCGTCCATGGAAGCCCCAGACGGGTAGGAATCCGGGTCAGCCAATCTTCGCGAGCCGAGCGGCGGCGCATCTTCCGCAGGGCTCCGGCCGTGTCGACAAGCGGGTAAAATTGGGCGGGACGGACAAGGCCTCTAGCCATGGGAGCGCACCGGTCCTTGATTTGGATGCCTAGCCATGATTTCAATGGTCAGCGCGCGTCAATTTGGACGGCCAGCGTGAGTTCTCTGTGTGATTGTGTGCGTGCGTGCTCTAGCTTGATGTGTCCGTGCGCGTCTGGTGTTTGTGAGCGTGCCTGCTCCTCGCTGCCATACCTCTGCCAGCCTGCAGTTGCCCGTTGGTGGCGTAGCTTCTTGCGCTGGCCATGGCGGCTGGTCGGCCTGTGCGACGCGACAGCTCCCATGGCTCCTCGCGCTGGGCATGGAGGCCGGTTGGGCTGTCAAAGCGACGGCTCCCGTGGAGGCAAAAAACGCACAGGCAGCTCCGAGCGCCTCCTCTCCGCAATGGCCTCCACCGTGATCACCGGATGTACGACGCCGCAAACGTACTCCGACCGCCCAGAACCTGCTCGAGGGAATGCCTCTTAGAAAGAGATGTGAAGAAGATTGTGGGTACAATCATTGGCTGGTGGGACCCACGTTTTTTTGCCACATCGGCTGGTCAAAGTTTTTGGTCTTCGCTACGTCAGCCAGACAGATGGGGTCACCCTGTCAGTTTTTCTGTTTTTCAAGCAAATCGGACAATCAATGCTCAGCGTTATAGATTTGGCTCAGAGTTGGTGGTTTCTTGTGCCCTGGCACAAATATGGTACCAAGTTGTTACCCTAGCCCTAAGTGTGGTGGTTTTGCGTAAATAACTCGATAGCAGAGGAGGCTGAGAAAACTTGCGGCGGCGATACGAGAGTAAGAGTGGAAAGGGAACGGCCGAACGGGCCTCGGTGGCCTGAAACGGGTCAAGTTGGGCCTAATCCGAGATTTTCAGAGACGCGGGACGCGAAATCCACGGGCGAGTCGCTACTCTTTTTCTTTTTTTGAGAAGTGGCGGTACCATACCGGAAGTTTAGCTGAAGGGTGGTCAGTTTATTAGGCCGAATTCTACCTATTGCATCGCCAATACAGGGATGATGCACGGCTGTCAGCTGCGAAAGATGCCAAAGCGCACAAATAAAAGAGTCCACTGCGCCCAACCCGTGACCCAACACAAAAATGTGCATACGGACGAAAAGATGGCCTCCGAGCCCAGCCGTGACCCAGCACTGATAATTGCGCACGGACCAAAACAAATGCAGTGAAAAGATCCCCTATGAAGGCATAGTCATAAGAAAATAGCGGGTTGGCACGTGCTATACATTAGCACCGGGCTTTTTGTTCAAATTTCTTTTTTTAATGGCCCACCGCGCATCCACCCGATTTAGTCGTATGTCGCCGTCGGATTTGGTTCTTCCTCTGCATTGTCTTCTTCCCTCGCACCCAAATCCACATCCTCATCACTCGCAGAGCATCGGACCCACCTCCCGGATCGCCGCTTCCACACCTCAAAGGTAGTGTCTGCCCCCGCCGTCGTGGCCGTGGCCGACAGAGCTCCGACGTGGTCCTGCCCATGGCCGCCGGAATTGCAGCTCTAACACCGTCCGGTTCCGGTGCGCAGCCGCCATGGTTGCAACATCAATAGTGTCACCGCCTCCGGCTTGCCATCGTCGTCGACATGCACCTCCATGTCAACAGGAAAATTTCTAAAGCAACAAAAACTCCAAGACTCAATTGAAGTAGAAAATTAGCTGGTTCCAACAAAAAATAATGATTCTTCCAGCAAAAAAAATCTATGTAGCAAAAACTCCAGTAGTTGATTGTAGCAAACAAATTAACGAGTTCCAGCAAAGAAGCACCGCTGGTTATAGCAAAAAAAAATCAGTAGAAAACTGTAGTAATCTACAGTAGTCGATGTAGCAAAACAAAAAACCAGTTACAACAAAAAATAATGTTTCTTCAGCAAAAAAAATGCGTCGGCGGCGAGACGCGCGTCTGGTTCCAGCACCAGAGGGCACTGCTTCCATCATATCGCGTGGCCGGTTCTAGCACCTCTTGTATCCTTGCCTTGCCGGTTGCTGCTCATCACTTGAACAGCTCCAGCACCGCCACCGTCGCCGGGATGCAGCTCTAACAACAAAAATCGGAAGCCAACCATGGCGACTAGCGCGTCTGGTTGCGGCGGCCATGGACCCGCACGTCCCGCGCGCACCCGACGCGCCCGACGAGCCCGACCGCACCAGTGCGTCCCGCACGTCCCGCGCGCACCCGACGCGCCCGACGAGCCCGACTGAACCAGACGCCGTGGCTTATTCCAACACTGCAATGGAACGCCGCCGAGGTCGTTGGAGCTCCACCCGCAGCAGCAATGGAGAGCCGCCAAGGTCGTTGGAGCTCCGCGCACGGCTGCAATGGAGCGCCATGGCCACGGCTGTAATGGAGCTTCGTGGGTTGCCGACGGTGTTGCGTCGGAGCTTTTTTTCGCGCCGCAATGCAACACCGCCGTCCGAGGCTCGCCGTCTGTCTGCAACCGAAGCACCGCCGTTCACGGGACCTGCTGCAACGCAAGATCGCCGTCAGGGGAGTGGCAGTGACGTCTGCCGTGGATCATGGTTGGGGCACGAGCTGACAGGGGGTGCCACGGCGCTGCGAACCAGGGCGACTGCTTTTCTCCCCAATGCAAAGTGGGCTCGTTGTTTGAAATTGGAGAGAGATGTGCGAACCGCTCGATCAAGAGCGATCTAACGGCTGGCGAGCCGACTGATTTTGGGGCAAATTCAGTCGGTTGGTGGGTAGCAGCCGTCTAACTAAAATTATAACCTAAAGTACTGGCTAAGCCCTTGACATGTGCCTTCAAAATTTACGCCACCAAAATGCAGAGCGTGAGATCATGTTGTGTGAAAAGAATTAGACTCGACATAACGTATTGCGCTGTCAAGTCATGGCGGTCGTCGTCGCCTTTGAAGTGCGACGTCAGACCATAGGTCCCAATATCCACGGCACGTCAGGGGAGCCGCGTCCCAATATCCGCACCACGCCCACTATCGAGCAGGGTGCCAAGCCATCTTCGTGGTGCTCGCCCAAAAACCACCCGCTGAAGAAGCTCCAGCAGCTAGCGAGCGATGGTGCTGACCCGTCGGTTCATCTTCCTCTTCCCCGCGGCCGTCCTGGCCGGACTCGCCTCCGCCTCCGCGTCTGGTCCGTGCGTGTTCCGGTGCTCCCAACTACTGCGCACTACAGTAGTATTTTGCTTCTTGGAGCGAGCTGTGATGGGTTTTTCTGTTTTCTTGGTGCTTGAGCAGACAGCGTGTTACAGGCCAGCACCGGATCTACAGGGAGGAGTTTGCTGCAGACCAATAATGGTACGTAGTTTCCTTTCCTCCTCTTGCTAAGTTGAACCCCCATGACAGTTTCCGGATAGGTGCGAGCGACGATTGGTGGAGGGATTTGGTTTGGCTTTAGTGATACCGAATTACAGACGATCTGGTTGGAAGAGATGCTCTGTGTTAACTGACTTTGGGCGGATTTGATGGTGCAGACGCTGAAGATACTAAATCCACATGCTTGTTAACTGAATACAACCCTCTCTCTTTTTTTTCTTTTTCTTTTGCGGGAAAGAGGAAGATTCTCATTACTCAAGGTGGCCAAGCTTACAACAGATCCCCGAATGGAACCAAACAGCGGTTCGGGGAGTTCTCCGGCCATACATGGCAAGCTCATGACTAGACTTATTTTGCGAACGGCAACAAAGGATAAAAGAGATCTCCCGTCCTGCCAGCCTTCTAATCTCCTCAATGGTGCTACGGTGCACCGAGCGGTCCTCTGAATGTGCTGTGGTCCTCTGAATGCGCTTAGGATTGAAAAGGCTGATGCGGAGTTTCTAAACTTACAAAAACAGAGTTTGAGCGTATAAACTACCAACGGAAATTACCAACTATCCTATAAAAAGTTGGATCTCTAGAATTCAAATCCCCATACATTACTTGAAAGTTGAAACCAAGATTTCCATCCTTGCATAGAAAAAAGGAGACATAGTACTACATCTCATCATGTTCAGGACTTCCAGTACCTTCATCTGATATGCTTCCGTTTATTCTTGTCCTTGTGATCAGGCTGCCCTATGAGCTTTGAGTCCCAGGACTATACAATCATCACAAGCAGGTGCAAAGCGCCACAGTATCCTCCTACGGAATGCTGTGATGCTTTCAAGGAATTTGCATGCCCATTTGCCGTCTACTCGAATGCACCGATACTTCAGGCAACCAGCGAATCGGTATCGGATTCCGATACCGATACTCCTCCGATATGCCCCCGATACGTATCCAAGGAGTATCCATGAATAAACGATTTAAAACAATTCAGATACTTGAAGGATACTTTTTCAGTTCGTTTTGGATACGGCCCAGCCCATCTAAGAGACCACTCAGCCCAGTTAAGAGGCAGACAGCAACCCTAGTACCCCAATGCCCCCATCCTTTTCCCTCCCAGTTTTCTTTCCTCCCTCCCGAGCTCACACCAGGCGGCGACTGGTGGTTGCGTACCTAGCAGCTACTCACCCAGGGCCGGCGGCAGCGGCGGCTAGCCGGCGACGAGTTGCTACTCCTCACCAACGCCTCCTGTCACACAGCAAGCAGGTATGTACACTTCTCTTCTCCTTTTCTCCTGCCTAGCCAAGCTCATCCCCTCTTCTTTCTCCTCTGATCTGTGAAGATCTCATTTTTCTCATCTCCTCCTGCTGAACCTCCTACCGTACCAACAAATTTAAGGGCACCATTGTGGAGCCATGTTCAAATCATAGAGAAATCACCTGGAGGGGGCAACACTAAATGGAAATGCAACTACTGTGGTCATGAAGCTTTGAGTAGCTACTCTAGAGTTTCTGCTCATTTGCTAAAGAAGACAGGGAACCATGGAATCCATGCATGTAAAAAGTTCACAGTTGACATTCTGAATCCCTTCTTTTGAAAAATAAATAAATAGTAAAACGTATCCGTATTGGCACTTTTTCAAAATGGCGAATTTACGTATCCGTATTGGCCCGATACTGATACCCGTATCTGTATCGGTGCATTTCAGGCCGTCTACATCAACAACCAGAGCACCAATTGTGCAGACGCTATGTTTTCCTACATCAACTTCCATGGCTCGTACCCAGTAGGCCTATTCGGCACCGAGTGCGTCAAAGGCAAGGAAGGGGTTTCCTGCGAAGGCGTCCCAGGGAAACGCACCGGCGTGCCAAGTGGCGGGCGGCGAGCTCAAGGGAGTTCCCGTTCTTTGGTTCCTATCTTGTGTGGACTAGGGGGCTGTTTGGATTTGGCCTATGCTAGCCCGCCAATCTTGGCACGCCAATTATTTGGCGGCCGATTTCGCCGCCGACGGCTGGCCAAAAAATTGGCGCTGAACTGAACTAGGGGAGCTGAAGAGGGCAGGGCGCACCAATTCTTTGGTACCCATCCAAACGCGCAGGCAAAGCTCAGTCAACGCCAAAAAGTTGGCAGGGCGTCCGATGGAGCCAATCCAAACAGCCCCTAGGAGCATTGTTGTTCCATTGAGTGGTGATACCTTGCACTTCTCCAAAGATGGCATGTTGTCAGCTGCAAGTTGCAAGTAGTAAGACTTAGAATCAATTTCGTTCTCCTTGGCGCTCTCTTAATGTGGTGACTGGACATTTGGCTTTACCACGAGATATCTCTCCAGAAACCACTTGATATACTTGACTAATAACACCTCTTATAAATGCACTTGGTTACTACTATGTCAAATATTATATTGATATCATGTGGCCATTTGTTGCAGAACCACATGACATCCTGAGATTCAACATTATATGATCACCTCCTGCTGTTGGCAGAGTGAAGACCCAAATTATAAATCAGGGGACTAGGAGTAATTATTTTCCAGTCTAACTGATAATTGGGTGTTCATTTGCTAATGCATTGTCATGTTCATTTTATATGTAGCGCCATTTGGATATATTTTTCCAGGTAGTAATGCAATCAACATGGCGTCTTAGAGCATCTTCAGCCGTGCCCTCACACATAAGCGCATCATGTTCAGAACATTGGCCCGAAGAATCTCTGCACCTTGCTCAAAGCAGCCACTGCCTGCCCTCCGGTGCTGTAGACGTGCCAAACATAGCAAATAGGAACAATCAGCCAATCACCCAATGACATGCAGGGAATTAGCATAATTTCCTGTGGAACTTTTCGGTTGTCTGCTCAAAAACCTTGCCTACGGTAAACTTACGCGCATGTACTACTTTATGTTCGCATCACTTGACAAGACACAGTCAAGGAAAACAAATTTGGAAGATGTATCAAATTGCCCGTCTAGCTCAGTTGGTAGAGCGCAAGGCTCTTAACCTTGTGGTCTTGGGTTCGAGCCCCAAGGTGGGCGATGTTTGATTTATTTTTGTACTTGTTGGCGTTAGCAAAAGCCCATTTTCACATTCATGTTCATTTTAACTTCTTCTTTTCTGTGTATTTACCATTTTAACTTGTTCATTTTTGCATTTCATTTATTTCCTGATTTACCATGCATTTCTTTCATATCTAAACATAAACAACCCATAAATTCTGAACATCTACGCTTGTTACATTCACATAGGTCATTCGCCAACTAAAAATCAAATTGTTATTTTGCTACCTATTTTAGTTATCTGTTGTAATTCTCATGTATAAATCTTATATTTTTATTAATTTGGCTGTCTATTTTTTTTGGTGTTTGCAAAGCCCATTTTGACATTAATGTTGATTTTTATTTCCTCTTTTTTGCTTCGCTTTTATTTCTTGATTTATTTAGGCATTTTTAGATGAATTAGTTTAGGTCCGTCCATTTCTTACATGTCTAAATACCCATAAGTGTTGAACATCTAGGCATGTTACATTACATATGTTATTCGTCGGCTGAAAATCAAATTATTATTTTGCTTCCTATTTTTAGTTATGGGTTGTAATTCTCATGTATAAACATTCTATTTTTACTTTTTGGTGTTTGAAAAGCCCATTTTGACATTAACGTTTTGATATTTTTGCTGAAATCAAACATAGAAGTAGGGATTTTTCAGAAGTTTCTTTTAAGTTTGAGCATAGGGAATGCAATTATGAGGCCCTTGCTGTAGTTAAGGCAGCTGTGTCACTGCTAGTCGGTCGCCACCTGTGGCTAGGGTTATTACCAGATATCATTTGTATTTGTATCCCAAACTTTGTTGAGTTTTAATAAAGACCCTAGTTCACCTAAAAAAACTATTGTCCACGCATCCTGGATTCATGTAGGCACTTTTCTTAGACTATTTAGGTTTTTTTTAAATTCATTTCTAATATCTATTTTCAGACTTTGTATAAACCCATGTGTTTGGTGCGGCTAGATTTGTTACGATTCGTCATTTGTTCATATGCCATGTTGTCTTATTAATTTTTAAGTGTCAGATGTTGTCAGGCATTAGGCTTGTATTGTCCAAATGTACATCTAGTCAAAATTTCTCATGTAAAAGTATTGTGATCTATTTTTACCTTATACTCCTTACATGTATAATCAAATCCTATTGTGTATCTCCTCCGTGCTTGCATGTGGGCAAGTATATATTTAGGTGTCTAAGTCGATTACTGAGTTTTTATTTTTAAGTCGGAAGATTTTTAGCATTGATTTTCTATCCTCCGTAAAAAAAAGTGATTCATGGCTTGACCGGCTTAGAAATCACCCACACACCACCCTCTGGAATTTTATAAAACAGGAGAGCACCATTTTGAGCGCAAAGGGCGAGAACTCGGTTTTGGTAGAGAAGCAAGATATAGAAAAAAAGAAGGAAAATCATCACCGCCGCCTCTCCCAAGCTTAGGTTTCTCTGTCTCCTGCCGGCGCCGCCGCCAGTCCGCCTTGTCTCCGGTGGTCATAGGGCCATGGATCCCGGCCCTTGTCGGTGGGAGGGCTCCATTTTTAGATGCTACTTTGAGTTTTGTTAGGGTTTGTGTCCTGCTCAGGAAGGCGAGACGGCGGCGGCTCCCTGAAGATGGAATAAGGTTATTCCTGCCTAGCCCCCGTCCCGGTGGTGCGTCTAGCACTGTCGGTGGGTGTGTGGAGATGTGTCTTCGGCGGATCTAACTTTGGTGGATCTGCTCGGATCTGTTCGCCGTCCGGCTATGTTCGTGTGTCTTCAGGTTGGATCCTTTTGATATATGCTACTCTTTATCGGTGACGGTCACTATTCTGGTGTGCTAGTCCTACAGGGCTTTAGCACGACGACTTCCTGACTGTCTACTACCACAGGTTTTGCCCAACTCTAACAAGGGAGGGGCGATGATGGCGGCGCGTCTTTGGCTCGCTTCTGTTCTTGTAGTAGTCGCTAGATGGTCTATGAATCTGGATGTAATTTTTATTATTTCTGGTGTTCGTTGTACTGCCATGATTGAAGATGAATAGATTAAAAGTTTCTCTGGAAAAAAAAAGTACAGCACAAAATGGAGAATCATTAAGACGCCTCACTCCACAAAGATTTCACGACAACAAAAACTCTAGTTGTCCTATCAGCTAGTCAGTCTGAGAATCCACAACATCCATCCTTGCACCGCCTGAAACACCTCGGTTGTGATGCATCGCAATAGTCTTGGGCACAACTTCAACTCCGTTCTTTTGGTTTCCTCACCAGCAATTTGCTCCACCAATTAATCCCATGACAATTTGGTACATAATAACATTTCGAGTGTACATGCTAAATTCAGTGCTTTCCAAACACCACACCCTACAACCCCACTATAAAGAGAGTTCTCTATTCCTCCTCCCCCACCCACCGAACACTTCAACCAAACTTTATAGTAATATTGATGAGTGAATCACTCATCAATATAAGCCATGTGGATAGCTGACAACATTCCCTAAGCATGTGGGCAACGGAGACCAAAGAAAATGTGGTATACTAGTGGGCATAAAAACAGTTTCCGCACGAATCCATGCTCTATATTGAACTAGTTAATTGCCCGGGCGGTGCAACGGGGGCATACATATTTTATTTTAGTGATTGACAATAATTGTGTCTCCCCTATACCTTCCACCCACTGTCTCTGCCTCCCCACTCCACATATGTCAATGGTTCATTCGGTCACAATCCCCCTTCCACTGTCACCCACACACACTTTGGACAAATAAAATTGGAATCTCTACTCCTAATGTCTGAGTTGGTAGGATTGTGTAACACCCCATGTCATTAGCCACAGTAATCACTTTTGATAATGACAAGTCAGCAAGTTTAGCAGTGCTTGATCATCATTAGCATCATATTGCATTTCAACTCCTAACTCAAATTCAAATTTAAATGAAAGTGGAAAATAAAAGTTGTCCAACATAGAAACTAAAATGTTCAATAAATAAAAAATATTGCAGAGGCTATTCTAAAATTGTAACCAACAATTAATAAATTAATTAGGTGGCTCTAACATTACCAAAATAGCAGGGATTAATGCATTTTATTTATTATAAAATTTGTGTGAACTCCAATTGCCTCCAAACCAATTTTTGGTAGTAGCAGATAATGTCTAGTAATTAATGGAATAATTGCCATGTTTTACAAAAATCATATTGTGGCCTAACTAATTATAAAACAGGAGATAGGAATAAATAAAAAGAAAAAGACAAATAGAAAACAAAAAAAATAAAATAAAAAAAAGCAACGCCCACCCCCAAACCCCAACGCCCCCCCCAAAACCCCCCCCCCCCTGCCCCCCCCCCCTCCCTGGCCTATATGGCCCCAGGTCCCTGAAACCCTAACCCCACACCCCCACCCCCCCCCCCACCCCCCCCCCCCCTCGCTCCCCCCCCCCCCACCCTCGATCCATTTCTGATCGGGCCGAGCCCCCCGCGCTCGCCTCCCCGCGCCCCGACCCCTCGATGCCGTCGCCGGCCTGGTCCCCGCCTCCCTCCTCCCCGACCCGCCCCAGCGCTCGCCACCCCGGGTCCCGTCGAGCCGCGCTCGCTTGCGCTGCCCCGCTCCCGTCCCCCCAACATCCCCTCGCCGGTCCTCCTCGCCGACTGCGCTGCCCCGCCTGTCCATCGCCGGACCACCTCGAGCCTCGCCGCCCCTCTCCTCTGCAACGAACGGTGAGGCCACCGGCCTCGTCGCCCCCTCCTTCTCCCCTCGGTCACCGCCCGCCCCGCACTCGCCCTCCGCCGCGCTCGCGCACGCTCTGCTGCTGCTGCTCACCGCTGCGCGCTCGCCGAGCCGCCCCCATTGCGCCCTCGCGCGCGCCCGCTAGCGCCTCCGCCCCAGCTCGCCGCGCTCAGCGCGGCTCCCTCCCCGTTCGCCCCGCCGTGCCCGCTGCGCCGCGCGCCTCGCCTCGCTCGCCGCGCCCTGCGCCCGCTCGCCCTGGCCTCGCCGCGTCCGCGTGCCCGCGCGCATGCGCCTGCGCGTGCCTGGCCGCGCGCACACGCCCGCCCCGGATAGCCTCCTGGGCCACTGCCCAGTGGGACCCGAACCCCTGTGACACTGACGTAGGGGCCCCATGGCCCAGAAATGTTTTAAGAAAAAAAAAAGAAATGGAAATAAAATGAATTAGTAAAATAATTAATTAATTAGTAAATTAATTAAGTTAATTAACTCCGATTAGGTTAATCTAATTAGTTAATTAGTTTAATTAAATAGTAATTAATTAGTTAATCACTAATTATCTGGTCAGAGTATGACAGGTGGGACCCACATGTCAGGATGACTGCTGACGTCATGATGACGTCAGCATACACTGTTTCAGATAATGTTTAATTTAAATAAATAATTAAATTCCAGAAATTAATTAAAACTTTAGAAAATCATATTAAATAATCCGTAACTCCGATGAAAATACTTTATACATGAAACTTGCTCAGAATTCTGATACGAACCCGAATACGCCCTCCGTATTCCTGTCAGATGCCTCTAGCTATAAGAATATTGAACTGTTAGACCGATTTCGATAAATGAATAGTGCCCAACTTTAATTAAATAAATCCAAATAAATTCTTAAATTAACTAAATCATTTAGTTAGGCAGTAGAACACCCCGGCATATCATTTAGACATGTCATGCATATTGTTTGTGTTTTTGCCGTGGATTTATTGTTTCTTTCCCCCTCCTTCTCTCTCGATAGACGCCGAGACCGACGACGCTGCACCTGGGTACGACTACACTACCGACGAGCAGCCCGTTGACGACCCCTCTCTCTTGCCAGAGCAACCAGGCAAGCTCCCCCCTTGAGCATCCAGATATCGCCCATTCCATTTCTCCTGCTTGCATTAGATTTTGCTACTGTTAATGTATGTTCCTATTCTGATGCATAGCCTGCTTTTGTAACCTGTTCATTGTTACCTTACCTGTCTATGATAAACTGTTTAATATAGGTTGGTAATGAACCATCAGTGACCCCCACCACCTTATCCTTGTTGCCCCTGCTTGATCATCGATGACTCGATCAATGTGATCGTCGACCAGAGACCGACACCTCACTTCACACCCCCTTAGTTGTACGACTCTGCGTAGTAACTATCGAGTGCCGAGGGTGATACCTCGTAACGCACTCCCGATGAATACTCTGCAGTGTAGCTGTTCGGTCGTGGTCATCGAGGGTGATTCTGTAGGGTAACGCAGCAGAAAACAAAAATTTTCCGCCCTACGCACCAGCCCAGGACCACTATGGAGACTGCATACAAGGTTTGATCATGTTCGTTACCGACTCGTAGCGCAGCGGAAGTAGAGTCGATGACGATCGGCGGTGCAGATCCCCGCAGCTAGGATTTACAACCTCCCAACCGCGAGGATGTATACCCTCGTCTTCCCTTCGGACAGCCCTCCGGGAGGCGGTCGAACAGTCCCCCGGACGATGTCGCGGACAGCCCTTCGGGAGGACCTTCGAAACTCGAATGGTCACTCGGACAGCCCTTCGGGAGGACTCACAGAACTCGGACCGTCACTTGGACAGCCCTTCGGGAGGCACTCTCGAACAGCCCCTCGGGCACTAAGATCGAAACTACGACCTCTCTACAGAGTTGCACACATACGGTGTCACCTATCCGGCAGGGCTTCGCCGTCCAGAACTAGTTCCTGCCGGAACCTAGACAGCCTTTCGGCTCTACGAAACTCTTTTCGTGGGAGGGAGAGAGAAGCCAGATAACATCTTGGCATGTGTATGAGAGCAAGGGATGGGGAGAATGGCAGCCCCTTCTCCTCCTTTTATAGGCCAAGGCAAGGGGTGGGGTGGGATGTTGAAATACCAAAATACCCAAGCTTCATGTCACACATGAAAGGGCATAATGGTAACACAAGGGGGGCACCACCATGGCAGCCCTTGGGCCGGCCCACACCTTGTCTCCCCATGGGGGGGGGGCCCCAACAAGCCACCAACATGTCTCCATGAAACATGCATGCTCCCTAGACAAAAAGCCACCAAACATGCAACCCCTGATTCGTGGGATCTTGTCCCCTCGCGCTGAGACAAGATGTTTTCCGCGAAACTTTTTCTGAAAAATTCCATAAGGTCCCAGAACATTTCCGGCACCCTCTAAAATTATTCTGGGCATGATCCGAAACATTTTCGGTGCGGTGGTTTTCATCAGCGGAAAGTATTAACAGCGGTTACGGCAGTTTCGGAACATTTCCGGTTTTTCTCTCCGAAAATTCCCAGAAGTTCCCAGACCAATTCTGGCATCCTCTGAAAATTTCCAGGCGGTGCCGAAACCCTTTTTGACCAAATAATATATTCCGAAACAACTTTTCGGTTTTACCGAAACTCTTTCGGTGTTCTCTCTCTCGGAACTCTTCCGTTGTCTCCGAAACATTTTCGGTGACTTTCTCTCAGACTCCCTGTCTAGCGTTCAACAGATAGATGACCCTTAAGCGTGTGACCCTATAGGTTCGGTGAAGTATAGACATGACCGGAACACTTTCCGATCAATGATCAGCATCGGAGCCGTGGACACCCATATTGACCCCTATACCCACACGAATGAATATTCGAGTGAACCTCCAGTTGCCGTGTGCTATTCCTGTTGCTTCGCGATATGTTACAAATACCCAAGGTGAGACATGTTGTCATTCCCGTGGATCAACAACTTGTCCACTATGCTAGTTACCTCGTTACCGGTATTGTTCTCTTTTCTCGCTACCGTGTTCCGGCATCCCCGTGATCAAATCACAAAGTGTCTGGCCAGACGATGATGGATACCGTAACACCGAGAGGGCCCAGAGATATCTCTCCATCGCCGGAGGAGCAAATCCCAATATTGAGCTATCAAGTTACTTGACATACTTTTCCATGAACCCGTAAGCCGCCGTAATAGCCACCCATTTACGGATGACGTTTAACAAACCCCAAAGTTCATGAAGCAAGCATGAAGAAACTCGATACTCTCATGGTCTAAGGAATTATGCAAACATTAACCATCTCTGCGTTATTAACCATTAACTTGTGACGAATGTATCTCATAGCATAACATCAATCGGGTCGATTCAACACAAATGTTCTTCTAACATTTGTGCCCTCAAAGTTGCTGGCATAGACATGCCTATGATTGGGAAAACATAATCATCATGCAACACTTGAGCTAGTCTTAGAGGCATGACTAGGAATACATTTTACCGTTTATTATTCCACACGTGCACATGGGTTTTCCCCAGAGCCTTTATGGATATACGGGCTCGGGAACCACAGCAGTTATAGCATGGAACATAAACCTAATTATGAACACGGAGATAAATAATAACATTTATTATTGCCTCTAGGGCATATCTCCTACAGATTCCTCCTTCTTCATTTCCGATACGACTCTGTCGTGCAACCCTCAGTGTGAACCTCGAGGGTGATGCCTCATATGTTCACCCTGATGATTTCATCGAGTGGAATCGCCGAGGGTGATTCCTCGGGTTTTCCCCCTTGATGTTATGACCACACGGTTACTTTGACCTTTGTTACAGGCGGGTCCACCCTGGTGGGTACCCGCTGGGGATCTATAATGTCGAGTGTGCCGGAAGGGCACTCGAGTGTGATATTGTGGCGGAGCATCAGAGACTCTGATTGTCTCCGCGTGATACTAATTGAGCCTATTGGATTTGGGTTTGTGATCTGAGTGGGTCGACGTGCCCTATACGCACTACCACCACGCGGGATAATGGTTATGGGGCCCTCTGCGATGTACGTTTCTCCCGAAAGCTCGTCTGACGTCACGATTCACCGTGCGGGCTGATCGCCGGGACTGGGCTGGATACTTCACTGACGAGTTCAGTGTCGCGCCTGCACCCCGGCCAGCCACGCAACACGCAGGGTGCCCAGGGCGATGGCCCAAGACCTCTGGGTGCATAGGATAGTCCGGCGTGCTGACCTCTCTGCCGAGCCTAGGTAGGCGTTGCTTCGTGTTGATCTTCCGAGGACGGGCATTACCCAGCAAGTGTGTCCGTCCAGAGTTGATCGAGCGTGTTGGGTAACAGTAGTGCACCCCTGCAGGGATGAATGATCTATCGATAGCCGGTCCTACGGTAAAGGACGCTCAGTTTGTGTATCCCGATCTACTACTTGAACTGGATACTTGTTACTTAATTGAAGCTTCGGGATCGCTTTCTCGCTGGGAGTCGAGGAAGGATCTCTAGGCTTTGCTTCAACATGTTTGCTAAATAAAATGCTATTCTACTCTCTTCTACTGCTGCAAGATGATGGCTTCATGAAGATGTTTAAAGATGCTAGTCTTCGATAGGACTAGGCCTTCTCTCTATTCTGGCATTTCTGCAGCCCAGTCCACATATACAGCCTTTCTCCATTGATAATGTTGCATATAGATCCTTGCTTGCTGAGTACTTCGGATAAGTACTCACGGTTGCTTTACTTTCTTTTTCCCCATATCCCTCTTTGATGATACATCAGACGATGGAGCCCCGGAGCCAGATGCCACCTCAGGAGCTTACTACCAGGAGGGTCCTGAGGTCACGTACTACTGGATCGAGCCAGCCGACCAGGAGTAGGATCGGAGGCTCCCAGGCAGGAGGCCAACGAGTTTCGATCTAGTGTCGTTGTTTGTGCTAGCCTTCTTAAGGCAAAACTTGTCTAACTATGTCTGTACTTAGATAATATTTGTATGACTGACTTATGTATTCGGATCTTCGGATCCCTGGTCTGTAATATTGTGGATCCCCGTTTATTTGTGTTAGAGTTGTGTCGTGATATCTTCCCGTGAGTCCCTGTGCTTGATCGTGCATGTTTGCGTGTATGATTAGTGCACGATTGAGCCGGGGGCGCCACAGATTGCGTCCACGGTTTATTTTCGTCCCACCACTTTCGTTCGGTTTATTTTCGTCTGTTTTTTATTCATCTCTCCTTCCCACCACGGTCTGGTTCTTTTCGTCTCTCCCCCGCACCTAAAAAATCTAGTCAATGAGTCTCCCCTCGATCTGTTTCGAACGTCAATCCTCAAGGACGCCACAGCCGCCATCACGGAGCCATTGACCGCCGCTCAGATCCGAGAGGAGCCGCCGCCGCGATAGAATAGACGAGTTATTCTCTTCCCACCCGCCGCCACTATCCATCTCCCTTCATCCGCCTCCTTCCCGTGCTGCCAGCGCCAGCGAAACGCGTATCTGCTACCCTAGAGAGCCTCCACCGCAGTTTCCTCCACATGTTCCTCTCATTCGTGTAGTGGCTTTCGGGCTCCGCCGGCGACCTCGCTCCTGGCCTCCGCCCTTTCCTCCACCACCTCCATGAAAACCCCCACCCTCTCCCCTCCTCCTCCCCTCACCTTATCTTGCATATTGAGCAACAGGTCAGGTGGCGGCCAGACCGGCCACGGCCGTCATGATAATACCAGATCCAATCTCGCGTCATCGTTAGGCGACAGGGTTGCTCGAGGTCGTCTGCTTTCACCCGGTATTGCGCTCAAGGAGAGGAGGAGGTGGCGGACATCGCTTCCTTCCTTTCTAGGGCACGATGCGGCTCGGCTGCTCCGACGATATGGAGCTCATCAACAAGGTACCCTTCTGTCTCTTGCTGTCCAATTTGACTCGATTCATTTTGCACTTCCTGCAGCTCCTATTGCTCTGTACGTGAGGCTCGTGCTGCTCCCTCTCTGCTGTAGGAGAACATCCCCCTCTCTCTGTTCCTCTATTCACGAAGTTCTGCCTGCTTCTGGACAACATACCCCTGGAGGAGTAGTACGAGACCCTAAGATGCAGCCTGGACGACCTCAACGCCTCCAAATCCTGGGCCCCAACAATGAGGTTTCGTTTTGCTCCTAATGTACGTTGTTGTTACCTGCACTTTGTTTTCCCTTTGTTGCCACTCATTGATGCTTAACTGAGCGTGGGGTTTCTTTTTGTTCTTGAGGTTCATGTGGAATCTATTCAACTTTTGAACACAAAAAATCAATCTTGTTTGTTGCTGCATATAAAATTACAGTTCATGAACGAGTTGTTGACTTGTGTGACCCTGTCATCAGGGGAAGCCATCGGATTTATAGGAGTTTGTTGGCATCACCACCATGCCTGTTATCACAAGCAGTATCACCGAGGAAAAAACTGCCAGTGATGTCTGCCTGTGTGCTCATCAAGGATTTCACTCTCCCTCTCTCTGGTTTATACCAGCTCATTCGGCTTTTTATTTGTTTGGTTGTAAAACATCGGTATCTTAGAGATTAATGGCAAAATTACTGTTCATTTCAAATTACAGTTGGCTGGTCCTGCCCATGAATAGGTTAAATCACAGCCGTGGGGGCGCGCTGGTCCCGGCCATGCGTTGTCCGGTTGTCGGAGCTTGACGCCGCCATGGGCGATGGTGCTGGCCCACCACCCTGGTGACAACCCCCTGTCGAGCCAGGAGCCCTGGGCAGAGGAAGGCCACCCAGTCATTGTTTTCTCCACCAACAGACTGGCACTTGATCCACGTCTTCAGAGTGTTGGTGCTCTGCCTTTCACCAGCAGCAACACTTCAGCGAAGTGGACGGCTTTGTTGGGACAACGGAATCTGGTCATCTGAAGGTAAGGTTTGATTTAATTCACGAGGTTGTACCACTGATCCAGTGGCATGACGTACCTATAGGTTTTATTCATGAGCTCCAAATGAAATTGTTAACCATCTGATCGATGTGTTTGTGTGTATATAACTATATATATATGCACACAGTATGCATGTAGGTTTGTAGAACTCGGCGTGTGTTGTGATGGCTAAATTATGATTTTCCAGATTGTTAATGTTCAAGTACATATTACGAACCTGAAGTCAAAACACAAGCAAACGATAAAACTGACAAAACCAGATAGTGTACAGATTCCTAGATTGAGTATAATCCGAGGACTATTGCAGGGGTGTTTTAACCATGTCACTAGATTTTTTAAACATGCATGTCTACTAGGTCTCCAATACATAAAACAACAAAAATAAATAAATAATTGGCTTTTAATTATCAATCTTAAAATAATTATAAAAGCATTGATTTTCAATATTGAAATTAAAATCAGTTCCGGTTTCAACAAATTCAAATTAGCATTGTGAGTTATTTTATCTTCAGCTTTCGTTTGTCTAATTGGACACTACAACCCTAAACTCTAAAATCAGATAGGCTTGGCTCAACTCCTAAACCGGATAAAGTCTCCCATAAGATTTCAAAATATTTTTTTGGACTCGGCAGTTATAAGATTTCAATTGAACATTGATATTGCGATGGATCAGACGCTGAAATTGGTTTTCATTTTTGTACTGAAATGGATATGGTATTTTTTTTACTAAGATACCTCCACTTGTTTTCAAAATGGATTTTGATTTTTTACTGCAACTAGAATGGATATGATTTTGTACTGAAATGAAACCAATCTTTTTCGGGTATATGGTATTGATATTAAATTGTGGTACTGAAATTGTGATCCGGTCTACCGAATTTGTGGTAGTGAAACTGGGAATTGGACGTGTGCTCTTCTACTCGGCTACTCGGACGTGCCCTCAGGGTACTCAGCTCATGAGCCTCCCATTCTTCCTTGTGAAGCAGCAAATGCAACATACCTAAAGGTGAATAGAGTATTTATTTGTAATATAAATGTCATAAGAAAAAGTTGACTATATGCTGGTTATAGTTTACCCATGATTCATCATGTCATCCTTAGGTGCATAAATTAAGGTGTACATAATTTATTTTGTAGAGGAAGAATATGGTAACTTAAACAATATTACATGTGATGCCATGTCACTGCATGGAAGCATTCGCGCACTCACGTTTGGCATGTTCCATGCAGCAGACCTGTCGTCATTGGTTGAGGTAAGCAATATTTCTTGCTTTCTCATATATTTGTTTTTATTGTTTTTATTCACTAAGTTCGACTTTGTACTCGGGAAGTCAAATCACTATTTCTGTTCAAGGTTGTCGTGAAAATTTCAAAAATGGAATGGAATGAATTGACAGTGCACTTCTGCGTTTTTGGCTTAGATGTTGCAAGGCTGCAAGGTGAGGGCAGACGGGGCACGTCATCACTGCCTCTCTCCCCTGTCTCTGTTTTTCTCTTTGCTACAAAAATTTCACACAACCAGGAGCAGTGAATAGGGTTACAGTTTGTGAAACTGAGATGTTTGTGTAGTTGCTGCACTTTTATAACTACTTCTAATAGTTGCGGATGCAATGATGTTTAGCTGATGTGGAATATTTTTGACTAAAATCCTTGATTGTGTAGTTGTTGCATTTTTTTAACTTGATTTATTCATGCTTCATACACACGGGAGACAATTTCATCTAAGAAAAATCAAGTTCTGATTTAAAAAATAATAATTAAGTTCTTGGCACAATTAACATTGGATGACCTGCCTTGCTATATTTTGAACATGCTTGCTTTAAATTATTGGTTAATTGAAATAATTTATAATTTTATCTCTGTAGTTGCATGCTCCATATTTTGATAAAACTTACAAATGTCAGATTTTGTTCATTAGCATAGGTTCATGAATGCCAAGTGCATCCAATCAACATCATCAAACTTTGGGCTCTTGCACTTGGCTGTGTTTGTGAGGATGGGTCAGTAGTGCGCTCACCAAGTGGACGGCAGTAGAAGCAACACTCAAAAGGAGCGACACAACAAAGACGGTGGACGACATCGAGCGGGGGTGAGCCACTACCAATTTATCATGGAAGATGTTTTCTTTTCCTTCTGCCTCATGTGTTACGTCTGATTGTTTGAACTTTGTTGTTATCAAGCTGAAGGTCTTGTGGTTTCCGAGGATGATTTTTCTTTCATACTCTAAAATATTTTCCCTAAATATTTTGGTACCTATGGGTGCAGGGCTCCTTGACATTCATGATCGAAGTGATTTATTTCTGATTTGGATGAAGGTGAAAAGGCTAACTACTTGGAATTTCAGCAATGCATGAAGCATTGGAAAGGAAATAGTAAGATGTTAAGGTTGTGTGGTTTGGATGACGGTGACGAGGCTGACGTGAAGGATGATGAACTTGAAGTAATTTCGAGTGTGATGGTGCGGTGGTATGGCTCATTAATTCATCACATCCAGATCTTACCCCAATGTTATCAATGATCTTGTTCATTTTATGCTTATTGATACCGAATTTCTTGTCACTGGCTTATTTCTATGTTTCCTTATTGACACATAATTTGTTGTGACTTGCCCTCTCCACCCCTCCTCCGGATGGCTTGAGGTCCTAGCAGCGACGTCAGGCACCTTGTTGATGGGGTTGATTTGAGGTGTGTGGAGAGAGCATTGAGGAAGGGGTCACGTTGAGGACCTATTTGGCGCTGATCCGGCTCCGGTGGAAAACAAGCCACGCTCACCCCACCCCATGGACGACCCTGACCAAGGTGCAAGTCGGTGGTCACCTTGGGTGCATCTGCATGGCCCGATGGCCTGCACCTAGCAAAAGTTGTGAAGCATGGCAAAGCCGCAAGTCCAGATGTTCCCCTCAACCTAAAGATGTGAACTACGCTGCTGCTCCCGGTATGTGTGTTGCTTCCCCTGGATGATGCTATGTTGCCATTGTTGCCTTATCCCTCCCAACTGTCTTGTTCTTCCCTTCTGTTGTTGCTCGACGAAGTTGGTCATGCCATATACTTTGCATGCTATGGAGTCTCTATCAGTACCTATGATAATTCAGTTTCGGTCTATACATGTGTTTGTACCAAGGTCTAAGACCTGGCTGATGATATATTTTGACATAATGATCTTATTATCTATACTATTTTGGGATATATGTATGTCAGTATACATTATTAAGTATCTGCCAAAAGAGGGGGATGTATTATATCTCGGTGTGGAACGTCGTCTTTTAACCGAATCTATATCTTTATTCAATCTGAATTTAGATGTTTTACTTAGCTTGTACTAACTAGCTTGTGATTCCCTATACTCAAACTATAATGAATTTTCTTTTAACATAGCTTTCTATTTCCGAGGCAACGCATGAGTGTGGCCTTGTCGTGGTAGAGACCAAAATGAACGGTTGTTCCAGTATAGAAGTAGGAGGTACTAGCACTAATATGGGAAGGCGGTTGCCACCCTTGTCCCTTGTTGCTGGCCTGCCATGACAACATCGATCAATGGCTCATTTAGAATACGAGTTACTGGATTTAGTGAGAAGCCTGAGGAATGTGAGTTAGCGGGATGGGGGTTGGGGTTGGTCTGTTCAACTACGGTTGTCTAAGTGGAATAATTTCCCTACTTTAGAAAATGTGGCAAATTGCATGAGCGAGTGGTTCATAATTTTTTTAGGGGATGTTGCCTTATTTCTACAGTAAGCAAATAAATAGTGTGATGAACTTAATAACTCTCTATCCTTATTTGCTATTTCTCTTATTCATACCATGTAATGATGGTGAACTTAGACTTTGTGTAAGGTGAGCCATTCTGTTTCCTTGAACTTAACATCTCTCTATTCTTATTTCTCCAGAAAGCTTTCAGACGATACTCACACCATCTGATTCCTTGAAACATGAACTGTTTTTCACATCTGTTACAATCCAAGGTTTGTTTATTAATCATATTATTTATATTCATAAGTAGTATAAAGTTGCCTCAAAATTGTTTATATGATTTTGGATGATATATTATGATGCTGACAAGGAGGTTATTGGTGCTCATTAAAATAGCAGTATGAAATAAGCCTGCATATATTTGTTGGTTTTCAAATTAAGCCTTTCAACTCAACTGAAATTATCATTTGTACATTATTTACTGACATTTACCTCCTGTTTTGCTGGCTATCTAGAATGACTGCAGGTTTTAATCAAGAAGTCCTCAATAGGTGGACTGGCTCAAAATGGAGAAGCATGCTGGTAGCTTTTCTGTTGATTGTATTAAAGCATTTAAATTTGTAGCAATTCATAACGTCAATATCTTTGGGATGCCTTGTAATATTTTAGAAAATTATGTTTTTTCCAGCCTGCTGGCGTGCTGTCCATAGACGTCCTTATCCAATTTCCTTCTCACATATGGTATGGGTTTTCAGATAGCCTAGACATACGGAGGCAATTTGGGGGTGTCGATTCTCTCTCTCTCTCACACACACACTACACACAACCGGTAAGGCAAATATTATAGACCTTCTCCTCAGTCCTACAGTGCATTATGGCGTAGCTCCTATTACAACACACACATTGCCTTTTGAGTTTTATGTCAAAATCCTTTTGAGCCGATACACAAAATATGAAGTTACGACATAACTCAAACAAAATTGAAAAATTGTTATAAAAATACAAATAAATGCTAATAAAATGTTAAACAATAATCAAAGACTGATATGTCTACCTGTCACAAGAGAGGTAAGAGTAGCATGTTCTAGAACATGTGTTTTTCTGTATTACTTTCTAAATGGTAAATTGTATGGTTTCAAGCGCCTAAATCCATATTATGTAATAGTTTGCCAGCCAATTGCATATTGCAATGAAGTTTCTGGTTGTAACATCTAGGAACATTTGTTTAAAGGAAAAAAAATCCTTCATTTGTTGTTTTTAGTTAATGGATAATAACAATGCACATGCTTTCATGAGGCAAACGATTTTACGAATTAAAAAAAGGCATTCAAGTGTTATTATCATTTGTAATGCATTGCAGAATAAAGAGTTCAATGTTTGTGTACCACTTTCTTTATTTTGTGCATCAGGTGTATAGGGTCGAATTACAATTTTTTTTTATCGAAGTACATTGCAAGCGAATTAGATTCCAATTATTTTTTTATTTGTTATTGCCTATATTTCTATGTATGTAAAATTTTACATGGAACCAATACAAATTTTCAAAAGCCCGTGGCAACGCACGGGCAGTCTACTAGTTAAATTAGTGGGAGTACTACATTTCCAAATTGCCAAACAAAAAAGAATTAATTCTTATATTATTGACGGAAAGAGATGTGATGTCGGGCTAATAAGTTTAGAAATAAATCATTGGTTGGGGAAGTGACTTGATGGGAGATGCGATGTTGGGTAAATACAATTGGAAATAATTCAATGGGGTTACTACGTTTCCAATTTGGCAAGCAGAAAAAGGATTAGTATCCATTTTACTGAAGGAAAGAGATGTGATATTGGGCAACTAAAATTAGAAATAAATCTATGAAAAGGGGTGGAATCTGAGGAGAGAGAAAAACTCTAGAGGCAAGGAAGTGAATGTCTTTTTTTTGGAAAAGCGAACGACCTATTCTTCTTTAATGGTATAGATTCATACACCTGGTAGTTGCTTCAAAAGTCGGAACTAATGAAGAGATCGAACACAATAAACACAAGTAGAATATAGAGTTTTATCTTCTCGAAGAGTCCGAACCTGGGTAAAACCTTGTTTCCTTGTTACCCTCATGCCTAAGCACTTAGCTCAGAATCCTTACCCGAGATCTGCTGGATTTAGCTCCGTTAGCTACCACTCTCATTGACCCTTCATCGATGCCGGATTGAACATCATCGAGATAGTAGGAGACCTTATTCTAACACATCATCATTGCCACCACCTCATTGACCTCATCATGAAAAGAATAAGACGGACAGGTCCCAACTTCTCTTTCTTCCGACAAAGCCGTCGGAGGAGGAAGAGGAGGAGGACCGAGACAACGACGTGTAACAAAAACTTTGGCGGCGATTCGTATCCAGGGATGTGTTTTACTCTTGCACAAGAGAAAAATAGTACCCATAGCGGGGTCCGTGTTAACTTACTCTGTTAACTCTGAAACTCCCGAAGCGATGCGAGGCATCCATCCCGGGGTGCAGATCGACCACGCCGACATCTCCGATCCGACCTGCTGCTGCTCGAACACGGACCACGAGATCGCCGGCGGCCGCGCCTTCTTGGTCGCCGTCGACGCGTTGCGGCACAGGGTTGGGAGCGCCAACTGCTTCCTCTTCACCTCACCCGAGTACATCTACTCCATTCAAGGTACACGGCAGATGGCTGTAGTAGCTTCCTGCACCCGTAACGACCGAGCGCAACTGTTGCCGGGTCTCGGGTGTTTTCTGCTTGTTGAGACGCACCGGGTTTTCGATTCTGAAGTGAAATCTATCTGTGTGCACTGTGAAATCTATCTGCTTGCTCAAAGAGTCTGAAACCCACCACGTTTCCGCTTCTGAAGTGAAATCTACTATGTGTGCAGGCACTCTGGAGAACGCGTCAGACTCGGGGTCGCTGCCGCCGAATGTGTGGGCGGACAGGGCCGGCGCCATGGCGAGAGCGTCGGGGAACTCCGGCGGCAAGCGGTCGGCGTACCACACCCGACCGGTCCGGGTGTTCCTGGACATCCACTACATCAACATGCCGGAGAGGTTCGTCTCGTCTCGTCTCGTTTCATCGTCAGGTTCTTGATCACTTTCAGATTCATGAGATACATTACCCACACGAACAAATCTGTGCGTTTTATTGCTGCGAATCCATGTACACACTTTGTTCCTGGATCTGTTACGAGTTTTGCACTGATCTGAGCTGCAACTAGCGATGTGTTCCCACTTCCCAAGGCCCTGAGGTCTGCTGGCGCTTGCACCACACCTGCCGCCATTGGGAGTGGCGGCAGGGCATAGGCCGTCAGCTGCGCTTTAAAGGGACATGACAACGGGAGAGCGGGGAGCGGTGCCGATCTCTTCCCCTCTTGTCCACTGCGCCTCTCTCTTCTCCCTCCCTCCTCCCTCCTCCCTCTCTCTCTCTCTCTCTCTCTCTCTCTCTCCCTCCGGGAGAAGAACAGTACTTTGCAGTTTTTGAGCTCGATTTTCGGTATTTAGAGGCCGATTCAGGAGTTGTCAGCAGTTGAACAAAAGAAAGATCAAGACGAGAGCTACAATATGCCTGGTATTATTTCTGCATCCATGCTATCTGTCGTGATTTCGATTAAATGTTCTACTAGTACTGTTTTAGGAAGTAGATTACTGCTTTGGAGACATTTTGGAGCATTTGGAGTTGGATTTTTTGTTTGAGGTAATTGAAGAAGTTGTAGATCAAGTCAAGACCTATGAAACACACCGTTTTTTTTTTTTGCATTCATGGTGAGGTTCAGTTGTTTCATCAACTTGTAATTACATATGTAACGTCGTATGACTCGTATCAGCTCTTTAAGTAGTGTTTTCCCAAGAAGTTTTGGACCAGATAGAGTTGGAATCTTGACATGAAGTAGTTGAAGATATCATAGATCAGCGTTGCCTCTTTCAAATGCGTTTTTTTTCCCGCATGTGAGATGTTGTTTAGTTTTGCGATTAGGACTAATTAGCTAATTATGTGTTGTTTAGGGGCCGCTGTTTATTTGACATGTACAGGGTTATAGACACTGATAACTTCTTGTATGCCATGTGTTGTACTCCCTCCGTTCCTAAATATAGTGCTTTCTCTATTTCCGTGCTTCAAATTTGACCATAAATTTAAACAACGAGACCGACTGCGGCGGGAGCAAAAGTTATGCCAGTGAATTCGTATTCAAAAGAAGTTTTCAATTATATAATTTTTTCTCCCGACGCAGTCGGTCTCGTTGGTTAAATTTATGGTCAAAGTTGAACCTCGGGAATCGCGGGCGCACTATATTTTGGAGGTAATATCACCGGGAGTCATACAACTTGCGCTCAATGTTCAGTTTGGTGCTAGAATTTTGAAAATACGGATTTTCAGTCACTTAACTTGACTCAAGTGTGCACATACGGTCACAAAATGCGTATGTGGACGTATTAATGTGGAGCAAACCTGTTAGTGTGTAATGGTGCCCAGCCAACGTTATTTCTCAGAAAACACCTTGTATTTTTAATTCATGAGAAAAACACCGCAACTTTTTTTTATTTTGCAGAAAAGCAAAGGAATGTACTACTGAAATTGACACCAACAAGGAGAGCAGCTGCACTCGAACACGCGGCCCAAGCTTACAAGACTATCCACAAGAACCACGACACCAATCACATTCACATATCCTATATGGATAATAAACTAACTTATTTATATTGAACGCGAACGCATGTGGAGCTAAATGGGTTGCAGATACTGCGGCCCATTTTGCACGCGCTATTCTTTAATATATTTGCAAAACATATGTAAAAATTTGTTTTGTTCAAATATTAGTGTGTTAAGAAAAAATTATACAAACACAAGATGATTAGTAAATAAAAAATATGTAAATACAAACTTCTGTATTCTATAAAAACTATTTAGTAAAACAAAAGTAATAAAAATATTTAAGATATTGTAAAACATAAGTAATAAAATTATGTTCAAATATTTGTGCGTTTATTAAAACTATTATACATACAAACAATCATTCGTAAACTAAAACATTTAAATATAAACATGTGTATTATATAAGTAATATTTAGTTGATACGGACATTGAATTTTTTTTATTAAATAAATATGTTTAATGAATCCATAAAAATATATACACTCACGGCTTATATTGAAATTATATAAAATGATGAATACAAACTTTAAATTATTATTATTATTAATTATACAAACTTTTTTATAATTCATATTTTTTCAATATATGAATATTTTCAAAGTAATACATAAACAATTTTAAAAGTAGGTTATTGTATGTACAAAATTTATAAAACATGAATATCTAAAGATTATTTTTATTACTGAAATTATTATTTACATATTATCTACAAAATTCTAAAAAACGAACTGGTGCAAAATGGGCTACACTGTCCATAGCCCATTCAGCTCTAGGAGCGCCTTTATTCTAGTACATTAAGGACCCTTATTCAGATTAAACCTGTACCTTGGTATGTTGTAGTGGCTAAGGCACTTCTTTGCTAGCGTGTAGTCGTTGGTTTGACAACGGGAGCCCAGTCTTTTTGTGTGCTGATTTTCATTTCTGTAATAACAGATGGCACATCGTTCAATACATATAAATTTGTTATCTGTATCATACATCTGAAAGTGAATGGCGCAATGGCTTTACACTGTTGTTCTTGTAACTTTGGTCGCTGGTTGGATACATGGCGCCACAAATTTTTTGTGTTATTTTTTGCAGTACAGTTGTTGTCTTTTCTATAAATAAAAAATTTGCAAGGGGGTTTTGTGTAAAAATGTGTCACGGTGGTTGTCTTTTTTCATGAGTACAAAAAATACAAGGGTGTTTTCTGCAAAAATAACATTGGTTGGGCATCATTACTCACTGACAGGTGGGGTCATACACATGAATACGTCCACATATGCACTTTGTGACTGTATATGCACGCTTGAGACAAGTTAAGTGACTGGAAATCCGTATTTTCAAAGTTTTAGCACCAAACTAAACGTCGAGCGCAAGTTCTATGACTTCCGGTGATATTACCTCTATATTTTGGCATGGAGGGAGTACTCCCTCTCTCTCAGTTTACAGGGCGTGCGCGTACCCCTAGGTCGTCAATTTGACCAACCTAATACAAGTCATATATTACAAAAAATATACCAATATAAACTTCAGATGTTTAATTTTCAAACGGTATAATTTTTGTGTTATATAGTTTATATTAGGGTGATAAAATTGACAACCTAGGTATACGCGCAGGACTTGTAAACTGAAACGGTGGGAGTAGTAATTTATTAATTTAGGCAAATGTTAGCAAGTAGAGTAATAGTGTTTTTGGTGCATGCAAACTGTTCTATTTAGATTTTACTATTTTCTAATTAGATCAATGATTTGGGCTGTTAAGGAGTTAGCCTATTTCCTTCTGACTTCGTATGTGTAAATATGGTGTTGGGTAGGTACAATGGAAAATTTGTTAATGTTTTATGGAGACATACGTGATGGCCCTTGTGGGCTTGATGTCTCGAGGTGCACAAGTAAGAGAGTTTTTGTGAAAGACATGGTCAACAGAGGGTTCATGGACGTTAAAAGGAGCATCCAAGCCGAGTTTGGTCCTGAGACGGTTGGAAAGAATATGGTTGTCGAAGCTTTCGTCGTCGTAGGTAGGGTAGATGGGACACCTGCCCGTTGGGGCTTGAGGCAGGTGAAAGGCGACCTATCTTGGGGTAGTTACCTGAGGTTTGCAAGCACACCTGGTAACTCTATGTATGGACGGCCAATGGTTTATGTGTGGTTTGTTGATGCTGGTGTGCTCCAGTTAACTACCACTACAGGCGCTCACACCCAATCAGTGGCGCCGATGGGGGGCAATCATGTGTGTGAAGATCCTGGACCATATCCGTCGGTAGTCGTTGACCTCAACGAGTCTGTGGAGGTACTGCCAGACGAGCTAGATTATGGTGATTATGCCAATGGATCATCAGATGATAGCGACGACGACGAAGGAGGTGATCCTTCTCAGCCTCTTGTCATTCAGCAGAGGGCCGTGGTGCCCTCAACGGAGAGATGGACGGATAGTGACATAGCCCGTCATGATGCCATGGTACTACCATTTCTGATCATCTTGCAATTTTCACCAATAATTTGTTGACATAACAATGCCGGCTTCACACAGATTAGAGACATGCGGGGGCTCCTTGAGATTGTGTTGGAAGGCTTTCGGATGGTACCCCCTCCTTCACATAGCGAAAAGGCAATATTAATACGAATTTATGAACTTGTCAAGGAGTTTATTGAGCGCTGCAGTCGCGTTCGAATTGATGGCATTGTATGGTCGGCACTACCAGGCGAGGCGCGTCCAAGCCTCACCACTTCAATGGATCATGAGGTATATTTGCAAATTCATCATATCTAACACTTGGTACTATGCGTGCGTGTGTGTGTGTGTGTGTGTGTGATATGTTCTGTTGTGAACCGTGACAGACCGGGACGCGCCAGGACTCAGTGTTATTGCGTATGCCAGCCAGCACTCCCTTGCAGCGCTCTCAGTTCGGGGGTTCACAGCCAGAACATCAGGTGAAGCTCATACTAATTTACTTACATTCACAACGATTACATGTCCGATGCAGTAACGATTGATATTATTGGATACAGTTCGGCTCCGGAGCGATGGAGGTAGATAATCCATCCCCCGAGACCAGCCCTGCTGGAGGACCTGCAGGGCAATGCTCGTGCGATCAAGGCCAGGGATCTGACGGCGATGAATCCACAGATGTACGAACTAAAATCGAAATAAATACAGCCATTCAACAATTTTCACACTATTTCATAGTACTACACTAATTGTTAGCTTCCTATTCATACACATCCTACTCCTGAATTTGTAGGAAGAAGAGTGTGATAGCCGTGATTAATCGGATCTTCTTCACATGGCGGACGTTCAGCAGCACAAGCAGCCCCGAGGATCTCCTACTAGTACCCTAGAACTTCGCAGGGCTTTGGCTCCTTGATCCATGGACAATGTAACGTGCACTACGAATATTTCAGAGCTTGTTAAGCTACCAAGTACCTTCGATTTCAACTCCATAATCGTTTTTACGTCCGATTTGGCGAGATCTCCCCAGTTAAATTGCCTCTCTTGTAGTCCTTGGATCACCGCAGATTTATCCGTACTGTTGATCGTCCACGTCTGCGTCAGGTTTACCATGCGATGGCATGCACCTGGGGTGATGGTGGCTTACGATTGGGCAGCACGCATTGCAGGGACGCATGCGCATTGTCTCGGCGAAAGCGACAATGTGTGTCCGTCGTCCCTGTCTACCCACGTTCATTTTGCATGCGTGTTCCAGATCCGTTGTGATACATTCATTTAGCATTTTTTGGCACGGGCGACTTCTTGCTTACAGTCTTTGCATTATACAAAGTACTAGCACGTTTGTACACTTAATACAGACGATTAGCTTGCAGAGATACAGTGGACGGGAGCTCTCCTCGAACATACAGTAGATAGCATAGCACTGACTAGTAGCTAGGGATCACATACTGGACTCCCAAACATATGTAGGATTTGGAAACTGGCCGGTCGAGAGGTAGAGACTGGGCAAAAGACACAGCACGGCCGAGCTACGCCGTGCTTTTCAGGCAGATCGAACAACGTGCGCAGTGCGCTAGCTCCCGCGTGCCATGTGCCGGCAACGTGTGCCCACCTACCTAGCGGTTGCTGCTGCCGTCGCACTGCCCCTTCCCGGCCCCCTCCGCTGTCGGCGTGCGGCCGCCGCCAGTGGCCGGAGGCAGCTTCTTGCCCTGGCCTTCGCCTACCTGCCGTGCTTTGGCAACAGCAGCATCGCTCCCGCCGCCAGCGGGGCCATGCGTCGACGCCGCGCCCTTTGATGCGGCCGCCGCGGGCTCGTCGCCGACGTCGACGGCGTCGAAGTCGACAAGCACAGCGCGCGAGGGCTGCCGCCTGTGGCGCGACGTCATGGTACTGCACTGTTGGTTGGCAAGCTGGCAATGGCAAGATAGACGTGCGCCTAGCTACGTGTACGTGGCGCGCTCCAGCTCGATGACAAGCTGCTGCTAGATTGTTGATCTAATGATCTTGTGGAGTGCCGATGAACAACGGAGGCCTGGCCTTTATAGAAGGGGGGAAGCCAGGGCCAGGGGCCATGCACAGGCGCTCGGCAACAACTGAAGGACCATGCATGTGCATGTGGTTTTCATGGATGGATAAAACTCATGGCCCGTCCGGGGTTGCTCGATCGCGGTGCCGCGCGTCAGTGCCCCGTGATCGATCGTACAGGGACGGCGAATCCTGTTACCGAACGCAACGTTTTGCAGTGTCGGCTTGTGGGCTGGGACCGCCCGGTCGGTCAAGTACGTCGACTAGTCTCCGGCAAAAATCATCGACGCACAAAACCATTGACTGGTTCACGCAACACGCAGCGTGCCGAGAGCTCCTCTGAAAATGCATGCATGCATGATGCATGCACGAGCACGGTAACTCCATCGTGTGTCTCCATAGATTCTCTGGCGGGAGAAAGCTCCAAGAGGAAAGAGCCCGTGGGCCGTGGCCGAGAACGTCGGGCAGAGAGATGTCATCATCGCTTCTCGGCGCCATGCATGGGCGTGCGAAGAAAACCAACACCTTGATGGACAGGGCGCACAGGACCGATCGTGGCCTGCCAGCGTGCATGCATGTGCACGGTCCATTCCTGGTCGAGCATCAGCCGTAGGATGCGGAGGCTTTGGGCACGTGGCGGCACGCCAAGCGTACGTTACGTTGCGTGGCGTGGATCCATGGAAGATGGAAGCGACAGAAATTTGGCGCGACTTGCGGCGCGTGACAGACATCGTCCTTATCCATCGGCGGCGTACCACCGTACTACGTGCGTACGCTGCGTCGCTGCCGAACGATGCTGAAACGATGCCTCCCATGTGAGCGGTAGTGGCGAGAAAAGTCTCGTGTAAACTTTAAATTTTTATATATTCTTCGAAAAAAGATTCAAATCTATTACAATATAAATGTTTATCAGAAGTACAAAGGACCTCAAGCATAATAAAAATTACATCAAGGTCTTTAGGCCACCGAACGACCGCTAGCTAGAACAAGCCGTTGACACGTTGTTGCCACCGCTTCTCTACCGGAGCAAGCTTGACCTTGTGATGAGGTGGGCAAATCTTCGTGCACGTGCTCCTAAGGATCAGCATCCCAGAATCACAGTCGTCCCCGTTGAACCTTTAAATAAATCTGAAGCAATTGACAAAAATCTCGTCGTCGTGCTCGCATGACCTCACCATCCCAAATAGACGACAATAATCTACGTCAGAGCTCCGTCCAGATCGACGAATACGAGGAGAATCAGAGCTCGGAAGCCAAACTCAAAGAAAAAGCACCGCCGCACGAGTGTTGCACCTGCGAGTACTAAAGACCCTGACCTATACTACTAGTTAGAGCGAAGGGAATCCCCTCCCCGGCATCGACAGCCGGAGCGGCGGGCAGTGGGCAGATGAATCCATTGCCTCACCGGCGAGAGAGTTTTGCCCTATCCATGAAACTGGCACCACGTACTCTCTAATCTTAATCTTGTTAGATTATAGATGGGCTTAGGCCCATAATAATCCCTCGTTAATCTCTAAGGTCCATTTAAGTGCATGATAAATGGTAGGAAGTTTAGTACCATTGTGCTAGTGGAGTGAGAGTGAGACCTTTTTATAAGGGTTGCTCTATCACATGTCATTGAAAGCTTGGAAAAAGGAGCTGTACACGCGCGCTCCTCCTTCTCTGTCATCCGCCTCGCCTCATCACGACGCGCGCGCGCCACGGGTTGCGAAAATGAGCCGACCCGAGAAATAATTAATTAATCTCGGATTACTTGATGAGTTGCTACAGTAGTGCAACTATCCAAGATGTTAGACCGTGGGCTGTTTGCGGACTCCGTGGTGGGCCTGTGGAGTGAACCCTAACTCACTCACTCTCTCCTGCACAACCCTAGCCGTCATCTACTGTTTCTTTTTCTGTGCTGCTTCCGGCGATCCCATCCCGAGGACTGCGTGCATGGTTGGTCGGGAGAGCAGGTGCCTCCAGAATCTTGTCGTTCGAGATCCTGCCCGGGAGAACGACAATAAGATTTTTGGGGAGCGTCTCGACACGACTGCTCCCAATCCGTCCCCGTCTTCGTCCTCCTCTGCTTCCACTACTTCCCATGCATCGACACCATGGTCAACGACACCGCCGCCAAGAAGAAGACCACACACGACACCGAGGTTGTTGCTGCCGCCGTCGCGTTGGCCTGGCCAACCGGAAGGTATGATCTGTTCATCCCTCGTTTACTCGTTCATGTGCTAGCCATATATCCTGTGTTCATAGATGCTTCGTTTCTATGAACTGTACACGCTCATATGCTTAGGTATCAGTATGAGTTGCATACCGTATTTGTCATGCTTACTATTTACTCGTGGATTAGTCTAATCAAAAATGTATTGATTTTTTCAGCAGATCTATCGTAAATTTTTTTTTGGCACACTGGAAAAAAGATGATCCCAAGCAGGATCCCACATTACTCTCGTTGACTACACGGGCCCATATGTCATATTCATCTTCCCTTTTTTCGTTGGTGTTTCTCTTTCAACAGATCTAGCCCTCATCATGTCGTGGTCGTGGACGTTGAACTTCTCCTCTGTCTTTCCCCGTGTCGTGCTTCGAAGATTTGGGGTCAGGCTGGTATCTGTCACCATGGTTGAAGCGCTGCTCCGACGGAGTTGACCCTACGTCAACGGGATGCCCCGACGCTGCTTAAAGAACCCGCGAATTCGATTCAATCACATATACACATGTGACCAAAAGGAGTAAAATTGCACGTGAAATGGTGCCTTGCAGAAGCACTCGTCACACCTCACTGCTCAACGAAGGCAAATGCCGCAACTGTCACCCCACCGCAGCTCGGCCGCCTCGGCGAGCTCCAGTAGCTCATCCTTTGCGAGAACGACTTCACCAGCGGTGTTCCCTCGAAGATTGACGACCTCGGGATCCCACAACTCCTCGACCACTCCAACAATGCAACAACACGCTCAACGAAGACATCCCAAACCGGCCCTTCAACTGCTCGGCGATGTGGGCGCTTGGCCTCGACACCAACAACCTCACCGACTAAATTCCCTCTTGCATCAACTATCTTGACATACTCCTGACCTACCGAGTTCTTCTTTTGTTTTTATCACTTAGAGTCGTGTGAGTTCAAAGTCGCATTTCACGGGTTTTCATGAGAGAAAGAAGCGAGGAATCCTCTTTTCGACTCCCCCACTCCAGTCGTTGCTTTTCTTCCTGTTACTTCGAAAGTAGATGCTTCAACTTCATCCATGCGAGTCTGATTGCTTGAGCTGCATATAATGCACATATTTCTAGTTTCTCGTTAGGCTGGCTCAATGGCTTTATAAGAATAAGCAGTTTTTATCCCTTTGATCCTGTTTTGGATCCGGTGTGAACATAAAGGTATGTTCGTAATTCCCTTCATGACTCGTTTAGGAATAACAGATTCATGGGGTGGTTGGAGTATTTCAGGAGGAAATGTAAAAAATTCGGGTATTTGAGGTTACGAAGGTGTGTTACGAACGCATATTGTGTTTTCTGGCCTGTGTTTCTTGGCAGAGATCTGGCATTGGGTATATTGGGACTGAGAAATATTCTTTGATTGAATTTATATTTTCAAAAATGGGGTTTAACAAATTCTTCATGACTCTGAGGTTCAACCCAATTCATTTTCCTTTCTTTTTTTTCTTCTAATACTTGAAAAAAGATTGAAAAGGATAAAATTTTGTCATATCACGAAGAATCTACCCCTCTTTCCATAGCAATAACTAGAATTTTAAAGAAAAGAATGAAAAAGCATATGGGAATAAATGATTAATTTCTATCAGTAAACCTTCATCGTCGAGAGGGAAACAGTCCGGATCACCAGCTAAGGCCCCTAAATGACAGTTCAATGATATAGGAGGTGGGCGGGGGGGGGGGGGGGGGGGGGGTGTAAAGACAGGCAGGAGGTTTGCCTGGAGGCAGTGGTGGAGCTTGGGCTGAATTTATGGAGGGGCACATGGGCTGGAGGGGCAAGAAACATGACTTTAGGCCGATTTTAACTGGACATATGGGCTGAATATTAAGGGATATATGCTAGCTTTCTCATGGGATGGGGAGGCGACGGCCCAGTTTGCTCTCCACCAAGCTCCGCCACTGCCCGGAAGCAACCACCCTTTAAAGAGTGCATAATATACAGCTCACTGATCAAACAAACTCGATGGCAAGCTACCACCATCCTTCGCGAAGCTCACACAACTCAAGACACTGGACCTGGGCAGCAACAAGGTTTCCACCCTAGACCACGCATGAGATTGGAAACATCTTGCACCACTAGATTGTACCACTGTACGGTAACCTATTCTCCAAGGTATTTCGGTCGAAGCTCAACCAATGCAAAAACCCGCTCCACGAAAAATAGGCGAGGAGCACAACATTGGCCAAAACGACACGAACATGGCTAAATCTGGTGGATGAGAGAGACCAAGAAAAAGAGGGAGATGAATATGACACATGGGCCCAAGTAGTCAGTGAGGGTAGCGTGTGATCCTCTCGAGGACGTCCGTTTTCTTCTCCGCCGAATGAGCATTTAGCACAAACTGACTGGGGTATTCCGGCGTTGGAGAGTATAGGGTGTGAGCTTCATAGATTTTGAAGTCAAGGTTCAATTTAGACTGAGAGTATGAATTTAGGGTTTGCTTGAGACTTATCGATAGTGGCTGATATTTTTCCGATAGTGGTTGACGAGCGTCAGGCTTAGTGCATCTACAACCGAACTCGTCAAATTGACCGGGTGGAGGACAATTGACCGGACATGAGAGAGAAGGAAAAAGTTGACCCAACATGAACCCCTCCCTCAAAGCCTCCTTAAATGCTTGGGCTGTCCAGGACTCCTCATATTGCCCTCACCTCTTGTATCATCAACGCATCGCCCATTAGTACAATCCCAACATTTTTGGATTCCAAATTCAGAGTAATACCCCTAGTACCTTATGCAAATTCGATTAATTCGCCTGGCATTATTTCACCAAGATCTATAATACGAGCAATCCCATCCTCCACTTGAACTACGCGACCTATATTCTCAATCCCTACTTTCCTATTTTATGGGATGAGTACGAGGTACGTCAAGACGTGTCTGGTCAGTAGTCCTGCGTTCGTCACATAGGATTTGGCTCAACATGGACCACATTTTTCTCTTTGTTTATTCTTTCTCTCACTCCATCTTTACCAACTACATGCATGTGACCGGATGTATAAGGAAAAAGTGAGAAAATGGATGTGAAAATAAAATTTGATAGGTAACCGGTCACTGCCCATGGACGCATCCGGCCGCGCCTGGGTGCGTCAGGGCACGTCCGCGTATGTTGGAGGGACGAGATTAGATATATGCGCATGTGGATGCTCTTACTGCCGTGGTAGCCGGGAGCCCCTAGTAAGCACCTTCGGCGCCATCCGGCGCCTGCAGGAAAATTTGCTGGGCTGTTTCTCCGTCGGCCCATTCGTTGATGCAGAAAACGGTTCGACTGTTTCTGCGAACCATTTTCTTTTCAACTGTTTCTGCGAAGCATTTTGTAGTTCGACTATTTCGACGATTTGGTTTTTTCTTTCGATTGTTTTCGCGTGAATGGTTTCTCTTGAGACTAAAATAGTTGCTATATAAGAATCTGAAACCTAGATAGTAAATTTTGAACTTTTTTCATTGCAAAAAAAAAATATTATGGATCAATTTTGTAGAGAATACATGAAATTGTAAAGTAAATGTTTGTTCATCACTTGTAGTGTAGGGATAAAAAAAGGTCTGAACAATGTTACAAGTAAAATAATTCTTGAGAAAAAAGGAAATTTGTTGAATAGACGTTCATTCACATGTCATGTCAAAAATGGATTTTATCTTTGAAGACACCTGAAAGAAAGTAAAAGAGCAGGAATTAGTTGTATAATAAAAAGGAGTAATAACAATGCAGTATCTTGAGCAAAAGCATAAATTGAAAAAAGGAAAAACTTTCAGCAAGCAATTACTTCAAAAGAAAAGGGAAAATGTTTCATAAATTTTGCAATTCTTCATTTGTGGTCTCGGTAGTTGTTTATTTGAATGATCGAAACCCCTGTGGAATATCAGATTTAGAAAAGAAGTAAGAGACCTTTAGAGAAAAGAGTAAGTAACTATCATAACATAGATTTATAGATGTGAAAAATGGTAAGTACAGAGTTAACCAACAGGGGGAGGATAAAAAAATGATCTCGAACTTGCATGGTTTTGTAGGAAGTTCCTCACTATAGGTAACTGAATTTCACTGTTGGGGTATGTTGATATCTCATACAAGAAAATTTCGCGCAGAGCTTGCAAAGCAGCACGTTGTGTTCGTTAGTTTTTTTCTTCTGTTTCAGTTCTAGAAGAAAAATCTGAAGTAAAATTGGTAAGAAAAATGAGAGGAACTTACAGTTGTGAACCTTGGAACTCCCATTCCGCGGTAGTTTTTTAGAATTTGCAACAAGAAAACCCCTGTATCATACCTGGGATGGAGCAGATTGTAAAAACTGAACTTAGTTTGCGAAGATATGAAACTGCAAATTAACTAAGCAAATTCAAAGCAAATTGTTGTAGGAAAAAAAAGAGTAGCTATTAACCTGAAGTGAGTTCTAGGTACTACAACAAATCTGTAGTCAAAGTCCTTTATGTTGAATGCAGTGCAGTTTGGGTACGTCAAGGCAAACAGTGTTTTGAAATTGTAGGCAACAGTGCTAATGATAGTTGTGAATTTATCTTGTCCAGAGCCGTCAGGATTCATAATATCGAAATACCTCCCGGTTCCCAGGTTGGCGGAAATTAATATCCACTGCTTATCATTGAA
Source organism: Thinopyrum elongatum (assembly GCA_011799875.1). Lineage (NCBI taxonomy): Eukaryota > Viridiplantae > Streptophyta > Magnoliopsida > Poales > Poaceae > Thinopyrum > Thinopyrum elongatum. Next base: position 618,769,149 of record CM022299.1, read on the forward strand.
GCAAGGTAAGTGTACCTAAAAAAAGGCATATAAGTTTTGTTTTGTTTGTGTGAAGAAGATACTGTATTGTTCATACATATGTAGTGGTTAAAAAAAATGTCCATAGATGTTTTGTTACTCAATTTAGAGAACTAACGAAATTGGCTCTATCCAGACTGAAGCCAACCCTTCCTTCACTTAAAATATCTCTACAAATAGGATCTGAATGATCCAATAGTGGCGCATTAATAATTCATGCAATGTCGATTGTGAAAACTATCAATAATACTAAAAGATTGATGCTTGTATCTTTTTTGGTCAAATTTGGTGACTAAAAAAGAAAAGTACTCAACAAAATATGAAGCAAGCAGTACCATGTCTTCTCTTTGCACAATGTGTGTAATCACATCAGTGTTTGGGATGAGTCCTTGCCTTCCACGGAATAGTTGGTTTGTATTAAGAATTTTGGAGTAACAATCTAAAGAATGGGGACTCATCCAACAGCCAGGTCTCAATGAAATGGTCAAAGTCTTCTGATCAACCCAAACTTCATTGACTTGGAAAATCCTTTGGCTATTTTTTTTTGTTGAATGGAAAGAAGAAAGGTTATTAGAAGAACTAGTACCAGAACATGAGGAAGATACAAAGGAAGAGGAAACATATATTATGAAACTATTCGCTTCAAGTAGTTGTGAGTATCCGAAAAAGAAAAATACCTTGAGTCCGAATGTGGTAGAGCTGCGTTCATAGTCTTGTAGAACTCAGACTGAACTGGGCTTGAGAAAATAACTTGTTGGTACTACATGCTTTTGTTCTGGTAAACAACTGATGCTGAAGAGAATTTCTGAAACAATTTCTTCTTTCCTTCTGCGATTTCATTTCATTTGCATTCAGCTTCGTAGTCTTCTAGAAGTTTATATAAACCTGGATCGTCAAGTGGAGTTCCAAATCTGTTTTCTGGTTGTCCAGAGTTCATGTTGAAAGGCCTCAGAGGACTATTGCTATAGAGAAATGGAGATTTGAGATTGGATAATAGTGGATAGTTGCCAGTGGAATTAACAATAAGGGTGGGATCAGTAGGCAGTGAAAGCCTTGTGTTATTGCAACCAGTCATTTGATGCGGAAGTGCATCATGTAGGCCATCAGTTATAGCATTGAAAGAGGGAATATCATGTTCAACATTGTTTCCTATTGGACAAGTATATCCAGCTTTGGTATCAGTTGTACCAGCCTTGTTCCTCTGAAGTTCTGCTTGTTCATAGGTATGGCTAGGCACAAGTGTAGAATTTAGCGGTACAGGTGGTAGTTCTGCTTGATCTTTTGAACAGTATAATGAATTTGCTGTTGTAACATGGCAAAAGAATAAGTTTAAGATATTATATTCGAGGAGTACGGAAAGAAGAAATTTTAGTTATTTTGATGAACAAGGAAAAGAGTAGTGTTACCTTTCTTAGTTGAGATAAATTTCCAATGACTTATGCTGAATTTTTCTTGTCTGCATTATAGAATATCTTTTCCATTCATTTACCTCCCTGATTGATCAATCTTCATTGTATCAAAAATCACTGTGTATTCAGGTTGGAAAAAAATGGTGCACGGTTGAATTAGTAAAGTGATTTAGTTCTTATTGGTAGAAGCGAAAAATATTTACAAAGTTGTGTTAAAAAAGGGTAGACTATGAGAAAAAGGGTAAAACAAATGCTGGCAGAAATGATTACCTTGGAAAGTAGTAGTATCACCTAGGTCAGTTTGTGTTTGTTCATCCATTTGGATAACCTCTGTACAACCTAGGTCATTAGTAGTTGATGATGCAGCAGGCAATATGGAGAGATTCTGAAATGCTTTGGTTGAGATAACCTCTGTGCAACCTAGGTCAAAATTTATCTGCTTGTCAATTTGGAGAGATTCTGAAATGCTTTGGATGAGATATTCAACTGATACTTTGTTGTTTTCTTCATCAAAAGTGGCTGGATAAATGTGAGGCCCAGGGAAATCGATGAAATCAATTGAAGAGAGGGATGATTCCAGGACTGGATGATTTTGAATTTTCAACTTGTATAAACAAGGATGTCTTGCAGTATTGTTCGACTTTATAATTGGAAGAGAATGAAATTTGGTAGGTTCATCAGTCATGTTCTGTTTTGAAGGAGTTTTCAAGCCAAAACCGATGTGTGCCTCATCAATGTAAGAGTGTAGTGTTGGTACAGAATTTGATATGAAAGTTTGCCAAAATTTCCGAGTGCTACGTTCAACCCATGCCTTTTCCTGATTCAAAAAGAAAACAGGGTTAGAAAAAAATAATGAATTAGATGAAAATTGAAGCAAAACATATGAGAGTGCTGTTGTATTTTGTCTGCACTAACTAACCTCTGCATTGTGAATAGAAGGGAACTTGGTATTGATGTAGTGTAGAACTGATTCAGGTAGTTCTAGTTCTATTTCGTTCAGTTCATCATGGAATGGGGTCGAAGATATGTGCTTCATCTGGTTATGTTTGTCAACAAGAAAAATGGGAATACAATAATTTAGTTAATTAAGCTAATTGCTTCCAAAAAAATGTCATAACATAGTAATTGAAAAAAAGCACTTGTGCTGCTAGTAGGGACTGTCATTCTGCAGTTTAGAAGAAAAAAGGAGAATGGAAGTTGTTATTTCTTACTGGTAGCCTCCCAAACTGTATGTTCACTCTAGGCATTGTATCAAGAGCTAATAAAGCATTCAGCATAGTTGATGACCACATTGAAAGCCTTGGGAAAGTGTTAGAGGGGATCTTGTATTCAGATGTGATCAAGAATTCAAAGTGCATGACCTTCAAATTGTTCCAGGAAAAAATGGGTAGCAAAAAAAGTCAAATTAGTGAACCTTCAATGAAGAAAGAATATATTATGTACGACTAAAACAAAGTAGGGAAATTCATAAAGAGTGAAAAAGAAAATTCTTACCACCAATATTAGTTTGCATCCTCCTGGGATGGCTGAGGGGTTGATCCTTATGTCTGATTTTTTTAATTTGATGGACCAAGAAAGACAGGGCAAATAGGCACCAATTGTATCTGGGAACAGAATCTATGTGCACCAATGCACCGAAGAATTTTTTGCTGGGGACTCCCTTTGAGTTAGGTGCAATGAGAATAGAAAGAGCCAAAAGCAAGAATATCCTAGAGAAAGCTTCTTCAGTGATGGTAGGAGAAATCAATGAGAATAGATGCTCTAGAGTTGCATTAGCTGATTGCAAAAATGTATTCATGAATTCAATTGTTTCATCGGTAGGGGTTGTCTGAATTGGTAAACCTCCACATGGAATGCCCAGTATTTTGTGCACAACATGGTCTGTGAATTTGAATTTAAATCCATTCTTCAGTTTAATGTTGCATGTGCTTGTGTTAAACTGGATGGCTAACCAGTGGAATAAATCATCCACATTGGAGTTGCATGAAATTTGAAGAATTGAACCAAACCCAAGTTTCTGTACTATCATCTTTTGATTGTTGATAAGATTTGATAGGAAAACCAGGAACATATTAAGATGCTCCAGAGTAACTGCCTGAAGTAATTTAATAACATGATCAGAATAAAAAAATATTTGCAAAGAAAGACGATTTTGCTTGTAGAAATGGAGTTATTTCCAAATCAGTAAAAGTATAAAAAATGTCGACAGATTGGTCTTACTTTCTTCTTTTTATGTGTTTTGTCCTCACTTAATTCTGCCATTTGTAGTTCTTGGATATTCCTCTTCTTTAGTACTGACTCATTTGCTGTAGACATCTGCAGAAAATGAATAAAGTTTAGTACAATAGTATTGATGGAGAAAAAAGATTTCAATTAGAAATCTGTGCATCGAATGGAAATTTTTTACTCAATACTAAAGAAGTAGTTGAAACAAACTGAACTCAGTAATCATTTGTTCCCATTTTTCTAAAAATATGTAGTTAAAATAGAAACTACATTCTGAATGTCATTCACTTGTGCTTACAGCATTCTGTAAGAAAAACATTTTAGTTATTTCTAGCTAACAAGTGTTTTCCATTTCTAGAGTAAGCAGAAATCAAGTACAAAAAAAGAAGATGCTGACTCTCATTCTGAATTAAAGTTCGGACTAATGCTCTTCTATGACATAATGGTGTGATCCTCCATTCCAGGGAACTAGTTCATTGCTACTATAGGAAAATCGTAGTGGCACGGAGTAGCCAAATTCGATAGTGGCAGGCTCATTTGCATTAGTGGGAAAAACAGCAGTAGTTTCATGATGTTTTTTCATGATGTTTTTTGGGCATTACAAGTTACATTTAATAGATAATAGAGAAAAAAATAATTTGAGTAGTTGTTGAAGGAGTGACATAACAGCCATGGGAGAATTTGGCTAGTTGTTGAAGGAGTAAAATAACAGCCATGGGGGAATTTGTAGATAACGGCCTCATTTAGCATGAAGGAAATTATCAAAAATCCTATGTACAAAAATTCGTTGGCTGATAGGTAAAATTGCATCTGGTAGCTAAAAAAAGGGGCAAGCAAAATTCCTATTGGATTTGTTCTGTACGCTTGAAAAGAATGACAAGGTTTCCATGACGGCTATGTCTATAACATTTAGATTCACCTTGTTTCTGCTTGATTCAACCTGAATTTATTCTTTCATGGATTAGAGTAGCAGCTAGGGTTTGATCATGGCAGAAAAAAATCACGGATTCGTTTGAGTAGGAAGTAGATCGAATCGATTCAGCTGACTTAGGACTAACCTTGATTGCTAGCGATTTGATTCGGAAGTAGATCGAATCGAGCAGGGCGGCGCAGCCATGGTCACCTTGGCAGAGCAGTGATTCGAGTGAGAGCGTGATCCCGAAGAGGAATGAAAGGGAAAACGCAATTGGGGTGGTGTGGTGATTTTCCTCTCAGCTCCACTTATTTTGCTTCTTCTGTGGTGCATTTTCTAATTAGGACCCTAACGCCAAGTTTTTTGCTATTTGTAAGTCCTTAATTGGGAGTGCTGGCCCCATCAGTCAGTCATTTTGGACACAGTTAGAAAATAAAAAAGAAAATAAAGGGGGGGGGGGGGGGGGGGGTTGGTCGACTCCATGGTTCAGGGGCAGAAATCTTGGAGGCACTGGCGGCGGCTGCACGAGCACTAACCCAGATTTCGTGGGCACCGGCGTTAGGGTGATGTTTCCGAGCTCTTCGTCACCGGCATGGAAGAAAATCCTGCCAATACGACCGTCCTCAAGCTTCAAGCTTCGAAATCATCTCGGGGGGGGGGGGGGCAATCCTCCAATTCAAAGGTAGTTTGCTTGAAAACTGTTTCTGTACTTTGTTCTTGATCGAATTACGAATCAATGGAGAATTGGATTCGTAATCTTGTAGCTCTTTTTTTCCTCGTATCCTGAAAAATCGAGTACAATGAGGTGCATAGATATATTAGATGAAACTACATGTTCTGCTACTTGAACTCAGCTTAATAAAGTTTAGTTAGTGAACCTCATTATTGTGTTGGTAGAAAGATTAATGCAGTGGTTTAAATGTTGGTTAAGGTGTAATTTAGATGGATCAGAGAGAAGTGTCTGAAAAGATAATTGAGGAACTTTATCCAACATAGTTTTCTGTCCTTTAGTATTCAAGAATATTATACTGAAACTATCATTGAAAAAACAGTTGAAAAAAAGAATTAAGCTAACCTTAGGCTTTGTAGTAGCATTTTCAAAGAAACTAATATGTTAGAACAAACTTTATCCAACGTAATTGTCCGCTATTCTTTCCGTATATCCTTCAATTCCAGACATGGCCTTGTCTCTATGGTATTTCAAGCATTGACACGGCCTTTGAATTTTGTAAGAATTTTTTTTAGGAAAGACCATGTCCAAAATACCAGTTGTTTGCGGTAGCCAGTAGGTATGCTTGCACTTATGAAATTATTAGATTAATTCGTTTCCCTTCGACTGCCCCGTGTGGCATCCTTCAATACAGGTGAGAAGCTTTACTTTCATAACGATGTCAGTGACAAACGACAGTTTTGGTTTCATGGGGCATCAACCTAGTTTTTTTGTATGGGAAAGTTTAAAAAACCATAGCAATACAATTTGGAAGCTAATCTCTCATTGGCAAAGACTTGAAAATGAGATGTTGGGTTCATTGGGTTTAGTTTTTCGTGAATTGTAGCAATACGTCAAAAACAGGGCATTTAAGTACAGTTAAGGATGTAAGTTTAAACTCGAAGGAACATGAAGGGAGTAATCCTAAAAACTAGAGAGGACACTATCATCGTCAGGCAATAACCAAGACACTTGTCGTCTGGAATTACAAGTTACAACTCATAATGTTTATGACCTTAACATTTATAATCACCTTCTGTACAGACTTCCTAGAGTGTTTCTGCTGTTTCAGGTACTTGTCCATATCAAAACTAAGCTTTGTGTATAGTTTACTTGCAAAAGAACAGCCTCCGCTATACAAAAAAAATGTGTACTAAAATTAGTACAAGTTTCTGTTTCAGTAATTTCATAAATTGTTTCATTCTTTATGCTAGGATAATAACAATTTTAATCTTGCGTAATTTGATTTCGGTCTTGAACCATAAATTAATTTGTGAATTCTATTGTAGGTAGGAAAAGCTGGAACAACTCGAAAGCGGAAACCTGCAAAGAAGAAGGAACCAGAGAGAAGTCTGCCATTTACTGGAGGAGATAGTACTGATTCCAAGCTAGAAGACACAGTATATTTCTAATCCTGATTAATGGTTTTCATTAAGTGCTATTTTGAAGAGGCAACGAATCTCTGGAAGAGCAAATTTAAAAAAACTCATATATAAAAATTCATTTCTGTTGATAAATGTAGGTTGACAACATGATGCAAGAATTTGACCAGTATGTTATGTATCATGAGATAAAAAGGAAGACAGAGGTAAAGTAGTTAGACTTAAAAATAGAAAATCTTTTGATTCATTTTACTTCTTCTAAAATTAGAAAATTGGCTAGAAAGTGAAATGTGCTTGTAAAAATATGGCAGGAAGTACTCAGCAGTCAGGAAGAGAAGCTAAGTCAAGAAAACTTAGCTAGACAGGAGAAACCAGAAGCAAATGCCCCAGCAGTTGTGTGTGTGCACAAGCTATTGTGGATGTACCTACTGATATAAAGAATAATGAAAAAGAAAAAGACAATCAAAATGGAGGAACAGGAGAAGAGGTATACAAAAGAACGATTGCTAGGATATTCCTCTGTGTTGTTGTTTTTGTAGATATGGATAAAAATTAGTTGTTTATATGAATAAGAGTACTAAAGCTGTAATGAATAGGTACAGTTGGTGGTTGGATCTTGTTCAGCTGTTTGCTCAGCTGAAACCAGTGCAAATGAAGATGGTGTGCTTGTGGAAGATCTTTCCTCTTTGGTTGGAAATGTGAACACAGGAGGGGAGGTGTTTGACATTGACCATTGTGTAATTAAAAAAATGTAGGATTTAATTACTTCTCACAAGGTTGTTGATTATTCAACACCGGATGATGCTACAAGCAGTGATGATTCAGATAAAGGTGGTAATGATGGTGATAGCAAACATGAAGAGTATTTGTTTCCATCACCAGATGAATTAGAGAAATCAAGAGTGCCTACAGTTGGCAGGGTGTTTAGTACTTTGGATGAGGCTAAGAGGTTTGTGAATGTGTATGCTCTCATGACTGGCTTTGGAATTAAAAAAGGGAGAAATCACAAGAACAGGAAGATTGCCTTTTGTTGCAATAAGAGTAGGAAAACTGTGTCAACATATACAGGAGCTAGAAAAAGGAGGAGAAATGTTCTTAATAGAACGAATTGTGGAATGCATGTTACAGTGACCTTGGAAGATGGAAAATGGCACATTCAATCGCTGGATTTGAAGCACAATCACCCTTTGGTTTCTTCTCCTTCTCTGACACAATTTTTCCTTAGTCACAGAAGCATGAATGAGGCTGAAACACTGTTGTCCAAGCTCTTACAGGAACACAGGATAAAACCTAGGAAAATCATGAGCATATTTAGAAATCTGTGTGGAGGGAAATTTGGAAATATTATGTTTGATGTGAGGAAACTTGACAAGTTGAAGCAAGTTGAGCGTGAAAAGAGAAGGAACACTAACATAGAGCATACTATGAACTACATCGAGAAGTTGCAGGTTGACAAGCCAGGTTTCATATTCAAGGCGCAAAGAGACTCTGCTAATGCAATTCTAAGTTTGTTCTGGACAGATTCAAGGTCAAGGTTGGATTACTTGCTGTTTGGGGACATTATTTCATACGATACAACGTTCATCACCAACAAATACAATATGCCATTTACACCGATTATAGGAGTTAACGGCCACTCTAGAACAATTGTTTTTGGCTGGGCTCTTTTGCAGGATGAGAAAGCGGATACTTTCAAGTGGCTATTTGAAACATTTGTTGAGGTGATGGGTGGAAAGAAGCCAAGAGTAGTCCTCACTGATCAAGATGCAGCCATGAAAGTAGCAGTCCCAAAGGTGTTTCCGGGTGCATTTCACAGATTTTGCATTTGGCATGTTTGCAGGAAAGCAAGAGAGAATTTGAAAGTTTACTTCCATTTGAAGAAAGGGATGGAGAAGGATATGGAAGAATGTATCATGCAATCGTTAACAGTTGAGGAATTTGAAAGAAAATGGAAAGAAATGGAGGAGACGTACAATTGTGGAAAACATGCTCACATTAAGCGCATGTGGGATAATAGGCAGTACTTTGTACCTCCTTACTTCCAAGAAGTGTTTTGTCCATTTACTAGATCAACTAGCAGAAGTGAGAGTCTCAACTCTAACTTCAAGGATTATGTCTTGAGGAAGGACACAATTGAAACATTCATCCATCAGTATGAGCTATTCCAGGAGAATGTGATTCACATAGAGAACCAAGATAGGTTCTTGTCTAAAGAAAATTTCCTGTAATGTGGGGTTATCAGCGGTTTGAATGACATGCAGCTGAGATATACACTAGAGCAATATACTGCAAGTTCTTGACGGAGATGATGAATGCAACCACTTTTGGAGTGAAGGAGATTGATAAAGATAAAAAATATGAACTTAAGAGGAACTTTGAATATGAGAATCCAGAGTTTGATAGGGAAGTCTTCATTGTGCAAACAGATCGATCTAGTGATGAATTTGATTATGAATGTGGAAAGTTTCAGAGGGATGGAATTTTGTGCTGCCACATACTCAGATTATTTACCCAATTTGATTTTCTGAAAATCCCTGATAAGTACATAGTAGCAAGGTGGACCAGAGAATTTAGGGAGAATGAGTTAAGGAAGCATAAGTTCGAAGTCCTTGGTACTCAACTAGAAGACCAATCACACAATGTTGTGCGTTATGCAATTGTTATGAATAGAGTTGGTGAGGTCTATTCTGACATCAGTCATGATTCTGTATTGTGTCAAGAGTTACTGGATGCTGTGACGACTATGCATACTAAGTACTTGGTAGGGAAAGAACCAGCAGTAACAAACCAAGAAGATGGGGATCATTCTAGGAACTAGGATGATGTAAACAAGGCCATGAGAGATCCTGCGGTGAAATGGAACAATTCTGTCAAAGAAGGCAACAGATTGAAGTCTCGTTCAGAAATTGAAGCTCAGAAAAGTGCTGCACAAAAGAGAAAAAACTCAATATGAAAAAGTAAGAAGAGAAGAACTACAGAAATAAGGTTGGAAGGGATTTGACTATATGCATCAAGTAATTTAAGTACATCAAATATATTTGATACTACACATTGTTTGAAATCTGTTTTGTGCTTGGAACAGACTACTTTTATATAGAATTTGTGTGTGCATTGTAGTAATATTTTTGTCATGGCCCTTAGTTAGAAAAATCATTTTGTGGTTGAAGTTTGCGAATGTTAGTGCAAACATTGTTCATAAAAAGGGCATCACATACATATATGTATCCACATGAATTAATGAAAAAAAAGTTTCAAAAAACAATAGAATATTAAAATGGATTGATTTTGGTGTTCAACTGTTAATTTCATATAGTTTGAACAGAAAAGTCTGGGTCAAATGATCTATGTTTGAGAATACTAATTTTAATTTTAGCGTTCAAAGTTTGAATTCTATTGAACTAAAATTCGAACACCGTGAATTTAGTTTGTCCTATTCTTTTGAACTAAAAGTCTGGGTTTAATTATTTAAGTGAACTATTTTTTATTCTAGTGAACTCAGTTTTAATTCTAGTGATCTAAAAATTCAAATGGGGCAGGCTACTTTGGAATTTAAGTGAACTAAATTTTAATTTTATTGAACTCTTTTGGAATTCAAATGTGGTGAACTCTTTTGGAATTCAAGTGAACTAAGTTTGAATTCTAATGAACTAAAATTCGAATGGGACTTTTGAATTTAAGTGAACTGATTTTGAATACTAAGTTTGAATTTTAGTGAACTAAAAATTAAAATGTGGTGAACTCTTTTTGAATTCAAGTGAACTAAATTTGATTCTAGTGAGCTAAAAAAATAAATGTGAGTCAACTAGTTTTGAATTTAAAAAAGTGAACTATTTTCGATTTATAGTGAACTAAGTTTGAATTCTAATGAACTAAAAATCAAATGGGACTTTTGAATTTAAGTGAAATAATTTTCATTACTAAGTTTGAATTTTAGTGAACTAAAAGTTTGAATGTGGTGAACTCTTTTTGAATTCTGGTGAACTAAATTTGCAAAAAAAGGGAGCTAAAAAATGTGGTGGACTCTTTTTGAATTCAAGTGAACTAAATTTGATTCTAGTGCGCTAAAAAAATAAATGTGAGTCAAGTACTTTTGAATTTAAAGTGGACTACTTTCAAATTTTAGTGAACTACATTTGAATTGTAATGAACTGAAACTCAAAAAAGGGTGAACTACTTTTGAATATAAGTGAACTAAAAAAATGAATGTGAGTCAACTACATTTTAATTTAAATAGTGAACTATTTTCGATTTATAGTGAACTAATTTTGAATTCTAATGAACTAAAAATCAAATGGGACTTTTGAATTTAAGTGAACTAATTTTCATTACTAAGTTTGAATTTTAGTGAACTAAAAGTTCGAATGCGGTGAACTCTTTTTGAATCCAGGTGAATTGAATTTGCAAAAAAAGTGAGCTAAAAAAAGTGGTGAACTCTTTTTGAATTCAAGTGAACTCAATTTGATTCTAGTGAGCTAAAAAAATAAATGTGAGTCAACTACTTTTGAATTTAAAGTGGACTATTTTCAAATTTTAGTGAACTAAGTTTGAATTGTAATGAACTAAAACTCAAAAAAGGGTGAACTACTTTTGAATACAAGTGAACCAATTTGAATTTTACCAGACTAATTCTGAATTCTAGTGAACTAAAAATTTAATTGTGGTGAACTCTTTTTTGGATTAAAGTGAATTGAATTTGATTCAGTGAACTACAATAAAAAAGTGAGTGAACTATTTTCGAAATTAATGTGAACTATTTTCGTTATGTAGTGAATTAAGTTTGAATTCTAATGAACTAAAATTCGAATGGGGTGAACTAGTTTTGAATTTAAGTGAACCGATTTTGATTACTAAGTTTGAATTTTAGTGAACTAAAAATTCAAATGTGGTGAACTCTTTTTGGATTTCGGTGAACTGATTTTGAATTTAGTGAACTAAAGAAATGAATGTGAGTCAACTACTTTGGAACTAAAGTATTTTCAATTTGTTGTGAAGTAAGTTTGAATTCTAATGAACTAAAATTTGAATCGAGTGAACTACTTTTGGATTGGTTCACTTAGTTTGGATCACTTTTGAACTAAAAAAATGAATGTGAGTCAACTACTTTTGAATTTAAAAGTAAACTATTTTCGATTTGTATTGAAGTAAGTTTGAATTCTAATGAACTAAAATTCGAATTGGGTGAAATACTTTTGAATTGGTTCACTTAGTCTAGCGCTAGTAAGTTTGAATTCTAATGAACTAAAATTCGAATGGGGTGAACTACTTTTGAATTTAAGTGAATCAATTTTGATTAATAAGTTTGAATTTCAGTGAACTAAAAATTCAAGTGTGGTGAGCTCTTTCTGGTTTTAGGTGAACTGATTTTGAATTTAGTTCACACAAAAAATGAATGTGAGTCAACTACTTTTGAATATAGAAGTAAAATATTTTTGATTATTGAAGTCAATTTGAATTCTAATGAACTAAAATTGAAATGTGGTGAACTTCTTTTCATTTTTAAGTGACGTATTTTTGATTGTAGTGAACTAAGTGTGAATTCTAGAGAACTAAAATTTAATTGTGGTGAACTCTTTTTGGATTCAAGTGAACTGAATTTGATTTAGTGAACTAAAAAATGAATGTCAGTCAACTATTTTTTATTTTAAAAAGTGAACTATTTTTGATTTATAGTGAACTAAGTTTGAATTCTAATGAACCAAAATTCGAATGAGACTTTTGAATTTAAGTGAACTAATTTTGATTACTAAGTTTGAATTTTAGTGAACTAAAAATTCAAATGTGGTGAACTCTTTTTGAATTCAAGTGAACTAAATTTCAAAAAAATAGTGAGCTAAAAAAATGTGGTGAACTCTTTTTGAATTCAAGTGAACTAAATTTGATTCTAATGAGCTAAAAAAATAAATTTGAGTCAACTACTTTTGAATTTAAAGTCGACTATTTTCAAATTTTAGTGAACTAAGTTTGAATTGTAATGAACTGAAATTCAAAAAGGGTGAACTACTTTTGAATATAAGTCAACTAATTTGAATTTTAGCGGACTAAGTCTGAATTCTAGTGAACTAAAATTTAATTGTGGTGAACTTTTTTTGGATTCAAGTGAACTGAATTTGATTCAGTGAACTAAAAAAAGGAATGTGAGTCAACTATTTTAGAATTTTAAACAATGAACTAATTTCGATTTATAGTGAACTAAAATTGAATTCTAATGAACTAAAATTCAAAAATGGTGAACTACTTTTGAATATAAGTCAACTAATTTGAATTTTAGTGAACTACGTGTGAATTCTAGATTTCTAGTGAACTAAAATTTAATTGTGGTGAACTCTTTTTGGATTCAAGTGAACTGAATTTAAGTGAATTGTAGTGGGTTTATCACGGCAGATATCCTAGTGAAAGGACTTAGGTGTGGAACCATCGCAACGTAGGTTAGCTTGGAGGGGTTGAACGGGACAAAGGACACAAAGGGTTTACCCAGGTTCGGCCCCTCACAATGAGGTAAAAGCCTACGTCCTGCTTCTAGTTGTATTGCTTGAGTTTCGATTACAAGGGAGCGGATACGCTTGACCTAGTTCTCAACTTGTTGTTTCTCACCCTAAGCCGCCGCTGGGTCTCGCCTTTATATACACAGGTCGAAGCCCGGCGGCTTACAAGAGTCTGAGCCGGATCACACAACATGACCAGCCCAGTTTCTAAATTACCTTATCTTAATAAACAAGTCACCCTATGGCGGTTCACACATCCGGGTCTTGGGCCTTCACCAGGCCCACTCCTATGAGCCGCCAGCTTCACACTTCATCTTCTTAGGCCTACTTGGGCCTTCTTCATGTCAAGCCGCCAACGGTGTAACCCGGCCCCTCCTGGGCGGGTCACACCTCGGAGCTATATCCTCCACATTAGGCCCCAGATTGATTTGAACTTGTTCATGTCAATCTTTAATCTTCATTCAGCAACTCCTTTGATTTTTCTACCTCTTAATCTTATAAACTTATATAACCCGCCATAACAGAGCGATGACGTCACGTCATTAATTCCAGAAAAAACCTTATGATATCACAACAGATCTTTGCATTAATCATCCATTTCGAAAAATGAGGCATCTTTTGTTGTTAAGATAATGATCATGCCTCCTCGATTTTCGCACCTGCCATTTACTGTTCACATTTCCTCTTATAAATAGGCACAGGGGGTTCTTTTTCACTTTTTACCCCTACCCCTTTCTCTTCTTCCTCGTGCAACGGAAGCCTCCGGAGCTCCGCTGCCACGGTCGACATCCACCGCAACTCCGACCTGGCCGCTGCATCAACCTGATTTTGTCCAGAAAATGTGGCACCCCTCCGCTGTTCATCAGCATCACCAGGTATTCGTCTTCCCCTGCTTTCAATCTGCATTAGAGTTTTCTCTGTTCATCAGTGTTCGTCAGCGTTCCTCACGCTTGCCAGTAGTTCTTCCAATACACTACTTGTTTAGATCTCAATAAAACATAAAAATTGTGCGGGAGCAACTTTTAGCATCTGCCTTTCATCGTAGATCCATTCCTTTATTCCAAGATTCATCTTTCAACACAGTAGTTCGTCCTCCATGTTTTAGGTTTAAGAATAACTTTTCTTTTCTGAACTGCCATAGATCCATGAATATAGCTGCAATCTAGGAAATCTGTTTATGCAACACTTAGCAAAATTTCTAGCACTTCCATCTTTATAGACTGCTAACTCGCCGTACCATACATGGCGGCTTATATAAAAACTCTTGTGACCCGCCAGCCTCTGGCTGGCTTAAAGACTTGCACACAGCTCCATACTGTAATATTGATCTACCGTATCTATTTCCTGCTCACAGCTTTGTCACTTCCGGCTCACCATGACTAAGACACCCACCACTTGCGATTGGATCCCTTCAAAAGTGACTGAAGAGACGCTCAATGAATATGTGGCCATGGGTGTTTTGGCCGCCAAGGAAATCATTCATTGGCGAGCTCCTGGTTCTGAATGCCCTCCGGAGCCTCAAGAAGGCGAGGTGGTAGTTTTTACAGATCATCTGCTCCGCGGCTTTTCACAGCCCGGCTCAAAATTCTTTCATGACGTGCTGCACTTTTATAACCTCCATCCTCAAGATATTGGTCCCAATTCTGTCTCCAATATATGCAATTTTCAAGTATTCTGCGAAGTATACCTTGGTGAAGAACCTTCTATAGATCTGTTCAGAGATCATTTTTATATCAACCGCCAAACTGAGATGCCCGACGGGCTTAGTCTTGAACTTGGAGGTGTTTCAATTCGAAGACGGAGAGATGTGACCTTCCCAGCAGCCACCCTGCCGAGTCATCCAAAAGATTGGAACTTCACCTGGTTCTACTGCAAAGATACCTCTCCAGAAGGAGAAAACCCCTTGCCGGGCTTTCGTCCACATCGTCTTCCTACCAGCGGCCCACTGCCAGGCCGGATGACTGCTTTAGAACGCGGTCTTTATTCTTCTACTTTTTCAAAGATCCGGGCCTTTATTGCAAATGGCTTAACTCGAGTTGACCTTGTTCGCTGCTGGGTCTCGTGGAGGATTCTACCTTTAAGCCGCCACCCCGGCTTAATGTGTACATACACTGGCGATACCAAAGATCCCTTGCGCTACAATCCCACTGAACTGACTGAGAAGGAAATCAATGACACTGTCAAGACGCTTCTTGGCGAGTCAATGGCTAATTGCAGCAAGATGGGTCTAGCTCCTTATTATACTCTTAACTCGCCACCAGCCGTAAGTATTCTTGCATATATATATATATATATTATTTGCCTTTGTCTACCTCTCTAGTTTTGATGTTATTACTCATATGCCCCCAAGCCAACTCATCTTTCTGGAAAAGGAAGATACAGAACACTGCTGCCCCAACCAAAAGGGTCAAAACAACCACTCGCGGTCCGGGTCGTCCGAAGAAGCCCACGGCGCAAGAACAACTTACCCTAGACGACTCAGAGGTAGAACTTGATTCACTTGGTATTCTCTTTATACAACTTATTGACGCTGAGTCTTCTCAGGAGGAAACGGAAACAAGTCAAGCTGACGGCGCTGAGGTAATCTCTATCTCTTCTGACTCAGAAATTTTGCCAAGAGAGAAAATACGGCGGGTCGCCAGAAAAGTACGGTTTTCCCATCCTCTCGCTCACTTAGATCCAAACTTTCTTTTGAAGAAACAGCAGCACAAGATTAAACGGCATACTCGAAACAGCGGCCAAGAAGAACTTATGGCCGGCTTGCCCAACACGTCATCGGTTCGTAAACATCATCATGAGGTACCTCATAGTCCTACTTCCTCTCTTTCACGAGCCGGTCTCATACGGCAACCTCTTAATTCTTCTGACTCGGCACATCAGGATACTTCTCATTCATCTGGAAACTCAAACGGCTCACAACTCCCCACGTTTGTGGTTAACCCGGCGTAAGTATTATTGCTTATTGACTAATTTACCTTGCCCATTCATACTTATTAAACTGAATAATTGTCCTTACAGAGCTAAGGCAAAGACGAGCAAGAAACAAAAACCTTGCCCTTCCAAGATTGCTGAGGCTTCTGAACAAGAGAATTAGGCACCGACAGCCGGCGAAGCTCAAACCCATGAACTTGAAGATCCTGAGAGCCGGCAGGACGACCCACCTCCTCAAGCTGATCTTGTCAATCCTGACTTGGCTGCAAATGTTAATGATAACCCGGCGACCAATCAAGACCCGCCAAGTCCTAAACCATTGTCTCCTGTCAAACATTCAGACAAGTCTTCTGCTGATGCCCATGTGGAAGAGGTAATCATTACTGGAACAGCTTATCAACCGCCCGGCATCTCCATAATACTAGCCAAGCATTCCGCCAAGGATGAAGCACATTTATCTGACAAAGACAAGCCCAAGCTTGATCTTGAGAATTACTCCAAGCTGAACGCTGGTGAACTGTACTTTGGTTATCTGAGTCGGCTTCATACAAGCCGTGATCTGGAAGCCAGTTTAGTTAATATGATGCGACAGAAATATGAGGTATGAAATCACCTCCTCCTTGAACTTTATGCAAATATATATACACTTATCCAGCCCCCAAGTCTTAATCATAGGAAAAGATCATTGAATATGTTTAAGACTTGCAGCAACATGTAAACCTAAATTGTCAAGTCGTAACCCCTTTAAGGCCGGCTTACCTAAGCCGTTTTAACCATGCTGTAATAAAAAGTCTTTCACAAAAGAATCCAGTAGAACCCTCAAGGGCCGGATTATCATGTAAGGATGAACTGGGTGATGATGACATGTACCTAGGGTAGGGTCATAGGCCTGACCTAGATACCGTACCCAAGGACACTGCCCTAGAGTCGAAGACATTCAAAATGCAACAGAAGAAACCGACTGAGTTCACCTTGGAGTGCAATCCACTCGACCAGTTATGTCACTCGGAAACCCCAATTCCACTCGACCAAGATGAAGTCACTCGACCATACAAGAAACCACTCGGAGTACAGAAGACCTAGAGTCACTCAGAATGGCAACGGTCAGGCATTACTCTGTAGTGTTTAAGGTCATTTATAGCTCTTTATAGCTGGCGTTACCAGTAACGCCCTGTCTTAATGAACATTGAACCCTGTGTAACATGGCATGGCTAGGGTCCTGGCGCACTCTATATAAGCCACCCCCCTCCACTGGACAAGGGTTCGCACCCCCTGTAACTCTCACGCATAATCCAGTCGACCAAGCCTCCGGGCACCGAGACGTAGGGCTGTTACTTCCTCCGAGAAGGGCCTGAACTCGTATATCTTGCGTGCACAACCTCACCGTAGCTAGGATCCTGCCTCCTCCTACGTACCCCCTATTCTTACTGTCAGACTTACTCCCACGACACCGGGTCTTCCATATAATTTTTGAAAAGTATCGGCCATAGCCCCCAAGAGCCGGCTTAGCCTGAAAAGATAAACCGGGTCTATTGTATTTAGGCTTAACTTGAGAACTGCCATCCATAACCGTCAAGGTCTGACTTATCATGCAAGGATGAGCCGGGTCTTCCATATGTTTCTTAAAAATTCAAATCGTAGCCCCCAAGGGCCGGGTCATCTAATGATGATGAACCGGGTCTCATGCACCGAATTTTTCGAAAGAACTTCGTCACACATTAGCCCCCAAGTGCCAAGTATATTGCTTGCAATGTGCTTGGGAGTTAAAAATACTCCTTTCATTCATGCTGACTAGCACTTATGCCTCTCAATGCTCACTTGTAGGATACCTTAAGCTTGAATGACTCGCAGCTGGGCGAGCTAAGAAAAATGCTCAAACATCAAGAGTCGGAGACACAGAAAGCTGAGACCAAGCTGGAACTTAGCTTGGAAGAAAATGAGAAGCTCAAGGCCAATTTCAAAACTGAAAGAACCACGTGGGAGCAAGAAAAAACTTCATTGTTGCAAAGGGCAGAAGCCGCTGAATCTTCCCTGAAGAGCACCACTGCAGAGCTATCCGGCTTAAAACAACGAATTTCACAGATGACATCTGCTATCTTTGGTAAGCAATACTTAAGTTGTTAAGCTTTCACAATCTTATTCATTTTGACTCGCCTGGCGACTCATCTGTATATTTTCTCAACAGGCCCCAGGAGCTCCAATCTTAGCCAGGATACGCTTGTAAAGCTCAAAGCCGTATATGCCATGGTGGAACAACTATATACTGGCACTCAACGGACTCTGGTGGCTATCTCCAATGATAAACGACCGCCCACACTTATTAGGGAGGTGCTAGGCAAATTGTCCATAATGCCCCAAAAGCTAGAAGAGATAAAATGGTCAGCCGCCCGTGCTGGTGCCATTACTGCCCTCAGCCGAGCCAAAGCGTGGCCAGCGGAACTAGACCGGGAAGAGATGGCCACGGGATGTCCATGCCTCAAAGAAGACGGGTCTCCTTTCGATCAAACAAACTTTGCAAAATGCGTAAAGGAGATGCGTCCCCTGGCATGCAAATTGGCTGAGGAGACTAATTTATCTAGGTATCAGCCAGCGTATAATATGGAAAATGCTAAGGTCAAGGCGCTGATACGTCTCCAACGTATCTATAATTTTTTATTGTTCCATGCTATTATATTATCCATCTTGGATGTTTTATATGCTATTTTATATGATTTTTGGGACTAACCTATTAACCTAGAGCCAAGTGCTAGTTTCTGTTTTTTCCTTGTTTTTGAGTTTTACAGAAAAGGAATATCAAATGGAGTCCAAATGACCTGAAAATTTACGGTGATTTTTTATGGACCAGAAGAAGCCCCCGAAGCAAAAGAGTTGGGCCAGAAGAGTCCCGAGTCAACGACAAGGGTGGAGGGCGCCCCCACCCCCCTATGGGCGCACCCCCCTGCTTTGTCGCTGACTCGTGGAGTCCCCTGACGTGAAACTGCTGCCAAAAATTCCTATAAATACAAAAAAACCCAGAAAGAAACCTAGATCGGGAGTTCCGCCGCCGCAAGCCTCTGTAGCCACGAAAAACCAATCAGGACCCTATTCTGGCACCCTGCTAGAGGGGGGAATCATCACCGGAGGCCATCTTCATCATCCCGGCGATCTCCATGACGAGGAGGGAGTAGTTCACCCTCGGGGCTGAGGGTATGTACCAGTAGCTATGTGTTTGATCTCTCTCTCTCTCTCTCTCGTGTTCTTGATATGGCACGATCTTGATGTACCACGAGCTTTGTTACTATAGTTGAATCATATGGTGTTTTTCCCCTCTACCTTCTTGTGATGAATTGAGTTTTACCTTTGAGGTTTCACTATTATCGGATTGAATACTATTATGGATTTGAGAACACTTGATGTATGTCTTGCGTGGGATACCCGTGGTGACAATGGGGTGTTCTATTGATTCACTTGATGTATGTTTTGGCACCCAACTCGCGGATTCCCGAGGTGACATTGGGGTAATATATGCATAGGGGTTGATGTATGTTTTCATCCTTGTTTCTCTGGTAGAGATCTTTGGGCACTCTTTGAGGTTCTTTGTGTTGGATTGAATATTATGAATCTGAAGTTGTTTGATGCATATCGTATAATTGACCCACGGATACTTGTGGTGACATTGGAGTATCTAGGTGACATTAGGGTTGATTGATGTGTGTCATATGGTGTTATTTTACTACGAACTCTAGGGCTGTTTGTGACACTTATAGGAATAGCTCAATGGATAGATTGGAAAGAATAACTTTGAGGTGGTTTCATACCCTACAAGCAATTTCATCTTATGTTCTCCGCGATAGGAACTTTGGAGTGACTTTTGTCACACATTGAGGGATTGCCATATGATCTAATTATGTTATCATTGTTGAGAGAACTTGCACTAGTGAAAGTATGAACCCTAGGCCTTGTTTTCAAGCATTGCAATACCTTTTTTGCTCACTTTTACTATTTGTTACCTTGCTGTTTTTACATTTTCAGATTACAAAAACCTATATCTACCATCCATATTACGCTTGTATCACCATCTCTTCGCCGAACTAGTGCACCTATACAATTTACCATTGTATTGGGTATGTTGGGGACACAAGAGACTCTTTGTTATTTGGTTGGAGGGTTGTTTGAGAGAGACCATCTTCATCCTATGCCTCCCACGAATTGATAAACCTTAGGTCATCCACTTGAGGGAAATTTTCTACTATCCTACAAAACTCTGCACTTGGAGGCCCAACAACGTCTACAAGAAGAAGGTTGCGTAGTAGACATCAAGCTCTTTTCTGGCGCCGTTGCCAGGGAGGCTAGGAAAGCGGCACTCACTTCCCATCAACGAAGCTCTTTTCTGGCGCCGTTGCCGGGGAGGTGAGTGCTTGAAGGTATATCTTTAGATCTCGCAACTGAATCTTTTAGTTTCTTGTTTTATCACAAGTTTAGTTTATAAAAGAAAACAAAAAAATGGAATTGAGGTTGCCTCATATGCTTCATCTTTTTAATGTCTTTCGTGAAAATAAGGATTCCGATAATTGTGCTCAATTGCTAGAGGAAGAAGTCAATAAATGTTTGGCATAAAATCTTTGAATGATGAGCATGATTGCAATGTTGTTAGTATGAATTCTTTGAATATCCATGATGCTAATGATATGCAAAACCACAAGCTTGGGGTTGCTATGTTTGATGAAGATTATATTTTTAGTCCCTCAAGTTTTGATGAGAAAATTTATTATGATGAAAGCATGCCTCCTATTTATGATGATTATATTGATGAAAGTGGGTTTGGAAGAGTGTCAACTCTAGGTAGTGATACGTCTCCACCGTATCTATAATTTATGAAGTATTCATGTTGTTATATTATCATTCTTGGATGTTTTACAATCATTTTATAGCAACTTTATATCATTTTTTGGAACTAACCTATTGACCCAGTGCCCAGTGCCAGTTGCTGTTTTTTACTCGTTTTTTTACATCGCAGGAAATCAATATCAAACGGAGTCCAAACACCGCGAAACTTTTTGTGGATTTTATATGGACCAGAAGACATCCAATGGGCCAGAGCAGCACCTGGGGGGTGCCCCGAGGGGGGCACAACCCACCAGGGCGCGCCCAGGTGGGTTGTGCCCACCTCGGTGGCCTCCCGTACCCCTTCTTCACCCTATAAATTGCCAAATATTCCAAAACCTTCGCGGGTAGCCCTAGATCAGAAGTTCCGCCGCTGCAAGGCCTCTGTATCCACGAGATCCAATCTAGACCCCGTTCCGGCATCCTGTCGGAGGGGGAGATCATCACCGGTGGCCATCTTCATCATCCCGGCGGCCACCACGATGAGGAGGAGTAGTCCACCCTCGGGGCTGAGGGTTTGTACCAGTAGCTATGTGTTTAATCTCTCTCTCTCTCTCGTTTTCTTGATGGCATGATCTTGATGTATTGGGAGCTTTGTTAATGTAGTTGGATCATATGGTTTTTCTCCCTCTCTATCTTGTTGTGATGAATTGAGTTTTCCCTTTGAGATTTCGTTTTATCGGATTGAATACTTTTATGGATTTGAGAGCACTTGATATATGTCTTGCACATGAATACCCATGGTGACAATGGGGTATTATTTTGATTCACTTCACATATGTTTTGGCACTCAACTCGCGGATTCCCGAGGTGACATTGGGGTAATCTATGCATAGGGGTTGATGCACGTTCTTGTCTTTGTTTCTCCGGTAGAAATCTTGGGGCACTCTTTGAGGTTCTTTGTGTTGGATTGAGTATTATGAATCTGAAATTGTTTGATGCATATCGTATAATTAACTCACGGGTACTCGCGGTGACATTGGGGTATCTAGGTGACATTAGAGTTGGTTGATGTGTATCATATGGTGTTATTTTAGTACGAACTCTTGATAGATTGATCGGAAAGGATAACTTGATGTTATGCTAGTACGAACTCTTGATAGATCGATCGGAAAGAATAACTTTGAGGTGGTTTTGTACCCTACAAACAATTTCTTCTTATGTTCTCCGCTAGATAGGAACTTTGGAGTGATTCTTCATCGCACATTGAGGGATGGTTATATGATACAATTATATTAGCATTGTTGAGAGACTGCACTAGCGAAAGTACGGACCCTAGGCCTCATTTTCAAGCATTGCAATACCGTTTGTGCTCACTTTTGTTACTCGTTACCTTGATGTTTTTTATTGTTCGTATTACAAAAATCAATATCTACTATCATTACTACACTTTTATCACCATCTCTTCGCCGAACTAGTGCACCTATACAAATTACCATTGTATTTGGTGTGTTGGGGACACAAGAGACTTTTTGTTATTTGGTTGCAGGGTTGTTTGAGAGAGACCATCTTCATCCTACGCCTCCCACGGATTGATAAACCTTAGGTCATCCACTTGAGGGAAATTTGCTACTGTCCTACAAAACTCTGCGCTTGGAGGCCCAACACGAGTCTACAAGAACAAGTTGTGTAGTAGACATCAAGCTCTTTTCTGGCGCCGTTGCCGGGGAGGTGAGTGCTTGAAGGTATATCTTTAGATCTTGCAATCGAATCTTTTAGTTTCTTGTTTTATCACCAGTTTGGTTTATAAAAAGAAAAGTACAAAAAAATGGAATTGAGGTGGTCTCATATTATTCATCTTTATAATGTCTTTCGTGAAAATGATGGAAAGGAAAATTGTGCTCAATTGATAGAAGAAGAACTCAATAAAATGTTTGGCATAATTGATGAGCATGATTGCAATGTTGCTAGTATGAATTCTTTGAATATTCATGATGTTAATGATATGCAAAGCCACAAGCTTGGGGATGCTATGTTTGATGAAGATGATATTTTTAGTCCCCCAAGTTTTGATGAGAAAATTTATTATGATGATAGCATGCCTCCTATCTATGATGATTATGGTGATGACATGTATGCCATAAAGAATAATGATAACCATGATACTTGTCATCATGATTTTAATTTTCAATCTCATGATAGTTATTTTGTTGAGTTTGCTCCCACTACTATTCATGAGAATAAGTTTGCTTATGTGGAGAGTAATAAAATTTCTATGCTTGTGAATCATGAAAAGAATGCTTTATGTGATAGCTATATTGTTGAATTCATCCATGATGCTACTGAAAATTATTATAAGAGAGGAACATATGCTTTTACATATTGCAATAATATCAAGTTTCCTCTCTATGTGTTGAAAGTTTTGAAGTTATACTTGTTTTGCCTTCCTATTTTATTTGATTCTTGATCCCATAAATTATTTTTCACAAAATCCCTATGCATAGGAAGTGGGTTAAATTAAATGTGCTAGTCATATGCTTCATGATGCTCTCTTTGTGTTTCGGTTCTTATCTTTTATGTGAGCATCATTGAAATCATCATGCCTAGCTAAAAGGCATTAAAGAAAAGCACTTGTTGGGAGACAACCCAACACTTTTACCTACTGTTTTTGTGTGTTAACATGGTTAATCTAATTTAGTAATCTTTTTTTATTGCTTTTGTTTCAATAAAGTGCCAAGTAAAGACTTTGGGATAGTGTGGATGATAGTTGAATTGAATCTGTGCAAAAACAGAAACTTTTGCGCTCAGTCCAGGAATTTTGAAAATTCACTGGAACGTTCTTTTGATCTGAAATTTTTACAGGTGATAGATATACAAATTATCTACGTTTTCCTAATTTTTCAGAATTTTTGGAGTAGAAGAAGTGTGGTTTGAGTACAGATTACTACAGACTGTTCTGTTTTTGACAGATTCTGTTTTCAATGCATAGTTTGCTTGTTTTCTAGTTTCTATGGCTTATATTGCTCAATATAAATTGTGGAAATGATATACTACAGTAGGCATTGTGTGGAAACAATTATTAATCTTGTCTTTGACAGTACCAAAGTGAAATGGTTTGCTCTTTATCATACTAACCTATCTCACGAAGTTCCGTTAAGTTTTGTGTGATTGAAGTTTTCAAGTTTTGGGTGAGATGTCGATATGAGGAGAATAAGGAGTGACAAGACCCTAAGCTTGGGGATTCCCAAGGCACCCCAAGGTAATATTCAAGGAAGATCCAAGCAACTAAGCTTGGGGATCCCCCGGAAGGCATCCCCTCTTTCGTCTCCAACATTATCGGTAACCTCACTTGGAGCTATGTTTTCATTCGTCACATGATATGTGTTGTAACACCCCCAGTGGTTAGCTACAGTAATCCCCTTTTGATTATGCCAAGTCATCATGATCAACATTGCTTAATCATCATTAGTAATAAATCCCTTTTCAAATTCAATTTCAAAATGGAAATTCAAACTTAAAGTAAAAATAAGAGTTGTTCAAATTTGAAAACTAAAATGTTCATTAAATAGCAAATAATTTGGAGGCAATGATAAAATTGTGACCAACCTTATTAAAATTGGTTAAGTAACTCAAACTTCCTCTAACAGTGGCTGAAAACAATAATTAATAACCTTTTATTTAATCTAAATTAAATATGAAATTATGTTTTGCCCAAACTAGTTTTTGGTGTTAGGATATATTGCACTGTAAATATTGGACTAAGTCACATATTTTGCAAAGCTTATTTGGTGGCTAAACTAAATTGCAAAGCAGAAAAGAAAATAGAAAACAAAACAGAAAAGGAGAAAAGGAGAAAAAAAGAAAAAGAAAAAGAAAAAGAAAAGGGCCTACACGGCTGGGCCTAAGTGGTTACAGTAAGGCCCAGCCCACCTGGCGCCGTCCCTTACCTCGCACTGCTCCTCCCGCGCGCTGTCGCCGCGCGCGTGCTCGCCGCGCCCCCCCTTCCCTCTGGTCGACAGCGCGATGCCCGCGCCCTTAAGGACGACGCCGCGCCATCCCTCCTAACCCTAGCGCCCTCAGGTTCCCCTCTCCCACTCGCTTTCTTTCTTCCCCACAAGCACCCACCGTCGCCGCCGCCATGGCCGTGTCCTAGCGTGGCCACCGCCTCCCTCACGCCTCTCCAACCCGTCCTCGAGCACCGCCTCCCTCAAGTTGGTATCAGAGCCGACTGCTTGTAGGAACCCCCTTTCCAACTCCTTGGCCGAAGTTGAGTCTAGTGATCCAAAACCGTTTTACTAACTTGGCTGTGTGGCTTACGGGCCCACATCGCCAATTGGGTGGTATTAGGATGTTTTATTCCTCATCTTTACTCTGGGACTCTGATCTCTCTTCCTTTCGGGTTAAATGAATTTTACTAACGCCGACACTTAGGATCTCGTAAATCTCGTCTACCCGGAGAGCTGGATATCTGTGCTTAATTCCTTACCATTGATCTGATTAGTCTGATAATCATTTTCCTTTCCATTGTTTTGTTTAACCTTTCCCTTTGAGTTGTATTATACTTCTCATTATCATATGACAATCCTGAATTTCCTCTGTTTCAGATGGATCGTTTGTTTCCACCACGCCCTACGACGCAGCTTGTGCTTCGCACTTGGGCTCGTGGTGCCCCTGGTTTTCCAGCTGTCCTGATCGCCCTCCTGACCAGACTTGGCTACCGCTGGTACCCCGAGTACATGGTCTACGAGGACTACCGCGAGTTCAACCAGGAGCAGTACCATGCTGATGTTCGTATCTATGATCAGCGCGATGACTCAGACACTGAGCTGCACCTTTTCCACAGCATCGGCATGACGATTGAGATGGCAGTACATGATGCCGCCTACTCTGTTGTTGCACGTCTTCGAGGAGAGTTCAGCGATAGCTTGGATGCCTCTGAGTTCCGATACATTCCGTATGCCCCTGCTAGAGATGCTACTGGATACTACACAGCTATCTGTGCCCCATACGAGCGTCGTCGATATGACCCGCACGTTCTGATTCAGTGCACTCAGGCTCTGGATCGCACTGTTCGGGCTCTTGCCGTCGAGTTGGTTGCCACTCGAGCACGCCTCTATGATGCTATGACACAGTTGCTACCAGCTGTTCATGCAGGGATACATCCAGAGTACATCCTTTACCCGAGCAGGACTCAGATGTATGCTGGTATTGATTGGCCTGCTGTTGGAGGTCACACACCTGTACGTGGACCTCTTCTTTCAGCTCGAGACCGGATTCTGCATCAGAGTGCATATGGAGCGCAGGAACCTTCCGCGACAAACATTCGTCGGCCACATGTGCAGCTGCCCCGTTTCAGAGGATCTTCCCGACGTTGATGTAGCCCTTGCTATGTCTCGTGGTGTACTTCCTTACCGCGTGCCTGCGCGTCGCCTACCATATCTAGCTTTTGAATTTGCGCCGTTATGCTATTCGCATGTAACCGACTCTGTGTATGGATCTGTATGTCTTTATTGACTACTGTTATGTATCTGTAACACTGCTTAATTAGTTGTCGAGTTACATTATGCTTGTCGCTATATACTTGCAAATTTCTTTTGCTAAACTACCCCTGTTGATACTTAGCAGGATGGTTAGACCAGGTGGTCGTGGTCGTGGTCGTGCCCCTGAACGGCCACCACCGCCAGATTATATGGCAGCTATGATGCAACAATTCGAGCTCAACCGCCAGCTCATGACTGGGATTATGACTCAGTTCCCGCATCTGAACAACCAGAACCAGAACCCTCCTTCAATAACTCTGCCGGAATTTATGCGTCTTAACCCCACTCAGTTCCGCAACTCTGAGAAGCCACTGGATGCTGATGACTGGATTCGCGATATCACTCACGAGATGGAGTCGGTAAATGTCTCCCCTACCAACTTTGTCGCCTTCGCTTCCTTTTTCCTAAAGGGTCCCGCTGCTCAATGGTGGGACAACCACAAACGTACACTGCCTGCTGGAACAGCCGTTACTTGGCCTGAGTTCCAGGCTGCTTTCCGTGCCCGATATATTCCTCAAGGAATCATGGACTGGATGAAAACCCAGTTCCGCAACCTCACTCAGGGCAATAAGACTGTCAAAGCTTATCAGCGGGAATTCCTTGACCTGTCCCGCTATGCTGAAGAAGACATCGCCACGGATGCCCGTAGACAAGAGAAGTTCCGCAATGGACTCCACGCAGACATCGAGCTTCAACTCACTGCTCAAGATTTCACCGACTTTACTACTCTTGTGAACAAGGCTATTCTGCTTGAGACTGCTCAAATGAAGCATAAGGAGTCGCAGAAGCGCTATCGTGATGTTGGCTCATCTTCGGGCTCAACACAGAAGCGAAAAACATATGGTCGTGGACATGCTTACAGCATTGATATTATACAAGTCCAGGATCAACCTGCCACCAAAATGGGTACCCTTCCCGCTAACTCAGTACCTGCTTCTCTTTTATTTAATTCAGCAGCATCACATTCATTCATCTCTGGACAAATTTGCATTCATGCATGACCCTCATTATGAGTAAATGAATACTCCGTTAGTCAGCTGGGCTAGTGAATTACCGTGCCCAGACAACTCGAAATGCTGAGACTAAAATATATACCTTGAATGCGTTGAACGCTTCTCCGCTTGAGGGGATCGAAAACATTCCAATCGTTCGAGATTTTCCGAATGTTTCTTCGGGAGAACTTCCAAGAATACCCCGATTTTTCCCTTCTACCTCTTAATTCTCGGGACGAGAATTCTTATTAGTGGAGGAGATTTGTAACACCCCCAGTGGTTAGCTACAGTAATCCCCTTTTGATTATGCCAAGTCATCATGATCAACATTGCTTAATCATCATTAGTAATAAATCCCTTTTCAAATTCAATTTCAAATGGAAATTCAAACTTAAAGTAAAAATAAGAGTTGTTCAAATTTGAAAACTAAAATGTTCATTAAATAGCAAATAATTTGGAGGCAACGATAAAATTGTGACCAACCTTATTGAAATTGGTTAAGTAACTCAAACTTCCTCTAACAGTGGCTGAAAACAATAATTAATAACCTTTTATTTAATCTAAATTAAATATGAAATTATGTTTTGCCCAAACTAGTTTTTGGTGTTAGGATATATTGCACTGTAAATATTGGACTAAGTCACATATTTTGCAAAGCTTATTTGGTGGCTAAACTAAATTGCAAAGCAGAAAAGAAAATAGAAAACAAAACAGAAAAACAGAAAAGGAGAAAAGAAGAAAAGAAGAAAAAGAAAAAGAAAAGGGCCTACACGGCTGGGCCTAAGTGGCTACAGTAAGGCCCAGCCCACCTGGCGCCTTCCCTTACCTCGCACTGCTCCTCCCGCGCGCTGTCGCCGCGCGCGCGCTCGCCGCGCCCGGCCCCCTCCCCTCTGGTCAACAGTGCGACGCCCGCGCCCTTAAGGACGACGCCGCGCCACCCCTCCTAACCCTAGCGCCCTCAGGTTCCCCTCTCCCCCTCGCTTTCTTTCTTCCCCACGAGCACCCGCCGTCGCCGCCGCCATGGCCGTGTCCTAGCGCGACCACCGCCTCCCTCATGCCTCTCCGACCCGTCCTCGTGCACCACCACCCTCGTCCACGTCGTCTGCGTGGAGCAGACTCAGCAAGGGATCACTACAACGACGCCGGTGACCCCGTCTTCCTCCTCTGCCCCGCCGGACTTCGTCAACGATTCTGGCGCCATCAAGCCTTCCCCGAGCCCGCTTTGCACATCTGCAGGAGCGCTGTGAGCTCCTCTTCCTTTCCCCTCACTTCTCTGTCTTTCTCCTCACCGGTAGCCCCCGTAGTCGCCGCGCCCCGAACACCACGTCGCCGACGAGCTCGTGGCCGTGGCCGTAGCCACTGCCAAGCTCGTCTGAGCTCCCCGACGAGCTCAGGGCAACTCTCTGGTGCCGCTCGTGCCGTTTGTTTCCTTCTCCGTAGCCTCTAGAGCCGACCCCGTGTTTGCCCGAACTCCGGCGACCACCGCGGGGCACGCCGCCGTCGTTTTAGCCCGTTTCCGGCCGAGCCAGTGTCACCACTAGACGCGGCCCTCGGTGCTCGTTCGAATGAAACTCGCGGCGTCCGATTTGGTCGCCGAACGGCGAAATCCAACCCCTCCAGTGCGCGCCGCCATCGTTTTGGTCGCCGGCGGCAAGTCGCCGGTCGACGCCAACGTGGCCGACCTGGGCCACCCCCTTGGGTCACTGACCCGTGGGCCCAGGGGCCCCCGTTGACCAGTTGACCAAGTC
Organism: Thinopyrum elongatum; assembly: GCA_011799875.1. Taxonomy (NCBI): domain Eukaryota; kingdom Viridiplantae; phylum Streptophyta; class Magnoliopsida; order Poales; family Poaceae; genus Thinopyrum; species Thinopyrum elongatum. The sequence goes on from CM022299.1 coordinate 618,798,302, forward strand.
AACTATGTTGACGTGGCAGATACGGCCACTGACATGTGGGCCCCTGCGGTATTTAAACTAATTAAGCTTTAAAACTAATCTGTAATTAGTATAAGACACTGACAGGTGGGTCCCGCTAGTTGATTAGGATTAGATTAGTTAATTTAACTCTGTTAATTAGTCCAGTCACTGACCAGTGGGACCCACTGGTCAGGTTTGACTGGTCAGCCCGTCCGTTGACTGCTGACGTCAGCATTACATCAAGATGACATCACCCTGTACTGTTTTGGATAATTCGAATTTAAATAATTAAATAAAATTCAGAAAATCAATTAAACTTTAGAAAATCATATCTTTTAAACCGTAACTCCGATGAAAATAATTTATATATGAAAGTTGCTCAGAATTTCGATACGAAGCTAGATACGCCCTTCGTATTCTTGTCAGAAGCCCCTAACTATCTGAACATGCAACTCTTTGCCTGTTTTCGATAAATGAATAGTGCCTGGCTTTTATAAAATAAATCCAAACAAATTCCAAAAATAACTAAATGACTTGGACATGTCTTTAGGCAGCCCTGCACTGCACGTTAGCATAGCTTGCTTTGTGTTGCTCACGTTTCCTGTGTATATTTACTGTTTCCTCCCCCTCTTCTCCCTCGTTAGACCCCGACGCAGTTCCCGGTACCGACGCAGCTCCGGAGACCGACGACACCATTGATGACCTTGCACTTGCCGCCGAGCAACCAGGCAAGCCCCCCCTTTGATCATCCCGATATCGCCCATTCTATTTTCTCATGCTTGCATTAGAATTGCTGCTGCTACTGCTTTACCTATTCTGATGCATAGCCTGTTTATTGTAACCTACTATTGATACCTTACCTGCTTATCCTAAACTAATTAGTATAGGCTGGGTAGAGACCCACTAGAGAACCCCACTTTGTCCCTTGTTGCCTCGCTGGATTAACAGAAGACCCGATCAACGGGATAGAAGACCAGGCCCCGGCACCGCACTTCACCCCCTTAGTTGTACGACACTACTGAGTTACTATCGAGTGCCGAGGGTGATACCTCGTCAGCACTCCTGATGTTAACCTTGTAGGGTAGATAATTGGTCGTGGTCATCGAGGGTGATTCCTCCTTCTCCACTTCCGATACGACCATGTCGCACAACACTTCAAGTTTGAACCTCGAGGGTGATTCCTCCTAAGTTCAACTTGACGGTTACATCGAGTGGGCATCCGTCGAGGGTGATACCTCGGATTCCCTTGATGTTATGGACACACGGATACTGTGACTTTACCCTGAATCATGCTACAGACGGGTCGGCCTCGAGGGGTACCCGTGAGACTGTTACTGCAGGACTGGAGGGACAGGCGGTACCACCCGGTTGAGGTGGACTTGAGTTCCCGACAGTCTTTTGAGAAGTCGTGTTGACTTGGAGTTTAACTGTGAGATGAATACGAGGCGCGGTCGGGCATTCTTAGCCCTTGCAGCAAGTCCTAGAGACGGGGCGACGGGGTCACATCGATCGTGAGTCTCTGCTCGTTACCGCAAGCCCCTAGTCCGCTAACGATTTGGATATTTGATCCGAGCAGGCCTCTGGCCTGATAGCACTAACCATCACGTAGGAAGAGTTATGGGCACTCTGCATCGTAGCATCAGCCGAAAGCTCTGTCAGACGTCCAGTTCAGCCTCATGGCCGGGCCGGGCCAGTACCATCCAGGACTGAGGTGGTGCTCGTCCCGACCCTGCACACACCGACCCGGAGTGCACAGGGCGATGGCCCAAGACCCCTGAGCGCTTAGGATATAGACCGACGGGGACCTCTCTGCTGAGCTGTAGGTAGGGTTGCGGTGTATCGTTTGGCCGAGGCCGGGCATGACCCAGGAAAGTGTGTCCGGCCGGAGTGAAGTGAGCGTGGTGGGTAAGTTGGTGCACCCCTGCAGGGAAGAAAACATCTATCGATAGCCGGTCCTACGGTAAAGGACACTCGGAGTTGTATCCCAATCGTCACAACTTGACCTTGAGATGATACGTGGATATATGGCTCTGGGATTGCTTCTCGCAGGGAGTCGAGAAGGGATCTCAGGACGAGGTTGATGACTGTATGGCTCTGGGATTGCTTTCTCGCAGGGAGTCGAGAAAGGATCTCTAGGTGAGGTTGAGACTTAATAATACTACTACATTATATTGTGCTGTTCTACTCTCTTCTATTTCTGCAAGACCGTTGAAGATGCTAGTCTTCGATAGGACTAGGCCTTCCCTCTATTCTGGCATTTCTGCAGCCCAGTCCACATATATAGCCTCTCTTTGATAATGTTGCATATGTAGTGTAGATCCTTGCTTGCTGAGTACTTCGGATGAGTACTCACGGTTGCTTTGCTTTCTTTTTCCCCATATACCCCCCTTTTGATGCAACCAGATGACGGAGCCCCTAAGACAGCTGCCCCCGCCGATGATTGCTACTACTACCCCGAGGGTGGATACTACTACGAGTTGGCCGACGACCAGGAGTAGGTTCGGAGGGTCCCAGGCAGGAGGCCTGCGCCTTTCGATCGTAGTGTTTTATTTTGCCCCGCCTTTCTAAAGGCCTTTCTGTTTCCCTTTTAATATCTGTACTCAGATATCTGATGCTTCCGCTGATGCTTGTATGCCATCGAGCTATGTATTCGAGCCCTCGAGGCCCTGGCTTGTAATATAAAGCTTGTATGACTTTATTTATGTTTTAGAGTTGTGTTGTGATATCTTCCCTTGAGTCCTTAGGCTTGATCGTGTGCATTTGCGTGTATGATTAGTGCACGATTAAGCCGGGGGCGTCACATGTGTTTTGCTTGGAGCATCATTTTATTTTATTAGGATTTTCTTGCTGTTATTTATAATAATGTTTTGCATCTTTTATTTCAATAAAAGTGGCAATGATAGCCTTTGCCATGCTTATTTTGCAAGTATACATGTTGCTGTTTGAAAACAGAAAGTTTACCGCTGTTGCAAAAAATTCCCTAGAAAAGTCAGAATGTGATAAAATGTTGAAACTTTTTGCAAAATAAGCTCTGATAAATTTTCTACAGTGTGTTAAATTTTCAGAATTTTTTGAGTTGAATAAGTATTTACACTCTTGCATTCTTTACAGACTGTACTGTTTTGGCAGATTGCTGTTATGTTTGCATATGTTTGCTTCTTTAATGATTCTATTTGAGGATAGGAGTATTAAATATGCAGAGGCATTTAGTATGCAATGTTGAATAATAATTTTAGTGATTTGCTACAGTAGAGAATGATAAGGTTTTTTGCATTGGTTTATACTAACTTATCTCACGAGTTCTTGTTGAGTTTTGTGTGGATGAAGCTTTTGAGATTTAGGAAAACCATGATATGAGAAGAATTAAGGAGATACAAAAGCTCAAGCTTGGGGATGCCCAAGGCATCCCAAGATAATATTCAAGAAGTCTCAAGCATCTAAGCTTAGGGATGCCCCGGTAGGCATCCCACCTTTCTTCATCAACAATTATCGGTTAGTATCGGTTGAGCCTAAGTTTTTGCTTCTCCACATGAGTTGTGCTATTGTTGGAATGTCATTTTATTTTGTTTTGCTTGCTGTTTTAATAAAATTCTTAGATCTGAAAGTTTTTAATAAGAGAGAGTCCTCAAATAGCTACCCATTTACATAACTACTCGCTTGATCTTCACTTATATCTTTTTGGAGTAGCTTGTCATTTACTCTTGTGCTTCACTTATATCCTATGAGTAAATTGTTGAATAAATTGAATGTCATGAAGTTGAAATCATATCATGCCTAGTGGTAGCTTCACATTGGGTTTAGAAAGTGAATCTTTTGAGGCTTGACAATCACAATATTGGTCATACAAGCAATTCACAAATAATTAGTATAAGGAAGAGAACTTTCACATGCAAATACACTATCTTGGAAATCTTTTGTCATTGTGAGCCCCCATCAAAATATTATATGCCAAAATTGTTGACGTTGGACAAGGAAGACAACGTAATGATTTATGTTTGTTCATATTCACAAAGAAGTTATATTGTCATAGATCCTTCAATGTTGGTGCTTGCCCCCCCCCCCCCCCCATCTTTGCTAGCCAGAAATTCCGCACCAAGTAGAGATACTACTTGTGCATCCAAAAACCCTTAAACCCCAAATCTTATTTTCAAGAGTCCACCATACCTACCTAAGGATTGAATAAGATCCCTCAAGTAAGTTGTCATCGGTGCAATAAGGCAATAAAAATTGCTTCTAAAAGTGTTAGATCATTTAGTGTAAGTGAAAATTGAGCGTTGTACGAACTTGTGATGGCAAAGAATAAAAGCGATAGACTGCATAATAAAGGTTGCTATCCTAAGGGGCAATATAACATGACGTTCTTTTGCACTAAGGGGTTGAGCATACAAACAAATAAGTGCATGGCAACCTCTGCTTCCCTCTGCGAAGGGCCTATCTTTTACTTTTATGTATTTACTTTCATGCAGGAGTCAAAGTTCTTCTCTCTATTCCTTTTATTTTTCTCTTTTGGCAAGCATCATGTGGTGAGGAAAGATCTAGGCACATATATCTAGTTGGATATGGGTAGCATGAGTTATTATTGTTGACATCACCCTTGAGGTGAATATGTTGGGAGGCAAAACTATAAGCCCCTATCTTTCTATGTGTCTGGTTGAAACGTTTTGCTCATGTGTATGCGGTGAGTGTTAGCAATCATAGAAGACTATATGATGGTTGAGTATGTGGAGCTCTTACTTAAACTCTGTTGAATAAGTTGAATTGCAATTGCTTGGTGACTGAGAACATAGGTTGTTGAGTTTCAAGAGAATTCATTGTTTGAACCTTAACATGTGAATTGGTTGCTACTTTAACATGAGAAAGAATTGCTATTATAATTCTAGGAAAAGTGATTGAAATTGTCATTGATCAAACTTGTGCACTTTGCTAGCATTCACACTTCATAAATCATTTCTTTTATCATTTACCTACTCGAGGACGAGTAGGAATTAAGCTTGGGGATGCTGATACGTCTCCAACGTATCTATAATTTATGAAGTATTCATGCTGTTATATTATCATTCTTGGATGTTTTACAATCATTTTATAGCAACTTTGTATCATTTTTTGGGACTAACCTATTGACCCAGTGCCCAGTGCCAGTTGCTGTTTTTTGCTTGTTTTTTTACATCGCAGGAAATCAATATCAAACGGAGTCCAAAGACCGCGAATTTTTTTGTGGATTTTTTATGGACCAGAAGACATCCAATGGGCCAGAGCAGCACCTGGGGGGTGCCCCGAGGGGGGCACAACCCACCAGGGCGCGCCTGGGGGCCCAGGCGCGCCCAAGTGGGTTGTGCCCACCTTTGTGGCCTCCCGTACCCCTTCTTCACCCTATAATTGCCAAATATTCCAAAACCCTCGGGGGTAGCCCTAGATCAGAAGTTCCGCCGCCGCAAGGCCTCTGTATCCACGAGATCCAATCTAGACCCCGTTCCGGCATCCTGCCGGAGGGGGAGATCATCACCGGTGGCCATCTTCATCATCCCGGCGGCCACCACGATGAGGAGGGAGTAGTCCACTCTCGGGGCTGAGGGTTTGTACCAGTAGCTATGTGTTTAATCTCTCTCTCTCTCTCTCGTGTTCTTGATGGCACGATCTTGATGTATTGGGAGCTTTGTTAATGTAGTTGGATCATATGGTTTTTCTCCCTCTCTATCTTGTTGTGATGAATTGAGTTTTCCCTTTGAGATTTCATTTTATCGGATTGAATACTTTTTTTGGATTTGAGAGCACTTGATATATGTCTTGCATATGAATACCCGTGGTGACAATGGGGTATTATTTTGATTCACTTGATGTATGTTTTGGCACTCAACTCGCAGATTCCCGAGATGACATTGGGGTAATCTATGCATAGGGGTTGATGCACGTTCTTGTCTTTGTTTCTCTGGTAGAAATCTTGGGGCACTCTTTGTGGTTCTTTGTGTTGGATTGAGTATTATGAATCTGAAATTGTTTGATGCATATCGTATAATTAACTCACGGGTACTCGCGGTGACATTGGGGTATCTAGGTGACATTAGAGTTGGTTGATGTGTATCATATGGTGTTATTTTAGTACGAACTCTTGATAGATTGATCGGAAAGGATAACTTGATGTTATGTTAGTACGAACTCTTGATAGATCGATCGGAAAGAATAACTTTGAGGTGGTTTCGTACCCTACAAATAATTTCTTCTTATGTTCTCCGCTAGATAGGAACTTTGGAGTGATTCTTCATCGCACGTTGAGGGATGGTTATATGATCCAATTATATTAGCATTGTTGAGAGACTGCACTAGCGAAAGTACGGACCCTAGGCCTCATTTTCAAGCATTGCAATACCGTTTGTGCTCACTTTTGTTACTCGTTACCTTGCTTTTTTTTATTGTTCCTATTACAAAAATCAATATCTACTATCATTACTACACTTTTATCAACATCTCTTCGCCGAACTAGTGCACCTATACAAATTACCATTGTATTTGGTGTGTTGGGACACAAGAGACTTTTTGTTATTTGGTTGCAGGGTTGTTTGAGAGAGACCATCTTCATCCTACGCCTCCCACGGATTGATAAACCTTAGGTCATTCACTTGAGGGAAATTTGCTACTGTCCTACAAAACTCTGCGCTTGGAGGCCCAACACGAGTCTATAAGAACAATTTGTGTAGTAGACATCAGGTAGTATTGATCCCACTATTTTGGAGGGTGTTGAATCTTTTCACAATATTGATAAAAGTGGATTTGGAGAGGTCATGACTTTATTTAGTGATGAATTCACTATTTTGGAAGAGGTTTCAATTGATTATGAGAACAAAGTTGCTATCTATGATGATTATTGCGATGACATGTATGCTATAAAGAATAATGATAAACATGAAACTTGTCATCATGATTTTAATTTTCAATTGGTTTATGCCTCGCGTGATAGTTATTTTGTTGAGTTTGCTCCCATTACTATTCATGAGAATAAATTTGCTTATGTGCAGAGTAATAAAATTTCTATGCTTGTGGATCATGAAAAGAATGCTTTATGTGATAGTTATATTGTTGAATTCATTCATGATGCTACTGAAAATTATTATGAGGGGGGAACATATGCTTGTAGGTATTGCAATAATATCAAGTTTCCTCTCTTTATGTTGAAAATCTTGAAGTTTTGCTTGTTTTGCCTTCCTATGCTAGTTGATTCTTGTTCCCATAAATTGTTTGCTCACAAAATCCCTAGGCATAGGAAGTGGGTTTGGCTTAAATGTGCTAGTTATATGCTTCATGATGCTCTCTTGATGTTTCAATTCTTATCTTTTATGTGAGCATCATTGAAATCATCATGCCTAGCTTAAAAGGCATTAAAGAAAAGCGCTTGTTGGGAGACAACCCAATATTTACCCCTACTGTTTTTGTGTGTTCACATGATTAAGCTCCTGTAGTAATCATGTTTTATATCTTTGGTTTCAATAAAGTGCCAAGTAAAGCCTTTGGGATAGTGTGGTTGATAGTTGATTTGATTCTGTGCAAAAACAGAAACTTTTGCGTCCAGTACAGAAATTCCTATATTTCACTGGAATGTGTAAAAACTCTGAGTTTTTTACATAGAATGTATATACAAATTGTCTACGTTTTCCTAATTTTTCAAAAAAATTGGAGTAACATAAGTATGAGCTTAATTCAGATCTTTACAGACAGTTCTGTTTTTGACAGATTATGTTTTCAATGCATAGTTTGCTTGTTTCCTAGTTTCTATGGCTTATATTGCTCAATATAAATTGTAGAAATGATAGGGTACAGTAGGTATAAGGTGATAATTTTTTTGAATCTTGTCTTGACAGTACCAAAGTGAATGATTTGTTTTATCATACTAACCCATCTCACGAAGTTCCGTTAAGTTTTGTGTGATTGAAGTTTTCAAGTTTTGGGTGAGATATCGATATGAGGAGAATAAGGAGTGACAAGACCCTAAGCTTGGGATTCCCAAGGCACCCCAAGGTAATATTCAAGGAATACCCAAGCAACTAAGCTTGGGGATGCCCCGGAAGGCATCCCCTCTTTCGTCTTCAACATTATTGGTAACCTTACTTGGAGCTATATTTTTATTCGTCACAAGATATGAGTTTTGCTTGGAGCGTCATTTTATTTTATTAGTTTTTTCTTGCTGTTATTTAGAATAATGTTTTGCATCTTTTATTTCAATAAAAGTTTCAAGTTTAGCCTTTACCATGCTTATTTTACAAGTCTATATGTTGCTGTTTTGAAAACAGAAAGTTTTCTATTGTTGTCTGAATTCTTCTGGAAATTCAGGATATGATAAAATCTTGAAATTTTTACACAATGAGGAACAACAAATTTTATACAGTGTGGGCATTTTTCAGAATTTTTGTAGTTAGGGAAGTATGATTACAATTGTATTATTTACAGACTGTCCTGTTTAGACAGATTGCTATTATGTTTGCATTGTTTGCATATGTTTGCTTGTTTAACGATTCTATTTGAGGATAGGAGTATTAAATATGTAGAGGCATTTAGTATGCAATGTTAAATAATAATTTTAGTGATTTGATACAGTAGAGAATGATAAGGTTTTGCATTTGATTTATACTAACTTTTCTCAGAAGTTCTTGTTGAGTTTTGTGTGCATGAAGTTTTTAAGATTTAGGGAAACCGTGATATAAAAGGAATTAATGAGACACAAAAGCTCAATCTTTGGGATGCCCAAGGCATCCCTATTTAATATTTGAAGAAGTCTCAAGCATCTAAGCTTGGGGATGCCCCGGTTGGCATCCCACCTTTCTTCTTCAATAATGATCGGTTAGTATCGGTTGAGCCTAAGTTTTTACTTCTTCACATGATGTGTGCTATTTTTAGAAAGTCATTTTATTTTGTTTTGCTTGCTGTTTGAATAGTATACCAAGATATGAAATTCTTAAATGTTAGAGAGTCTTCACATAGTTACATAATTATTCGACTACTCATTGGTCTTCACTTATATCTTGTGGAGTAGTTTATCATTTGCTCTAGTACTTCACTTTTATCTTTTTAGAGCACGGCGGTGGTTTTATTTTGAAGAAATTGATGAAATCTCATGCTTCACTTATATTATTTTGAGAGTCTTAAAAAGCATGGTAATTTGTTTAGGTTATGAATTTAGTCCTAATATGATGGGCATCCAAGAGGGATATAATAAAAACTTTCATATAAATTGCATTGAATACTATGTGAAGTTTGATTCCTTATGATTGTTTTGAGATATAAAGATGGTGATATTAGAGTCATGCTAGTGAGTAATTGTGGATTGGTAGAAATACTTGTGTTAAAGTATGTGATTCCTGTAGCATGCACGTATGGTGAACTGTTATGTGATGAAGTCGGAGCATGATTTATTTATTTATTGTTTTCCTACCAATCTATCCCCCTAGGAGCATGCGTGTAGTACTTTGTTTCGATAGCTAATAGACTTTTGCAATAAGTATCTGAGTTCTTTATGACTAATATTGGGTCCATGGATTATACGCACTCTCACCCTTCCACCATTGCTAGCCTCTCTAGTACCGCGCAACTTTCGCCGGTGCATTACACCCACCATATACCTTCCTCCAAATAGCCACCATACCTACCTATTATGGCATTTACATAGCCATTTCGAGATATATTGCCATGCAACTTCCAATATTCCGTTTATTATGACACGCTTCATCATTGTCATATTGCTTTGCATGATCATGTAGTTGACATCGTATTTGTGGCAAAGCCACCATTCATATATTTTCATACATGTCACTCTTGAGTCATTGCACATCCCGGTACACCGCCGGAGGCATTCATATAGAGTCATATTTTGTTCTAAGTATCGAGTTGTAATTCTTAAGTTGTAAGTAAATAAAAGTGTGATGATCATCATTCTTAGAGCATTGTCCCAGTGAGGAAAGGATGATGGAGACTATGATTCCCCCACAAGTCGGGATGAGACTCCGGACGAAAAATAAAAAAAATAAAAAAAAAAGAGAGAGCCCAAAAAATATATAAAAAAATGAATGAGAGAAAAATAGAGAAGGGGCAATGCTACTATCCTTTTACCACACTTGTGCTTCAAAGTAGCACCATGATCTTCATGATAGAGGGTCTCCTATGTTGTCACTTTCGTATACTAGTGGGATTTTTTCATTATAGAACTTGGCTTGTATATTCCAACCATGGGCTTCCTCAAATTGCCCTAGGTCTTCGTGAGCAAGCAAGTTGGATGCACACCCACTTAGTTTCTTTTTGAGCTTTCATAAACTTATAGCTCTAGTGCATCCGTTGCATGGCAATCCCTACTCACTCACATTGATATCTATTGATGGGCATCTCCATAGCCCGTTGATATGCCTAGTTTATGTGAGACTATCTCCTTTTTTTGTCTTCTCCACAACCACCATATTCTATTCCACCTATAGTGCTATGTCCATGGCTCACGCTCATGTATTGTGTGAAAGTTGAAAAGGTTTGAGAACATCAAAAGTATGAAACAATTGCTTGGCTTGTCATCGGGGTTGTGCGTGATTTGAATATTTTGTGTGATGAAGATGGAGCATAGCCAGACTATATGATTTTGTAGGGATAGCTTTCTTTGGCCATGTTATTTTGAGAAGACATAATTGCTTTGATAGTATGCTTGAAGTATTATTGTTTTTATGTCAATATTAAACTTTTGTTTTGAATCTTATGGATCTGAATATTCTTGCCACAATAGAGAAGATTACATTGATAAATATGTTAGGTAGCATTCCACATCAAAAATTCTGTTTTTATCATTTACCTACTCGAGGACGAGCAGGAATTAAGCTTGGGGATGCTTGATACGTCTCCAACGTATCTATAATTTTTGATTGTTCCATGTTATTATATTATCCATCTTGGATGTTTTATATGCTATTTTATATGATTTTTGGAACTAACCTATTAACCTAGAGCCCAGTGCCAGTTTCTGTTTTTTTTTTCTTGTTTTTTAGTTTTACAGAAAAGGAATATCAAACGGAGTCCAAATGACCTGAAAATTTACGGTGATTTTTTATGGACCAGAAGAAGCCCCCGAAGCAGAAGAGTTGGGCCAAAAGAGTCCCGAGTCAACGACAAGGGTGGAGGGCGCCCCCACCCCCTAGGGCGCGCCCCCTGCCTTGTCGCTGACTCGTGGACCCCCCCCTAATGTGAAACCGACTCCAAAAATTCCTATAAATCCAGAAACCCCTAGAAAGAAACCTAGATCGGGAGTTCCACCGCCACAAGCCTCTGTAGCCACGAAAAACCAATCGGGACCCTGTTCCGGCACCCTGCCGGAGGGGGGAATCATCACCGGAGGCCATCTTCATCGTCTCGGCGATCTCCATGACGAGGAGGGAGTAGTTCACCATCGGGGCTGAGGGTATGTACCAGTAGCTATGTATTTGATCTCTCTCTCTCGTGTTCTTGATATGGCACAATCTTGATGTACCGCGAGCTTTGTTACTATAGTTGAATCATATGGTGTTTTTCCCCTCTTCCTTCTTGTGATGAATTGAGTTTTACCTTTGAGGTTTCACTATTATCGGATTGAATACTATTATGGATTTGAGAACACTTGATGTATGTCTTGCGTGGGATACCCGTGGTGACAATGGGGTGTTCTATTGATTCACTTGATGTATGTTTTGGCACCCAACTCACAGATTCCCGAGGTGACATTGGGGTAATCTATGCATAGGGGTTGATGTACGTTTTCGTCCTTGTTTCTCTGGTAGAGATCTTGGGGCACTCTTTGAGGTTCTTTGTGTTGGATTGAATATTATGAATCTGAAGTTGTTTGATGCATATCGTATAATTGACCCACGGATACTTGTGGTGACATTGGAGTATCTAGGTGACATTAGGGTTGATTGATGTGTGTCATATGGTATTATTTTTCTACGAACTCTAGGGCTGTTTGTGACACTTATAGGAATAGCTCAATGGATTGATCGGAAAGAATAACTTTGAGGTGGTTTCATACCCTACAAGCAATTTCATCTTATGTTCTCCGCGATAGGAACTTTGGAGTGACTTTTGTCGCATGTTGAGGGATTGCCATATGATCTAATTATGTTATCATTGTTGAGAGAACTTGCACTAGTGAAAGTATGAACCCTAGGCCTTGTTTTCAAGCATTGCAATACTGTTTTTGCTCACTTTTACTATTTGTTACCTTGCTGTTTTTATATTTTCATATTACAAAAACCTATATCTACCATCCGTATTACGCTTGTATCACCATCTCTTCGCCGAACTAGTGCACCTATACAATTTACCATTGTATTGGGTGTGTTGGGGGCACAAGAGACTCTTTGTTATTTGGTTGTAGGGTTGTTTGAGAGAGACCATCTTCATCCTACGCCTCCCACGGATTGATAAACCTTAGGTCATCCACTTGAGGGAAATTTGCTACTATCCTACAAAACTCTGCACTTGGAGGCCCAACAACGTCTACAAGAAGAAGGTTGCATAGTAGACATCAGGCGCCGACTTATGACGTCGTGGATATCACTCCTCCAACTCGTAAGCATACTTTTGCCCCTGATGTTGATCTGTCCCCAATTATCAATGATGAAGCTATATTCGAAGCCTTAACTGGCATCGACTGGACATCACCTGACCTCCAGATGGACAAAGAAGAAAAGCTGGAGCGGGATGACCCGGAGTCATCAACCCGCCGCGACGAAGATAACTGAAACCAGGCGGCTCTCAGACCAGGACATAGACATCCTGTGCGACAAAACATTTTGCTCCGATTATTCAGGTCCATGGTGGCCTTGTAATAGGCTAGGTTTGGAAACAATGATCTATCATGCCATCGTGCATGTTAGCTTTGAACTGCTTAAACCGACATTCTGATATTTATGATCCGCCGCTGTGCTTTCTCATAATATCATCATCCTTGTGGGTCAGACCAATATTTTCATATTCCCTGCACACAAGTGGAACAACATATGCCCTGGCTGTCTAAGCCAGGGCGGGTAATACACCCCAATATAATAGTCTTTGAAAATTTTATATAAGAAGAATAGAATGAAGGCTATCTGAGCCGAAACATTCTGGCGATTTAAAGTCTAGAGCCAGGGCGGGTTAAAAAACCCTAAATATTCATATAGTTATTAAAAGACATACATGTAGATTGATATCATGGTGATGTCGTGATAATTATAATCCAGCATGTGTATTAACCCGTAGGCATGAAAAATCATGATTTTGATTGCTTAAGGCAAACTATCCAGGCGACTTAAAGTCTGCTATCAGGGCGGGTTACCAACCCAATATGCTCAATTATGAGTCATATAATCAAGGCTACAAGGTCTGAATTGTACCAAATACACTTGAGCAGAAAAATTCGTCAATGGATGCAAATCCAAAATATCCAGAAGAAAAGAAATTCAGAAAAAATTCAAGTGCTTTCATAGGCCGCACAACCTTAAAATTCAAGTGCTTTCATGGGCCGCACAGCCGCTAAGATTCAAGTGCTTTCATAGGTCGCACAGCCTTAGAGTTGTCCCCGCTCACTGTAAGCCGGCCCTCACATGACAAACCGCCGTTTTAACCTTAACAAGTTCAGGGTCATAGTTAAAAGATTGACTGTTAAGAGTACAGCGGGTCATTCAGGATTACCTGGTGGAGTAGCATCATGCAGACAGGCAGGTCAAAACTCAGGATTCGGCATCTAGCCTGGTCACAAGGGTAAGAAAGCTAAACCCGGTGGGTTGGAAGCCCCCAAGTAACCTTATGAACAAATAATAAAGACTCAGATACTTAGAAATGAAACGACAGAGGCCCTAAATTATCAGGGGTGCCGGCTTTATTATATTGATCATAATATATACATTGATAAAAGTATGTACAGCACAAGAGCTGGTGGCTCAAGTGTAATAAGGCCGAAGATGAGCAATATTCCAGGGCCGACGGGTCTCCTCCTCCGACTTGCGCGATTCCTTGTGTTCCCGTATATCAATGAGGTAGTATGACCCATTATTCAGATTCTTACTGACCACAAAGGATCCTTCCCAAGGTGGGGATAACTTATGCATATCTATTTGATCTTGGATTAACCGGAGCACCAAGTCGCCTTCTTGAAAGGTTCTGGTCTTGACTCTATGGCTATGGTAGTGACGCAGATCTTGCTGATATATCGCCGAACGAGCCGCCGGAAGGTCACGCTCCTCATCCAACACATCAAGTGCATCCTGACGTGCTATTTCAATAGCAGCTTCAACATAAGCCGCCACACGGGGCGAGTCATGACGGACATCACTTGGAAGAACCGCCTCTGCCCCGTAGACCATGAAAAAGGGCGTATAGCCTGTTGACCTGTTGGGAGTAGTATTGATGCTCCAAATTACGGAGGGTAACTCCTCAACCCAACAACCCGGCGCTCGCTGCAAAGGAACCATAAGCCGGGGCTTTATACCTTTCAAGATTTCTTGATTGGCCCTCTCAGCTTGACCGTTAGACTGTGGGTGAGCCACTGATGAGACGTCAAGACGAATATGCTCCCGTTGACAGAACTCTCTCATAGCACCCTTAGACAGATTAGTGCCATTGTCAGTTATGATACTATGAGGGTAACCAAAACGGAAGATTACTTTTTTTATGAATTGAACCGTCGTTGCCACATCACACTTACTGACCGGCTCTGCCTCAACCCACTTGGTAAATTTGTCAACCGCCACCAAGAGGTGGGTCTTCTAATCCTTAGATCTCTTGACAGGTCCAACCATATCAAGCCCCCAGACTGCAAATGGCCACGTAATTGGAATCATCCGCAATTCTTGAGCTGGCACATGAGCCCGTCGAGAGAATTTCTGACAGCCGTCACACTTACTGACAAGATCCTCCGCATCAGCATGAGCCATCAACCAGTAAAATCCATGACGAAAGGCTTTAGCCACAAGAGATTTAGAGCCGGCGTGATGGCCACAATCACCTTCATGTATTTCCCTTAGAATCTCACGGCCCTCTTCAGGAGAAACACAACGCTGGAACACGCCTGTGACACTGCATCGGTGTAACTCGCCATTGACAATAGTCATAGACTTAGACCACCGGGTTATTTG
This sequence comes from Thinopyrum elongatum, assembly GCA_011799875.1. NCBI lineage: Eukaryota > Viridiplantae > Streptophyta > Magnoliopsida > Poales > Poaceae > Thinopyrum > Thinopyrum elongatum. Next base: position 618,813,409 of record CM022299.1, read on the forward strand.
CCTGGACAAAGTTTCATCCTCAGGTAACTCGCCCCAGGTCATATAAGCCAAATAGGGAACTGTCCAATTAGGGTTTGCATGAAGAGCCGCTACCAGCTGTGTCTCCTGGTCAGGAATAGCAAGATCCTCTTCTGACGACAATTTGACTAAAGGATTGTGTAATACATCAAGAAAAACATTAGGTGGTACCGACCTACGTTGAGACCCGAGCCGGCTTAAAGCATCAGCCGCCTCATTCTTCCTTCGATCAAGATGCTCCACCTGATAACCTTTGAAATGACCAGCAATATTGTCAACCGCCCGACGATAAGCCGCCATGAGCAGGTCTTTGGAATCCCAAGTGCCTGAAACTTGCTGGGCCACTAAATCTGAGTCGCCAAAGCATCTAACCCGGCTCAAATTCATCTCTTTGGCCATCCTGAGGCCATGGAGCAAGGCCTCATGTTCAGCTGCATTGTTAGTACAGGGAAACATCATCCTTAAAACATAACAAAACTTGTCACCTCGTGGGGAAGTCAAAATAACTCCAGCCCCCGAGCCTTCCAATTGCCTGGACCCATCAAAATGAATAGTCCAGTATGTGTTATCAGGATTCTCCTCAGGCATCTGCAACTCTGTCCAGTCGTTGATGAAATCCACTAGGGCCTGAGACTTGATTGCTATTCTCGGCACATATCTCAAGCCATGAGGTCCAAGCTCTATTGCCCACTTGGCAACCCGGCCAGTGGCCTCTCTGTTTTGAATAATATCTCCTAAGGGAGCAGAACTGACCACAGTAATAGGATGGCCCAGAAAGTAATGCTTTAGCTTACGACTCGCCATGAACACTCCATAAACCAGCTTCTGCCAATGTGGGTATCTCTGCTTGGATTAAAGTAACACCTCACTGACATAGTAAGCCGGCCGCTGGACTGGGTACTCCTTTCCCGCTTCTTTGCGCTTCACAACAATTGCTACACTGACAGCCTTACTGTTAGCAACCACATATAAGAGCAAAGGCTCTTTCACGATAGGAGCTGCAAGAACCGGCGGCTCCGCTAACTGTTTTTTAAGCGCCTCAAACGCCTCATTAGCAGCATCACCCCAGACAAAATGATCTGTTTTCTTCATCATTTGGTATAGAGGAATAGCCTTCTCTCCCAGGCGGCTTATAAACCGGCTTAAAGCTGCAATACGACCCGCCAATCGCTAGACGTCATTGATGCACGTCGGCTTAGCCAACAAAGTAATAGCTTTGATTTTCTCCGAGTTAGCTTCAATACCTCTCTCAGAGACCAAAAAACCGAAGAGCTTGCCTGTAGGTACAACAAAAACACATTTGGCCGGGTTAAGCATCATTTTGTAGACCCGGAGATTATCAAAGGTCCCTTTCAGATCATCCAATAGAGTCTCCTTTTTTCTGGACTTCACAACAATATCATCCACATAAGCATGAACATTGCGTCCAATCTGACTATGGAAACAGTTCTGGACACAACGCTGATAAGTCACCTGGGCACTTTTAAGCCCAAAAGGCATGGACACATAGCAGAAAGCTCCAAAAGGTGTGATAAAAGTTGCCTTCTCTTGGTCTTTGACTGCCATCTTGATCTGATGGTAACCAGAATAGGCATTGACGAAACACAAACGCTCACAACCCACCGTAGCATCTATGATCTGATCGATACGAGGAAGAGCAAAAGGATCAGCTGGACAGGCTTTATTAAGGTCCGTATAATCCACACACATACGCCAAGTGTCATTTTTCTTAAGTACCAGCACCTGGTTAGCCAACCACTCCGGGTGAAAAACTTCGACAATGAACCCGGCCGCTAAGAGCCAGGCCACCTCTTCTCCAATGGCCTTACATCGCTCTTCATTAAAATAGTGAAGGAATTGCTTGACCGGCTTAAATTTAAGATCAATGTTGAGAGTGTGCTCGGCGAGTTCTCTCGGTACACCCGGCAAGTCTGAAGGCTTCCATGCAAAGATGTCCCGATTCTCACGGATGAACTCGATGAGCGCGCTTTCCTATTTTGGATCCATATTAGCACTGATAGTGAACTGCTGAGATGAGTCGCCAGGGACAAAATCAACCTGTTTGTTATCATCCGCCGACTTAAACTTCAGCAAAGGGTCTTGCTCTGTGGTTGGCTTCTTTAAGGGGGTCATGTCAGCCGGGTCAACATTATCCTTGTAAAATTTAAGCTCCTCTGTAGCACAAGCAGACTCAGCATAACGAGCATCACCTTCCTCGCATTCCACAGCAATCGTTCTATTACCATGAACCGTAATGGTACCCTTACGTCCTGGCATCTTAAGCTGCAGATACACATAACAAGGTCGCGCCATAAATTTGGCATAAGCCGGCCGTCCAAACAAAGCATGATAAGGGCTTTTAATTTTAACCACCTCAAACCACAAAGTCTCTGCCCTGTAATCATAGTCATCGCCAAAAGCCACCTCCAAGGCAATCTTACCAACTGGGTATGCCGACTTACCAGGTACCATGCCATGAAAAACTGTAGAAGACGGCTTAAGATCCTTATCAGTCAAATTCATACGGCGAAAAGTTTCATATAAAGGATATTGATGCTGCTGCCTGCATCCATGAGCACCTTAGTAAATTTATAACCCCCAACTTGAGGGCCTACCACCAATGCCAGCTGGCCTGGGTTGTCAACCCGGGGCGGGTGATCCTCACGACTCCATATAATCGGCTGACCTGACCACCACAAATATCGAGGCACCGCCGGTTCAACTATATTGACCGCACGTTTATGAACCTTCTGATCTCGCTTGCAAAGGCTTGTGGTGAAAACATGATATTGGCCATTGTTAAGCTGTTTTAGATTACTCTTATACCCGGACTGCTGTTGCTGGTTACTCTAACTAGGCTGTTAATTATAACCACTCTGATTACCTTGCCCTTGATATCCGGAATTTGAGCCGCCGCCCCCAAAGCTAGGCCCGTGTGAGCCGGATCCTGACCCGCCGTGCGTGCCATTATTGTTATTATGACTCTGGTGATGGCCAGAATTCTTGTATTCCTTCACAATAAAGCAATCCTTCCACAAATGAGTCGATGGTCTATCCGGGAAACTATGTTTTGGGCAAGGTTCATTCAACATCGCCTCCAGGTTGAATTTCGGTCCTCCAAACTGCGGCTTACCCTTACGACGCTGATTATTATGTTGTGTATTGGTGTTAGCCACAAAGGCTGACCCGCCGTCGGCTTGCTTGCGCTTACCATTGTTACCCTGATTATGTCCTGCTATATTCTGCTGCTGACTCTTACCGTTACCATTCTTCTTTGCCTTATTAGATTTTTCATCATCGGACCCCGGCTCCTTAGTAGGATCAGAGTCGGCATACTTGATAAGAGCCGCCATGAGCTCCCCCATATCGTTGCAATGACGTTTAAGCCGTCCTAACTTCTGCTTGAGAGGTAAAAAGTGGCAATTCTTCTCTAGAATCAGCACAGCAGAGCCGGCATTGATGCTATCCGATGAATGGATAATAGCTGAAACCCGGCAAACCCAATGGTGGGCCGACTCATTCTCCCGCTGGACACAAGCATCAAGATCAATAATCGACATGGGCTGCTTGCATGTATCTTTAAAATTTTGAATAAACGCGCTTTCAACTCAGCCCATGAACTGATGGAGTTGGCAAGCAACCCTTTCAACCAGGTTCGAGCTGGCCCATCCAACATCATGGTGAAGTACTTGGCGCAGACTGCATCGCTGACATCCAAGATCTCCATGTCTAGTTCATAGCTCTCGATCCAAGCCTCAGGTGGGAGATCAGCTGTGTAATTAGGCACCTTACGAGGACCCTTAAAATCTTTGGGCAGACGCTCATTGCGTAGAGCCGGCACTAGACAGGGCACTCCAACTGACCTGGAGGTCATCCCAACTTCTATAGACACAGAAGGATTCAATTGAAACTACTGGTGAGCCCCCACTTGAGCCGCCAACTCCGCCTCACGATGCACTCTAGCTTGATCCGCAAGGGCATGAGCGGCATTATGACCGCGCGGCGGGTTATGTTCACGTGGCGGGTCATAAGCCCGAGGCGGGTTACGATGCCGCTCATTGCTGGAAACCGCCGGCGATTCGATACGTCGGCTATAGCTGCGACTCTGACGGGGCGTTGAATGAATGCGATCGCGACTATACGAATAAGTCACCTACTGTCTGACCGCTATTTGAAGGAGCTCAACAGCATTACGGGTCTCCACAGCCACCGGCGATTCTCCTTCAATGGGAATTGCAGCCAATCGGCTGGCTGCCGCTAACATGTTGTCCACCGGGTTAGAGTAATGACCAAAAGGTGTCGGTATCCGTTGAGGCGGGGCCAGATCCATACGAGGCGGGTCTGGTATATGGGATTGAGTCGCCACTCCAGTCACAGGTGCCTCCGTAGCTCGGGTCACACCGGGCGGGTTACTCGTTCCCGCTCCGGGCGTGTTGAAGAGATTCCGCCCCTCAAACTGTGAAGGAAGGCGGCTCTGGTGCCTCCTTCGAAGAACAGCATTTGACGCGTTCTGATCCAGGTTTAGACGAAAGGCCTCTGCCCTTACCCGCTGTGACTCAGCATCTAGGGAGGCTCATTCTGTGGCCATCCTGACATTCTCTGCCTCAAGATCCTCTCGAGCCTTGGTCACCTCATCCTGCAGCTTTGCAACCTACGCATTATGTGGCACTTGATTCACCGGAGTTACCTCTGCAGCTAACAGAGTCGCCAAAGCATCCAAGAGTTCAGATAAAACTTGAGACGGTGGACGGGCAGAACCGCTCACCCCAGCCGTTGCCGCCGTAGTTGAGCCGGACGTCATAGCCACGGTAGTTGATGATTGTATCACTAGCTGCGTACCAGCCATAAAAATAGTAGCCTTGCTCGGCGGCTCATAGGGGTCCGGAATACTATCGCCATCGGAATAGCCCCCAAGCCCGCCGTCTTGAAGTTGATAGATTGACTCGGTTTCACCAGTTGAGGACTCATCACCTGAATAGATGGTCGTCTCTCCACCAGATATAGATCCTTCCTCGAGACTCGCCCCATAAACGAAGCCAACAAAAGCGTGCTTCCGGCCGGGTTGAGCCCTGGCAGGTTGCGCGTGCCGAGCCGTCTCGATCACATCGGCGCAGGAATCCGGCTCAGGCTTTGACTCACCGATCTTGCCAATGAAGACATGAATTCCGCCGAAGGGGACCCGATACCCGTACTCAATTGAGTCGTCCTCGGGGCCCCAGCCTGCGTTGTCGATGTAGATCTTGCCGCGACGACTCTTGGTAATCTGGCCCGCGGCGTATCCTTTGATCCCTGAGAAGTTGCCCTTCAAGAACTCAAAACCACCATGCTCAGGGCCCACGGTGGGCGCCAACTGTCGTGGGTTTATCACGGCAGATATCCTAGTGAAAGGACTTAGGTATGGAGCCATCGCAACGTAGGTTAGCTTGGAGGGGTTGAACGGGACAAAGGACACAAAGGGTTTACTCAGGTTCGGCCCCTCACAACGAGGTAAAAGCCTACGTCTTGCTTCTAGTTGTATTGCTTGAGTTTCGATTACAAGGGAGCGGATACGCTTGACCTAGTTCTCGACTTGTTGTTTCTCACCCTAAGCCGCCGCCGGGTCTCACCTTTATATACACAGGTCGAAGCCCGGCGGCTTACAAGAGTCTGAGCCGGATCACACAACGTGACCACCCCGGTTTCTAAATTACCTTATCTTAATAAACAAGTCACCCTATGGCGGTTCACACATCCGGGTCTTGGGCCTTCACCAGGCCCACTCCTATGAGCCGCCATCTTCACACTTCATCTTCTTAGGCCTACTTGGGCCTTCTTCATGTCAAGCCGCCAACGGTGTAACCCGGCCCCTCCTGGGCGGGTCACACCTTGGAGCTATATCCTCCACATGAACTCAAAAATTGATTTTAGTGGACTAAGTTTGAATTCTGGTGAAGTAAAATTCTAATGTGGTGAACTCTTTTTGGATTCAAGTGAACTAAATTTGAATTTAATGAACTAAAAAAAATGAATGTGAGTCAAGTACTTTTGATTTTAAAGTAATATATTTTTAGTTTTAGTTAACTAAGTTTGATTTCTAACAAACTAAAATACAAATGGGGTCTACTACTTTTAAAAAATTGTGTGAACTATTTCAGATTCAGTGAACTAAAAAAAAGAAAGTGAGTCAACTATTTTTGAAATTAAAGTGAACTATTTTCGTTTTGTAGTGAATTAAGTTTGAATTCTAATGAACTAAAATTCGAATGGGGTGAACTACTTTTGAATTTAAGTGAACCGATTTTGATTACTAAGTTTGAATTTGAGTGAACTAAAAATTCAAATGTGGCAAACTCTTTTTGGATTCAGGTGAACTGATTTTGAATTTAGTGAACTAAAGAAATGAATGTGAGTCAACTACTTTGGAATTTAAAAATAAAGTATTTTCAATTTGTAGTGAAGTAAGTTTGAATTCTAATGAACTAAAATTTGAATCGAGTGAACTACTTTTGAATTGGTTCACTTAGTTTGGATCACTTTTGAACGAAAATAATTGAATGTGAGTCAACTAATTTTGAATTTAAAAGTAAACTATTTTCGATTTGTAGTGAAGTAAGTTTGAATTCTAATGAACTAAAATTCGAATCGGGTGAACTACTTTTGAATTGGTTCACTTAGTCTAGCCCTAGTAAGTTTGAATTCTAATGAACTAAAATTCGAATGGGGTGAACTACTTTTGAATTTATGTGAACCAATTTTGATTACTAAGTTTGAATTTCAGTGAACTAAAAATTCAAATGTGGTGAACTTTTTCTGGATTTAGGTGAACTGATTTTGAATTTAGTTCACTAAAAAAATGAAAGTGAGTAAACTACTTTTGAATATAGAAGTAAACTATTTTTTATTCTAGTGAAGTCAATTTGAATTCTAATGAACTAAAATTGAAATGTGGTGAACTTCTCTTCATTTTTAAGTGAAGTATTTTCGATTGTAGTGAACTAAGTGTGAATTCTAGCGAACTAAAATTTAATTGTGGTGAACTCTTTTTGGATTCAAGTGAACTGAATTTGATTTAGTGAACTAAAAAATGAATGTGAGTCAACTATTTTTTAATTTTAAAAAAGTGAACTATTTTCGATTTATAGTGAACTAAGTTTGAATTCTAATGAACTAAAATTCGAATGGGACTTTTGAATTTAAGTGAACTAATTTTGATTACTAAGTTTGAATTTTAGTGAACTAAAGATTCAAATGTGGTGAACTGTTTTTGAATTCAAGTGAACTAAATTTGATTCTAGTGAGCTAAAAAAATAAATGTGAGTCAACTACTTTTGAATTTAAAAGTGGACTATTTTCAATATTTAGTGAACTAAGTTTGAATTGTAATGAACTGAAACTCAAAAAAGGGTGAACTACTTTTGAATATAAGTGAACTAATTTGAATTTTACTAGACTAAGTCTGAATTCTAGTGAACTAAAATTTAATTGTGGTGAAATCTTTTTGGATTCAAGTGAACAGAATTTGATTCTGTGAACTAAAAAAGAAAGTGAGTCAACTATTTTTGAAATTAAAGTGAACTATTTTGATTAATAAGTTTCAATTTTAGTGAACTAAATTTGATTCTATTGTAGTAAATTTGTAGTGAATTAAATTTGATTCTATTGAACTAAAATTCGATGGGTGAAGTACTTTTGAATTTAAGTGAACCAATTTTGATTAATAAGTTTCAATTTTAGTGAACTAAACATTTAAATGTGGTGAACTCTTTTTTGATTGAGGTGAACTGATTTTGAATTTAGTGAACTAAAAAAATGAATGTGAGTCAACTACTTTTGAATTTAAAAGTGAACTATTTTCGATTTGTAGTGAAGTAAGTTTGGAATCTAATGAACTAAAATTTGAATCAGGTGAACTACTTTTGAATTTAAGTGAACTAATTTTGATTACTAAGTATGAATTTTAGTGAACTAAAAATTCATATGTGGTGAACTTTTTTTGGATTTGGGTGAACTGATTTTGAATTTAGTGAAATAAAAAAATGAATGTGAGTCAACTACTTTTGAATGTGAGTCAAGTACTTTTGATTTTGAATTTGAATTTGAATTTAATGAACTAAAAAAATGAATGTGAGTCAAGTACTTTTGATTTTAAAGTAATGTATTTTCAGTTTTAGTTAACTAAGTTTGATTTCTAACGAACTAAAATACAAATGGGGTCTACTACTTTTAAAAATTTGTGTGAACTATTTCAGATTTTACTGAAGAAAGTTTCAATTCTAATCGGTTTAAACTTTAAATGTGGTGAACTATTTTTGAATTTAAGTGAACTAATTTTGAATTTAGTGAACTAAGTTTGAATTCTAGTGAGTCGGCGCTAAAGTTGGCCGGGGATGAAGATGGTGTTCATGAGCGTGGGGAAAAAGTTTGCATATTCAAAAATTAGTTCGCAAAAATGAAAAAGTTCATGTATTCAAAAAATTGTTCGTCAATTCAAAAGAAGCTCATCGATTACCAAAAAAAATTCAAAGAAATGAAAAAAAAAGTTAATTGAGTTGGAAAAAGTACATCGAATTTGGAAAAACTTCATGTAAATTGATAAGTTCATCGACTTTGAAAATAAAGTTCATTGATTTTGGGAAAAGTTCATCGATTTTGAAATTAAGTTTGAATTTTAGTGAACTAAGTTTAGTGCATAGTGAACTGAATTTGAATTTAGTGAACTAAAAAAAATGTGAGTCAACAACTTTTGTATTTAAATGAAGTATTATTTTTATTTTAATGAACTAGGTTTGAGTTCTAGTGAACTAAAATTCTAATGTGGTGAACTTTTTTTTGGATTCAAGTGAACTAAAAAATGAATTTGGTGAACTACAAAAAATGAATGTCATTAAATTACTTTTGAATTTAAAGTAATGTATTTTCAATATAAGTGAACTAAGTTTGAATTCTGGTGAACTGAAATTTGAATGTGGTGAAGTCTTTTTGGATTCAAGTGAACTGAATTCTGTTTTCTTGCAAAAAATATCACTTAAAATTAAATTTAAGTGAACTAAGTTTGACTTTAGTAAATTAGGTTTGATTCTAGTGAAGTATAATTGAAATGGCTCGAACTCATTTTGAAAAAAATTGAAGTGAACTTATTTAGGATTTGGTGATTTTAAAAGTGAACTAATTTCTCCTCTCACTTGTATTCTTCCCTTTCTTTTATTTTTCTTATCTCGTTCTCCATGAGGTTAAATAGGAGAGGAACTGGCTACCGGAATGCTACTGTTAGCCACAGGGGGCACTACAAGCCACCGGACTACAAACACCCGCCATCGGCAGAGCCATGCCCATTATTTCTCATCATTGTTCTTTCAACTTGTTCAATGTGCTTTTGAATAACTTGAAGGCAGAAATCATTCTGTACTTCGGGATATTGTCCTGTGTGCAAGTAGTTCTTTGGTCAGAAAGAAACATTATTCCATCTAGAAAAAAAATACTTTAAACAGACTATAAATAAAACTATGTATGAAGTTCATAATGAAAATGGCAGAATGATTCAGTGAAAGTAAGGCCGAGAGAAGAACTGAAAAAGAAGAATTGATTATCACATAGAACTAGCTGCTGTGCGTAAAAAGGAAAAAAGGAGTAGTATAACTGGAATATTTCAGTACAATATGCATAAAAAGGTCCTGATTTGGTGTTGAAAGAGGTTATACCAGTATGAAATTATTTGATGCATAAACTACAAAAAGTATAACTGGAAATGTTTCAGTACAATGTGCATAAAAAGGTCCTGTGGGGTAATGCAAAAAAGATTATACCAGTATGACATTATTTGATGGATAAACTACAAAAAACTAAAACTTTTGAGAAAAAACAGACACTGTTGTAGGTTTCATGTATTATTTAACATAATTTTGAATGCGTGAGAAATAAGTTTTTGATTTCAGGATTTCAGGGTTCCAAAAAAAATGTCATCATGAGATAAATACCACGCTGAAACTCTTCATAGTTTTGCCTTCAAAGTTGCCCATGTATAGTGGGAGATAGTGGCCTGAGTAATGCTTGCATATATATAAAATTAACAAGAGGTACATCATGAGGAGGGTTTAAAAAAAGTTTGAGAAAAGAAAAAATGCATGTAATTGGCAAAGTGAGTTATATTAGACCATTCTATGGGTTGTTTCAACAAGACCAGTGAAAAAGAGAAACAAAATATACAATGAAAAGACAAGACGAAACTTACATTAGACAGTTTGTTGGGTAGGGGCCTGTAGATTCAAGATTGAAACTGAAAAAAATTCTTGAAAGGCTTCTTACTAAGCTTGCAAAGCATGTTGAGGTTGGAAACCTGTTACAATGAATATATAGAGTTAAAAGATGTTTCAAACTAGTCCAGCGACAAAAAAAGAAGGAACTAGTTGTAAGAAAAAAGAAAAAAAGACACTTGGAAAGAAAATTTCTTACCGAGTTGTAAATAAGTTCATCTTGTTCTGTTCCAAGGATAGTGCCACATGGATCAAACAAGTGAGTTTTCTCGAAAAGACAACTGATGCAAAGTATAATCCAGTGGCTTGATTTTATAGTAGGAAAGAATAGCTGCGGGAACAAAGAAACTAACTATAATGAGTATGAAACATTACCAACAAAATGAAAAAAATGTCTATGTGCTAAAACTCGTAAAAGAATTACCAAGTCCGGTTTCCAGAGGCTTTCTTCCGAATTAATCCTGTCAAACTCTCTTACGCAGCTAACTGGATCAAATGATTCAGGCTTCACTAACAGTTTATCCTGTTACAAAAAACATGAAGTTATTACAATTATTGAAAGTTAAGTAAAAAAGAAAAATGTTGAAAAAGGACAGCAAGTATAAAGTCTCAAAGATAACTCACAGTGAAGTAGGAAGTGAAACAATACTTCTTAATAAAAGGCTTTATGTCAGATGTCCTTTTCGACTCAATGTTTAGCACTTGAATATATGAGTTCATTACTTCATCTCAAATCTCTCCCCTTGCTTTAAAGGAATTGAAGAAGTTCTCGTAACTTACAGGAAACCCGTCAATGTCCACGAACAAAGTGCTGCGCAGAAAAATTTCAAAATGATTATTATATCATACAGAAACGTTCTTAAAATAGATAGAGTGTTGAAAAGTACTTATCATGCATGTCTATTGCTAAATCAAACATAGTCTTAAGAAGAGCATATGAAAAGACTTTTCTGATGTGATAGTTAAATTTAATAGGTTGTGGTCTACACTTATGTGTTTTGGTCTACACTTATGTGGAGTGCAAAAAGGGTTTTCAAGGTCAGTACTGGATAAAAATAAAGGAAAAAGAGAATTTACTATTCTTTGAAGAAAGGCTTCCTCATAAATTTGGAAAAGAAGACATCCACTTCTTTAGTTATTTTCAGCTTCTTAGGTTGAACAGGAGATTGAAATTTAGCTGCTCTTTTCTTCCTATTCTTCTTTTCAATCGTATTAGGACCTGTGCTTGTTCCAGCTTCTGCATCATTCAATCTAGAAAAGCCTGCCAATGAAAAATGAAAAAAATGGTTGGAAAATGAAAATGATGCACTGTGCTTGGTAGTCATATAAAAAACCTTCAGAAAAAGGTAAAAAGGGGGAAAATGTAATTGGTGATGAACTATAACCTTGTTGAACAGTAGAGTGCAAGGGCATTTGAAATGACACACTTGCATCAGGCTCAGAACCTCTTCTGTCTTCACTAGTAACAGCAGCAGGAGTGGCGGGAGAATCATCTTCTAAATTGATTGGAGTTCCTTGGAAGAGCTTTACTGCATCCTTTGAAGAAGTAGAACTAATCAGTATATAACTCCTTTCTGCGTTCACTCCTGCTTGTGTTGACGGCTTCATTTCATCCTGCTGACGAAAATGAAGTTGATATTTTTTCGTAGATGCAATAAAAAATTAGTTGTAAAGAAGAAAAAAATGGAAAAGAGTTGAAGCTAACCTTAAGCTGTGTAGTAGTTGCTTGCTCAACAGAATTGGCATTTGAAAATGCACCACGAATAGGAAAAAAATGGGGTTTTGAAGACATACTTATTACGCACAAAAGGAAAAACCAGGTAAAAAAGAAACTAGAATGGGTTTACTATACAGAACTAGTCAAGAAAATAAGAGTTGATACCTCAACTTCCGCATTGTTCACCAAAATTGGTCCGATTGCTTCCTCCTTAATGACTTCTTCAACAAGAATAGGTTGTATACAAAAAAGATTTTTAGAAAGAGATGATACTTTCTTTAAATAAAACACTTGCGAACCTTTTGGAATGCACATAATAAAAAATTACCTCCAATTTGAAAGGTGGCTCTGGTTTAACCTTAACATCCGATTCATCTTTCGGGATGCTATTGAAACCATCTGAATTGATTGCTGTGCTATTTGTTATAATAGGCTTGTTCTCATTCAAAGCTTCCGGAACATTGGTTTCAATGCTGACCTACATTAGATATTAGAATCAAATAGAGATTCCAGATGACAAAAGGGTGATTCACACATGTGAAGAATGAATAAAAAAATTACCTCTACATGAGGAATTGAAGGAAATGCAACGGGAGAATTAAAGGCATTGTTAACAGGTGCTGTAGCAGCGTATGGGGTCCGAGATATGTCTCGTAGCTGCAAACGAATAAGAACAAAAAATCCTCATAGTAAAAAGAAAAATCATGGAAAAAAGAGAAAAAAAAGAAAAACACAGATTAAAAAAGGAGCTGAAAGTAAAAAAGATACTCGAAATTCATGATACTTACTGGTAAAACTCCAAAAGCTTTCTGAGACTCATAATTCCTATCAACCAAGGTAAGATACTCGAAATTATCATTCTTGATGTGACATCTTCGAGGAAGAGAATAGTCCACAGTAGACTGATGATTCTCAATAACATCAAAATCAACAAAATCCAAATAGATTATCTATCAATCAAACAAAAAAGAATGTGGTCAATTGTAAAAATTGACACGAAACAAAACTGAAACTGAAGATAAAAAGATTTATAGTCAGAAAATGCAAAACTTAGTCCCCAGATAGGAAGACATCCACCAATATGCAAAGCCTTGTTCATTTCCTCAACACTTGGTCTGTTCATGATCATTTCAAAGTGATGCTCTGATTCCTCAGGCATAAAATCCAGTGCCAACTGGCCAAAGTCAAGTGAAGGGATCACAGAAACATTTCTTAAAGAGTAGAGGAACTTCATGTTGCCAAAGCAGTATGATGCCGGGCACAAGATAGATGATAAAAATTAGAAGGCAAAGCTCTGGATAAAACCCTCTTCACTTTCATCGCTGAGCATCACTTCCTCAATCTTGTTTATTGGCATTTTGTTCCGATGGTCAGTATACTTGCTCCTTAACTGTGCCACCTCCGCTTTCACTTGGGGGATCATCACTACTGAAAACAAAAGGCACAGTACCACCAGGAAAATCGAAGATTTTGTCTACCATATCTTTAGTGATTTTGATGACTTTGTTCTTGTGCTTGAAGTAAGGCTCTGTAGTGCCAAACATATGCTGATCTAACCACTCAAGCAAATTCATTGGGATGCTGAGATGATACGGCATATGAAGCAGCGCTTCCATCTTATACTTCCTGATATGACCTCGTTGTATTTTACTAAATTTCTTCACAACCTTGTTGAAACGCATTGTTGACAATCTAGTAATATATGTGGGATTGCATAACTTCCTGGGAAAAACTCTTGCTGCAGAAAAAGACATATAGCACGAAAAAAATAATAGGGATAAAAAGACATAAAAAATCTGGACTAGTAGACATGGTACTATAGTACTCAACTTACAGAAATGAACCACTAATACCTAGTATGTAATGTAGTATATACTGTATATTATAGAATAAAAATTTAGTTGATCCAGAGGACGAACACATCAACATAGGAGAGTATCAAGGGGGAGGACCTCAAACACAATAGAAGGGTGGATCCAGTGGAGGAGCAGAACCAACAAAAGGGAGAGCATCGTAATGCTCCTGGCAACCACTGCCGGCGGTGGTGGTGGGTAGCAGTGGCAGTGGCGCGCAAATGGGCAGTGGCGGCGGCCTAGTCCCAGGTTGTGGAGCGAGCCTGGAAAGCTAGGGTTGCAATTTTTTCCCTCCCGCAGGGTGAGCTCTGCTCACTTATCCATCCCAAAAATTTACTCAATGGACTCAAACAACCAGACTAGGCTAGACTCCATCAATCGGCTCAACGAGCTAGACTACACAAAGAAGCTAGTCGACAAATCAGGTTGAGACTACTACACAAGTCACACGACTTGTCAAACACTACTAGTTAGACTCATAATAAATCATTGATCTAGGTTCCTCTACTTGACTCTACATCGTAATATAATGAATTTAAAAACTAAAGGTGAAAAGAAAATAAATATAACTCCTTGAGCATTTCAAAGACCTCGGGGCGGATATTCAATTACTTCACCTCCTTCTGATTCTTCATCTTGGCCAACTCCAATGCCTTCTTCTGCTGCAATGTCAAGTTGAAAAATAAAACAAACTGAGCATCTTCTTACAAACAACTACGAGATGCAACTACTGCTCTGGCAAAAATAATAGACACATAAATATGTTTACGAAATCATAATACTGAATTGGGTAATTGGATTAAAAAAACAAACCCTAAAACAAAAAATGGGGCATACAACCCAAAAACAATTCTGAATTAAGGGGGTTTTGGATTTGTTTATCATGATTTTCAAACAACTCTGAAACAACCTAGAACTACTACAAGGCTTTCTGCACATAATAGCAGTAGATCAATTACAAAACATAGAGCACGAAAAACCTAGAATACTACTGGCTTTCTGCACATCAGAGCAGAAGATCAATTACAAACAAAAAAAGGACCAAAACCTAGAATACTACATGGCTTTCTGCACATGAGAGCAGAAGAACCATTACAAAACATAAAGTACCAAACAAATAGATTCTCTGCCTATGGAGAAAAATGTGAATTCCACCCTACCGAAAGGACCGGATCTAACCTACAGTGGAACAGGAACGAACTAGCACCACAAACCCTAAACAAAAGGCAGCAGATCTAACCTACAGTACTACAGGGACAAACCAGCACCACAACCCCTAAACAAAACAGGAGCGATCTAGCAGGGAACGAACACCTAGCACCGAAGATGAGGAGGGATCTCGCGAAGGAGGGATCTAGCAGCGAACGAACGAACATGGCCAAGACCACGAACATGTACCAGCGAACGAACCAAACCCTAGCAGCGGATGAACAAACCCTAGAGCCGAAGGAACAGCAAAAACGATCTAGGGTTAGGAGGGAGACGAACCAACAGAAGCCATCCCGGGAACCGATCGAACAACCAACTTCCTCCGACGATCCCTCCTCCGCGAGAACGAAGGCGAATCGATCGAACGACCTCCGTCGCCGCTGCGGGATGAGGAAGAAGGAGACAAGCCGCAACTGCACAATATACCAGTCGGAACCAAAGGGAGGTCGGGTCCCGCATGGAGTGTAAATGGGCTGAGCCTAGCTAAACCGCTGCAGGCGCCGGTTAGCAGAAATACGAAGAAACCGGCGCCTGCAGCGCCAAATAGGTTTTGCCAACGGTGCCGGTGTGTACGTACGTCATGGCACGCGAAGAAGAAACCGTGCCGGGCCGAAACTCGTGCAGGCCGAGAGCCCCAGAAGAATCCAAGCGGGACTTGCTCGTCTGCCTGCCTGGCGCCGCCACCCCGCCACCACCCGTGGCGGAACGAGAGCCCGTGCAGGACAAAATTACTGTTCTGACCTTTTGTGCTAACAAAATCGGAAGTTGACCTCGTTCAGAAAATATTTTCGATTTTAACCTTTTTAGGTGACGCCAACACCCCTGGCGTCTGGGTTGCAAAGGAGACGCCAGGCACCCTGGCGTCTGGCCCCTGGCCCACACGACCCGCCTGCCCGTTGACCTGCTGACGTGGCAAAGGGGCCAGACGCCAGGAACCATGGCGTCTGGCCCTGGTAAGTGGATAACGGCGCGGGCCAGCCCACCCATCCCCATCTCATCTTCTCCTGGCAGCGCCTCACGAATAGAGAGGGGCTCTGTTCGTCGCCCCTAGTCTCCCTCACACCCCCCCTTGATCTACTCCATCCTCCGCTCAAACTCATAGATCTGACCCCCCCCCCAAGCATCTTTGAGGTATTCTCCCCCATTTCCTCCAATTTGTTTTGGTTTTCCCCTCTCTTGTTGGATGCATTATTTCACATTAGGTGATGTTACATGAGTAGATGAATTCTTTGTTTTAGGAATATGTTTGTAGTTGGTAGATGATTATGTAGGTAGTGTAGTTGGTAGATGTTTGTAGTTGTCCACCAATAGACTTAGTTTGATAATATTTTTGAATTATAGATGATGTATGCATGTGCTACTAAATTAGTTATATGTTGAATATATAGATGGCATAATATTTTTTTGAATCTGAGAAGACTACTTTGGCAAGCAAATCTATTTAGAAAAAATATTATATGTGTGAAGTGGTATGACAATAAAGTTGAATATATAGATGGCATAATATTTTTTGCAAAAGAGATGATGAAATTTGATGATTGTGTGTGACATGATTTGTTCAATAGATTGTTATGGGTACTCGTATATGATATGTATTTATTAGAATTGTCAATAGGAATGCTTTAAGAGATGTTGCATATGAAGAAATTTTGCATAACTTGGAGAAGCAAATTCTACTGTTTGTAATTGTAGTTCATGTTGTGATTTGTTTGGTAGGATGGCGGATGATGATGGACCTTGGTATGACGGATTAATCGAGGAGTGGGATAAGGAACATCGTGCTCGTGCCATTGAGAACGGAAAGGTAAGAAGCAAGACTTATCAATTTTCGTTGTTTCTCATTTGTGTTCTTGTATTGATCAAAAAATCACTTTATTTGCAGCATGTAGTTGCTATGCGCATGAGGGGTCATTCCGCTGATGACTTTCCTTACGACGCGCGGTACGAGCCGTACATTCGGAGATTGGGTCTTCTCCCATTCGTGTTGCAGTTTAAGCGACGCGCTCCGCCGGTGAACCACGCGGCGCTGACCGCACTTGTGGATCGTTGGAGGCCCGAGACTCACTCATTCCACCTTCCATGTGGGGAGATGACGGTGACCCTAGAGGACATGGCTATGATAAGCGGCCTTCCTATCAACGGACAAGCTGTTACCGGTCGTGTCAGCGCCGTTAATTGGCGAGAATGGGCTGGCATTTTAATTGGTGTTGAGCCCGATCCCCCTCTGCCAGGCAAGGCCGATACCTCGAAAGTGAGGCATTCTTGGCTAAAACAAGTTAGAGGAGAAAACAATCCGTGCCCTAAGGGTGCCAATGACGTGGTTGTGCAGCAGTACGCGCGGGCCTATCTTTGGTATGTACTAACCAAGGTAGTCTTCTCAGACGCAACCGGGAACTCAGCCCTCTGGATGTTCTTGGAGCTACTCAATAACTGGGATACCCAGTATAGCTGGGGTTCGGCCGCACTAGCATACTTGTATCGTCAGGTAAGAGATATTTGCAACCATTTATCTTGCATTTGCCATGCGCCTCCATATCTAACATGTTTGTTTGATTGCAGCTTGACTTGGCGTGTCGCAGGCAGGGAGATACATCCTCATTGGCTGGGTTTGTTTGGAGCCTATCCATGTGGATGTGGGAGCGGATCCCGATCGGACGGCCCGATTTCAAGAACCCCGAACAGCCAAACCCACGGGGTAATCATGACGGGGCGCATGATGTTGATCCATATCGGCGCCCTACTCTTGCTTACTATTGGGAACGGGTGACGGTGTACACAGGAAGCTCGCATGTGCGATACAAGTGCTATATGAACAAGCTGGACACCTTGACTGCTGAGCAGGTATTGAGAAGTTCAATGAGACAAAATTTAGTCAAGAATGAAATTTGTATCTAACAATGTATCTCTTTATTTTGCAGGTCCATTGGTTGCCTTATGTGGATGATCGTGGCTTCTCTCTTAACGAGATGTGCACGCGTGATCGCCATCTTTGGCGGGCGAGGTGCCCAATGATATGCTTCTTCGCAGTCGAGTGGCACTTCGTAGACCGTGTGGCAAGACAATTTGGAAGAAGACAAGGTATTCTAATTGAGGAGAGCAAGGAGGAAATGCTATCTCTGCATCGGTGAGCAAGCATGTCTTTGAGTATGTAGTAGAGCATTGAATAAGTCTATGTTTGCTAATGCTTTGTACCGTGCATCATTTGTAGGTTCGATCGAAGGAACAATCAGGATATATCGGATTGGGCAAACAAACACCGTACGTGGATACAAATTTGGAATCAAAGAGACACGTTAGTGGAATCAGGGAATAGACCTCACAATCAGTCAGCATATCAGAAGTATCAAGTGTGGTATGCGAATCGTTACCGGTTAAAGCTAAAGCCCGGTTGGACTCACGAGGAGTGGTCGGAGTTGGTGTCTGAAGACCCGGAGACTGCAGAAGGTTATCATACCTTCAACATGGCGGTGAGAGACACCAGAGGGGCTCACGTTGACTATGCACCGATGCATGACGAAATGGTAGTCTAATCAACCTATTCTAACATACTTGCATTATATTGTCTTCTTTCAAATACATAAGTTTGGTGTGTTCATGAATTGGAGGGCAGAGAGTTGCTTATGTGCGTCAACGATGCCAATGTAGCACTGAGTCATCCCCATGGTGGTGGATTATCTGAGAGGACTCTTAGGAGCACGATGGAGGTGTGAGCAATATATTATAAAAGCTTCTCTTCGCGGATTAGTTATTTGCATCTCATATCATATCATATTTTGTGCTGTCGCAGAAGTTCAAGAAGTGGTTCCATAAGATGGCAGCTATGCTTTCTTGCCATGGTGCTCAGTCCAGTGATGTGTTTGCACCTGGTAGCCGCGCCGCCAGAGCTAATAGACGCCGTTATCTCCGCAACGAAGAGGACATAGAGGAGGAGGTCCATGAAGAGGTGAGCTAGGGAGGTAGGGAGTGGGCTTGAGGTGGGGCAATGTTACTTATCCACTGCAAAGGACCCAGACGCCAGGGTCCCTGGCGTCTGGGTATGTGCCAAAATTGCACAAACTTCTGGTGTGTTTGGCACAGACCCAGACGCCAGGGTCCCTGGCGTCTGGCCATGTGGGTGACGTGGCCAGATGCCAGGGTCAGTGGCGTCTGGGTGTGCACCAGAGATATCAGAACCATTTGCAAACTGGGCAGGACCCAGACGCCAGGGTCCATGGCGTCTGGATGACGTGGCTCATATGGCCAAACGCCGGGATCAGTGGCGTCTGGGTGTGCACCAGAGACATCAGAACCATTTGCAAACTGGGCAGGACCCAGACGCCAGGGTCCATGGCGTCTGGATGACGTGGCTCATATGGCCAAACGCCGGGATCAGTGGCGTCTGGGGGTGGACCAGAGGCATCAGAACCATTTGCAAACTGGGCAGGACCCAGACGCCAGGGTCCATGGCGTCTGGTAGTTGGCCAAACGCCAGGGTTAGTGGCGTCTGGCCCTGGTGCAGACCACACTTCTTTCTTCACTTGCAATTCTGGCTAACTAACTAGTTGCACGCATTGTTATACACTGTAAATGACACAAATATCATGATACATAGCAGATTAGTCTCGAATGACATACATAGTTTTCACATAATCTCGAATGACAAGTTCACCACACACAAGGTTTCAAATGACATAAAGAGTTCATCACACACAAGGTTTCTAATGACATAAATAGTTCATCACAACAAGGAGTGGGCACATCCTTCTCCTTCTCCTTGTCCAACCTGGCCCCCATCCAAGTCTTCGGCATGTCCTCTTGCTCCGCGCACGACGGCCTCGTCCTGGAACCGGATGAAGCCATGCCTACAAAAAGAACAATTGTTAGCACAAGACACAAAGAGAGTAATTGTGTAAATACAGTAAATCAATAAATCAATAAATGCTAGGAATTGTATGAACAAATAATATACCATTATTATTAGATCAACCATCTGGATTATGCAAATAACCGAAGGCCGATCCATTATCAACCATTCCTCTACGACCACCACCACCTCTAGCACTTGTGCTTCCTCTACGACCACCACCACCTCTAGCACTTGTGCTTACTCTACCACCACCACCACCTCTAGCACTTGTGCTCCCTCTACGACCACTAGCACCTCTAGCACTTGTGCTTCCTCGACCACCACCACCATCACCTCTTCCACCTCCACGACATGTTTTCCTTTTCTTGAATGTCCGTGCATTGTGTCGCCCTTCACCGCACCCTCCACAGTTGATAGTGTCAGGAGCCTCCATGAAATGACCGCTACCAAATTGTTTCATGCCAGTGTATCCAGCCAGGTCATCCATATCACCCCTGAACCTCTTAGTTCTCCTTCTACCCTTGGTCTCCACCTTCAGGAGAGGGTCTGGCTTAATATGAGGGCCATGGTACTCAGGCCACTGTGATTGGTCCAAGAAAGGGTGAAATCGAGGCGCCCATGTCAACATAGTAGCTTCCACATGGAACTCTTGCATCCGCACGGTTTTCCCATCACAAACATGTATGTTTCTAGCCTTCGCCGCCGTTATCAAATGCGAGCAAGGCCAATGATACTTACTAGGCCTCTCGCACTGGCACCACCGAGTCTTGAGACGCACCTCAAATGCAGCACCACCATATTGAAAACCGTCTCGTGTTGTGCCACCTGGCTCATCAATTTGATAGATCATTTCACTTTTGTCGAATATGATAACTCGTTGCCGTGAAGACTTGCTTGCTTGTAACTGCAGCCATTCATCAACCTTTTCCGGATAATCCATTTTTTCACCTATCCATTTTGCAGTCTCTTCAGAATGCCTCTGAAAGTACTCATT
The DNA here is from genome assembly GCA_011799875.1 of Thinopyrum elongatum. Taxonomy (NCBI): domain Eukaryota; kingdom Viridiplantae; phylum Streptophyta; class Magnoliopsida; order Poales; family Poaceae; genus Thinopyrum; species Thinopyrum elongatum. The sequence goes on from CM022299.1 coordinate 618,834,275, forward strand.
AAGCTTGAAGAAGGTATACTCCACTATTGCAGTCACCGGCAATGAACGAGCACCCTTGAGCACATTGTTGAAACATTCAACCAGGTTGCTCGTCATGTCGCCATATCGTCTACCTCCATCGTCATGAGCGCGTGCCCACTTGTGCTTCTCGTTGAAATTCCTAGTTAAGAAGTCTTTTCCACCTTCGTTCACCGCTGCAAAGAGTTTGTTGTACCGAGCGTCGAAAGCATCGGTGGTGAAGGCCAAACATACATGGGTAAGGTCTTTGCTGAGCTCCTTGCTCTTACATGCCCGGTAAAAGTTGGCCACGAAATGCCTCATGCACCATCTGTGGTGAAGCTATGGGAATCCTGGAATAACAATGTCCATTGCCTTGAGTATGCCATGGTGCCGGTCCGATATGATGCATACCTCCCTAGCCCCAATCACCTTGTGCCTAACATGACCCATGAACCACTCCCAGTTGTCTTGGTGCTCGGAAGGCACCAAAGCAAATGCCACTGGCAACACATTGTCGTTTGATGAGTGCGCCATTGCTACCATTAGTGTGCCCTTGTATCTACCGGTCAAGAATGTGCCATCTATAGACAAGACCGGACGACAATGCTCAAACGCCTCCACGCATTGTCCATAACTCCAGAAGGCACGGTGGAACACTCCCTCGTGATCATCGACCACATGAAACATGTCCGGGTTCCTATGTGCAATCGCGCCCAACAACCTCGGGAGCTGGTTGTATGCTTCTTCGTAACCACCATACAACATCCTAATAGCATTTGCCTTTGCCTTCCATGACTTCCCATACTTGACTTCATAACCAAATTGCTTTTTCACCATCCGCATGAGAAACCCCACTTTCACAGTTGGATCAACGGCTATGTCTTTCATCCATTTGTATCCGAGATACTCAGATGTGAGCTGACGGTGTGTCTTTCGAAGTCGTTTCGATGGCGGTTTGCACCTATGAGTGGCAACACAACTTTTTAACACCCATTCTTCGGTTTCTTTAAGCTTTCTTGCATGAACCTTCCATGGGCATCCTTCTTGCTCACACTTCACGGTGTAACGCAACTTCATGTCCGAGTGCTCAACATAAAATGGCCTATGGTTCCGAATGGCATAGTCAGACAACCAAAACTTCAGCATAGGCAAGCTCAGAAACTTCGAACCTTTCTTCAAATGAGCATTCTCGTCCTCGTTCTCCTCCCTTGGTTCGCCTGGATCCGGGCATGGTGTTGGTTCAATCGCCGTCATTCTCATTCCACCATCAACAACAGCTTTATGGGCAAGGCTGAGATCTTGAAACAAGTGAGTTCTTTTTTCTAAGCCCGTCAGCTCAAAGTGGATTTGGTTTTCCTCCTTTGTGAATCCATCCTCGTCCAACTCTTCCCCCGGACCCTCGTCATCCGACTCATACGCATATTGACGCCTAAAAGGCAACTCACGATCCATGTCCTTTTGCGCTATGTACGCATCCAAGTCACCAACATCATTACCATGAAACCCTTCCTCTTGCTCTTCGTCGTCATCATGAGCATCTTCATCCTCTTGAATTATTTCGTCACTAGCAATCACCTCAACTTCATTTGCTTGGCTAGTTGGTGGTTGGCTAGAAGCATTGGGGGCATACAACTCAACCTCATTTGCTTCACTAGATGGTAGACGGGGACGTGGTTGGCGATAAGCATTGGGGGCATCAACCACAACCCTATGCTCAACAAGTGGCACCATTGTCCTCTCGCTCATGTCATCCATTGGGAAAGAGACATGCCGGTTCAAATCAATTGTAAACCGAGGATATTCAACCTTGGTGGCAAACAATTCAAGTGACTTGTCTTCCGATTGGGAAACTTTTTCCTTGTATACATCCCAATGCAAATCCGAGGTGATAGGCATACTTTTCAAGCGAGATTTGGCTCCAACTCCAACATCATACCTTCCTATTAACTTAACATCAACATTGGTGTCCATCCACTTTAAGACATGTCTCACTTTTGCAACAACATCCTCATAGCTAGGGCTTGTATCAAAAACCAATGGTTCCTCACCCGTGTCGGCTTTGTTACTCAAGAATGCCTCCTTGTCCATGTAATGAACATTAACAAGTCTCTCCATCTAAAAACAACATGAATGCATTTAAGGCATCAATGAGAATTGGTGTTTATCCAAAAACATCTCAATATATCCAAATCATATCAACACTAAATTATTGGTGATGTCCACAAAGGCTTTATTAATTAACACACACTAAGCAAAGTTTACCCTAAACACTAACTAACCCTAACCCCCAATCTTTCTACTGAACAAGCAAATATTCCTACTACACACCATGCATATCACTATATTACCAAAGTTAACCAAGACATTCACACTAAAAGAAGGGAGAAAACATGAACTAGGGTTCCACCAACATGTAAAAAATGCAACCAAAATAACAAGATTTAACCAAAAAAAATTGGATGATTTGGGGGAGATTACCACAAGCAACAAAGTGATGGAAAGATCCACCTAAGGGAAGCACCTTTTGGAGAGGATTTGAGGGGGAGCTTGAGGGGTGGGAGAGAGTAGGGGAGCACCAACTGTTCTTCAAGCTCGGGCTGAATTGGTAAAAGTGTGTGGGGTGGGTCCCACACACTCTCCCGTGGGGTTGGCCACTTACCAGGGCCAGACGCTAGGGTTCCTGGCGTCTGGCCCCTTTGCCACGTCAGCAGGTCAACGGGCAGGGGGGTCGTGTGGGCCAGGGGCCAGACGCCAGGGTACCTGGCGTCTCCTTTGCAACCTAGACGCCAGGAATGTTGGTGTCACCTAAAAAGGTTAAAATCGAAAATATTTTCTGAACGAGATCAACTTCTGATTTTGTTAGCACAAAAGGTCAAAACAGTAATTTTGTCCGCCCGTGCATGCCCACCTCTTCTCAGCCCATCAACACATGGCCACCTCTCTTCTGAGCCCGGTCTCATGGGCTCCGCCCATTCGCTCCCGTCCGCGCGTTCATTGACCACCGCGGAAGCCAGCAACAGCAAGCGTGGCGCCCAAGCCGCTGTCATGCCGAGCGAATAAACGGAGGGCATCTCCCCCCACCGATCCCCCTCCCCACCCCGCGTCCTCGTGACGGCCCCCTTTCCCCACCCCCTCCCCACCAAACCAAACCAAACGATCTCCACACAGGGGGAAAGGAACCCTACCTCCCCGGGCCCCCGACCGCCGACCGACATGGCCTCCGCCGCCGCCGGTTCCTCCGCCGCCTCCCTCCCGGCCCCACTATCCCTCAACGACAAGGTGGGTGCCCGCTCGCTTCTTCCCTCCCTAGCTAGATCTCCCGGATCGAATCTGCTCCTCCGTCGGTGGGTGATCTGATCTGCTCTGGCTTGTTTGTTCATGGCAGGCGGCGGCCGTGGGCGGCGGGGTCGGCGGCGACCGGGCGGCGGGGAGCTGCGGGGCGTGCGCGATCTGCCTCGACAGGATCCCGCTCCAGGAGACGGCGCTCGTCAAGGGCTGCGACCACGCCTACTGGTGAGGCCCCTTGCTCCCCAATTTCTCCCTCCCCACCCCTGATCTCACACTGGATATCCGATTCGTATGGTAGATTGTCGTTCCCTGCGTTTGTCTCGTAGATGATTTTGTCGCTGTAGTGGTCTGATGGATAGAGATTGCTAATTTCGATCGAATATTCCTGTTAGATTCGTACTAAGATGTATGAACCGAGGCTATGCCCGTTATCCACAAGTACTAATTTATGCACTCTAGTAGACTTTTGCCCTTATCCGCTAAAATTTGGGGACAGTGCTATTTTATTTTGCTGCTAAAAGCTGTATTTAGCGTAGCCAGCCCACCCACCCTATTAAAGGTCTTCTCATTATTTTTGAACTGAGCCTAATTTGTGTGCTTGGTATGGATTCTAGCATGTTACCCATTTTGGTTTCCATGTGCAGTTCCTTATTTCTGTCCCAGTAACCTGTTTTGTGTTGTGTTCCAGGGTTGTGGGCGGTATTTATTGTTGTGATCATTGACAAACCGGTTCTAATTTGTAGTCTTCTGGTAATTTGTAATGGAGTATAAATATGTTGCTCATCTTGGTTTGCATGTGCGGTTGGTTGTCTATTTCCTTCCAACCAACCATGTTCCATATTCGAGAGTTGTTTTGTTGTCAACATCCCTGATGGGGTCGAGGATTTATTTGATACTATATCCTAAAATGATTCTCTTCTTGTGAGATATGGAGATTTCTGTATGTATGCATCGACATTGACATGATGAACCACTTATGTTACTGTTATTTGCTTAGCACATTATGTGGGAATCTCAGTAGTTAGTAAATCACATCTTTTTAGGCAATACACATTGGCGGTGATACATACTCCCTCCGTCCCAAAATAAGTGTCTTAACTTATAGTACAAAGTTGTACTAAGGTTAAGACACTTATTTTGGGACGGGGGGAGCATTTCACAACTTCCTTTTGCTCTTTTATGATAATTGTTTTGTTTGTAAACGACTATCACAACTTCCTTTTACTCTTTCATGATAATTGTTTTGTTTGTGAACGACTGCTCACTTATTTTGTTTGAATCCATTATGTGCATGCAGTGTCACTTGCATTCTGAGGTGGGCATCCTACAAGCAGACACCAGTATGCCCGCAATGCAAGCACCCATTTGAGTTCCTCAGTGTGCACCGCTCTCTCGATGGCTGGTAACCCCTTTATTGTTTCTTTAGTATGTGGTGGCCTCATTTATTTCCTTTAGACTTCTGGCTTGATGCTTGTTTATTTTCTTCAGCCTTCATGACTACATGTTCGATGAGAGCGTTTGTCTTCTCCTGAGAGCCACTTGGTTTAAGCCTCTGGTCGTAGAGGCTCATGAGGAGGCTCAGGAGGAAGAAGACATTTACCGCAGTTACCAATATGATGATGGCGATGAGGATGACCTTTATGAGGAATACATAAGCAGGTCACCGAGCATTCGAATTGGTAACAGGAGGTGGGGTGACAATGGGTACGTCCGAGGGGGCAGGAGGGAGGCCAGGCCAGTAGTGATCCCTCCTGTTGTTGATGCTGTTCCATCCAGGACTCCCAAGAAGAAAGAGGGATCAGCATCAGGTTCAGGATCAGGTTCAGTGTCCAAGGATGTCGCAGGACGGCGGGCAAGAAGGGCTCAGAAGCGAGAGGCTGCTGACAAGGCGGCTGCAGAGAAGCACCTCAAGCTCCTGCAGAGGCTGGGCCGCGGGAAAACTCCCGAAGCACCACCTGAAGCACCGGAATCACTGGAGGTTGGTCCTCCAGCGTCACTCGAGGTTGGTCCTCCTGTGATCGAGTGATCCATCAGCCTCTGTAGATAACGGTGCTGCGGGGAACGCTGCAGCCCCTGGGAGCCCCTCCAATAATTCTCCCGGTGCGAAGAAGAGGAAACCGGGCCTTGTATCCTGGCGACTTTGTCGCCTTGTACAGTAATTTAGCTTCGAGTCACGTGTTAGGTCGGTCATCGGAGCTGCTACCCAGTCTGCTCCAGATGCAGCGATGTGGTCGGTCAGTTGGTTTATCCCACACTGATAGTTGTTTAATTCAAAAAGGTCATGTACTCGTGTCGTATTAGGGGCACAAAAATTGCTTGCTGTGCTAATTTTCCTGGCAATGTGGCAATTCCGGTAGGTTGTTACATCCATCTACCCAAAAAGAAAAATGAAATCGGGAACGGAGTCTTACTGTGAATATACTTTGCTTACTGATGACTTGCGATGGTGTTGTCAGTGCTTGGCCCCTAGTTTGCACATTTTTGGACGGTTTGTGCGTTAACTACGGACCGGTGGTTGTTGTGATGGATGGTTTTCATCGGTGCGCAAATTGTTCGGGTTGAATGTCCTGGTATATCTGAACTACTTATTTTCTAGCGATGTTTATCTGAAGTACTCCCAGTCAGTTGCATCGCAACTGGGTTCACTCCGCCGACGGGCCTATTCGAAGTACATTTTTCTGTAGATAACTTCAGTGACCTTAATTAATTAACAGTGGTGTTCAACGGGATTTTTATAGGATCATCAAATGGCGGCCGAAGGTTAGAGAGGGAGAAAATTTGGCTAAGGCTATATGTTTCATGGTATGTTCCTTCGTTCATGGACAAACAGGCATTCACCAGATTCAGCTGTGCGGGCGTTGATCTTGTGTCGCGACAACCTGATTTTCCTTCACTACCATTGAACAGTCTGAAGCGATGAGCACTCGACAGATTAGCCTTTTTTTCTTTTTCTTTTTGGAAAATGACCCATAATTTTGTGGGGTGGGCTACGCATTGGCTAGTGGATCTTTTTAAAAGATCCGCTGCCTGGCGAGCCATCTGATCTAGGTTGCTTAGCGTATGATCTCTCTTTGCAACAGTAGTATGGTTTCAGAAAAAAAAGGTGACTATTGCGGACTTGTTTCGGAAACACATCCATGACTATTGCAACAAAAGCTTTGTTTCAGAAACATTGGTGTCGTTGCAAAGCATCTCCGCGTATGCTTCCTCCGTGCAACAAGAACTTCGTTTCAGAAACATTGTTGACTATTGCAACAGGAGCCTTCAGAAACATTGATGACGTTGCAAAGCCTCTAAACACGCCGCGCAGGGCTTGGACGGAGGGCTCCCTTGACACCGACATCGCTGACGGAGAGGCCGCGCGCCGCTGGAGCGATGACCGGGCCGCGAAGATCTCAGGCAAAATCACCAACGTCGGGGGGGGGGGGGGGGGGGGGGGGTGTCTCGGCAATCCTGATCTAGATGTGGGCCAGGAGAGATGTGAGCGGCAAGGCGGCCAGCTGTCCGATGTGAGCGGCGTCCGACTTCCAACGCTATCTGCAGCAGGAGAGATGAGAGTCGTGGGTAAGAAGACGATGCAGTTGGGCGTTGTTTTAGAAATCGTGGGAGGTGGAGACGTGCATGGGGCCCACATTGACACGTGTTGCGCAATGAAGGCGGCGGACGCAAAGTCTCTTTTCAACCGGTCGACGGTGAGCGTTTCCCTAATTTTATTCAAACTTCAGAAATTTACCAAGATAATACTTCAGATCATAGATGCAAGAAACTACAAAATAACTCTTATAACTAACAATAGCCCTAAGTTTGAACTTGGGGGGGGGGGGGGGGGGGGGGGGAGGAGGGAATTCTGGACAGTTCGAGATCTTGCGACCAGGGTGCAGTCACATAACCCCAATTTTGTTTTTCTTTGTGATACTACACAAAAAGCGAGTCGGATGAAGAGAATTAGGAGACGTCTTGGTCTCTGGAGTTTCGAAGGCGTGGATAGTAATAGAATGAGTGGTGGGCCGGCTTTGTATTGGCATAAATCATGCCAAGTCACAATACTTGGGAATGATGAGCGTTACATTGATGCCAAATTACATTGATTTTTTTTTTTGAAAAGGAGGATGACCCCCGGCCTCTGCATCTGGGCGATGCATACAACCACTTTATTAATTATTCTCACAAGACCTTACAAAGTCATACAACAGTAAGACTAAAGCCGCCGTCCAAGCAACAAACTGTCGCTACACCTATCCAGTTGATGAAGGGGCGTAGATAGCCTGTGCCTAATACCAAACAGACATCGCAGCCAAGCCTAACATCTAAGACCTGAGACCCCAACCTAGCCACTTGCCGGGTCTGGGGCACACACTGGTCCGGCGTGCTCTCAGAGGCCGCCGCTGCCAACTGCCACCGCTCCATCTTCAGAACTGTACTGATGCATCAACCTTGCTCGGTCTAGCTATCGTCGACGCCACCACGGCGCCCAACGGCACCTCCTCCCTGCGCGCAAACAGCTGAGCACATCGCGGTCGCCACTGATACACCTCAGCGCCATGCTACCAAGTACCACCAACCGACACAACTTGAAGTCCTTGGAAGATCTGTCGTGCGTAGCACCTGCCGACCAGGCAGGACAAAGCGTAGCACCTGTCGGTCAGGCATGACTTGACATCTCCACCGAAGCTCCGTGCAAGACGAAGCCGCTCCACCTCCTGCCACTGACTTCCAGCGCTGCTCCACAAATGATGCTCCCAAGAGAGAAACGACACCGCAGTGCCGCCATCGTCCGATCTGGAACACCAGATCGTAGGGTTTCCCCCGGAGCAGTACGAGTGGGTCGACAGTAGTTACACGACGATGCCTCCATCAAGGTAACGGCGAGAACGCCGCCATCGCCTGCCGTCGGCTCGGTTTTCACCGTCAACCATGTTTCCCCGACTCGTAGCCGGGACTAGATGACGGATCTGGAAATCCGACCACCCAGCCTTAGGCCGACCACCTCCGACGGAGGAGATGACCACCACCGCCATGTCCCGCCTCCATGCCGAGAAGGGCCGTCGGACTCCACCGCCGTCAGTAGCTGCACATCAGCACAGCCACCAATAGCGCATCACGAGCACCCCGGGGATGCCTCCCCGACCTGCCTCGGCGCCGATCCAGAAGGCCGAGCGCAAGCAACAAGACGAATCCGGCGAGCAACCAGCAAAACCGCATGCACCACGGATGCCAGCCCGAAGGGGATCTCGCCCGACTCTGCCTAGCACAGGTGCTACCGCCCCCGCGTCGTCCAGATCCGGCAGATCGACCACTGACCGCCGTAACCATCACCAGCACGCAGCCCGCCTCGTGCAGCCCTCCACGCCCGCCACCGTGGCAGCCCAGCGTCGCCGCGCCCCGCACAACGTCGCGTTCCGGCCAGGGTAGATCACCCCACGGCGATCCCGCCTCGCGAGAAGGAGAAAGCGCCCCGCCGCCGCCCATGCCGGGCGGGCTTCGCCCACCGGCACGCCCTGGCGGCGGCAAGGGGAGGGATGGGGAGAAGGTCGCGGTTCGGCGGCGGCTAGGGTTTCCTCCCCTGCCGCCCGTGGGAGCGCCAGAGAAGGCCCGATTGCAATATCATCAGGGGCGGAGCCAGCGTATAGTCCGCCAAATTACATTGATGCTGCTTGTTAATGGAGATTAACGGGTGTCTATGGCGAGCCGAGAGTAGAAAATCGACACCTTATGTGTGGAAAATTACAAGGCCTCAAAGCAGTTTCTGATCTTCCATGGTTAGTCATTGAAGATTTCAATGAAGCAGTGTGGGGGTTTGAACATCTTTTAGTTACACCCCGACCGGATCCGCAGATGATAGCTTTTAGGGATACCCTTATGTCATGTGAGCTTGTTGACCTCGGCTTCGTGGGTGTCCCGTACACCTATGAAAATATGCGTGCGGGCTCGGCAAATATGAGTGTTCGGTTGGACCGAGCAGTGGCGTCAAACTCGTGGAGGAATTTATATGCCTATCGTACAGTGTAACACCTAGCTTCTCCAAGTTCAGATCATGTGCCATTATTGCTGAAGGGAGTGTTGGGAAACATTGCATGGAAAACAATTTTTTTTTTCTATGCACACGCAAGATCTATCAAGGAGATGCATAGCAACGAGAGGGGAGAGTGTGTCTACGTACCCTCGTAGACCGTAAGCGGAAGTGTTTCACAACGTGGTTGATGTAGTCGAACTTCTTCGCGCTTCAACCGATCAAGTACCGAACGCACGGCACCTCCGCGTTCTGCACACGTTCAGCTCAGTGACGTCCCTCGCCTTCTTGATCCAGCAAGACGTGGAGGTAGTAGATGAGTTCCGTCAGCACGACGGCGTGGTGACGGTGATGGTGAAGTGATCTCCGCAGGGCTTCGCCTAAGCACTACGAAAATATGACCGGGGGTGTAAACGGTGGAGGGGGCGCCGCACACGGCTAGGCAATTGTCTGGTGTGTGCTAGGCGCCCCCTCCTCATATATATAGGTGGGAGGGAGAGGGGAGAGGCCAAGGGGCGCCCCAAGTAGGTCCGAATCCTACTTGGGATCCTGCCCTTGGCTGCGCCCCTGCCATGTTTGTCGGAGGGGGAAGGAAAGAGGGGGGGAGAGGGAAGGAAGTGGGAATCCTAATCCACACTTACCTTTCCCTTCTCCCCTTTCCTTCTCCTCCTTAGACCGGCCCATATGGGGGGCGCACCAGCCCCTTGTGGCTAGTGCGTTTCCCCTCTTGGCCCATAAGGCCCATATCTTCTGCCGGGGGTGCCCGGAACCCCTTCCGGTGACCCGATAAGTACCCGGTACCCCCCGAAACACTTCCGGTGTCCGAATACCATCGTCCTATATATCAATCTTTACCTCTTGACTATTTTGAGACTCCTCGTCATGTCCGTGATCTTATCCGGGACTCCGAACAACATTCGGTCACCAAATCACATAACTCATACAATACTATATCGTCAACGAACGTTAAGCGTGCGGACCCTACGGGTTCGAGAACTATGTAGACATGACCGAGACATCTCTCCGGACAATAACCAATAGCGGAACCTGGATGCCCATATTGGCTCCTACATATTCTACGAAGATCTTTATCGGTCGAACCGTTATGACAACATACGTAATTCCCTTTGTCAATCGGTATGTTACTTGCCCGAGATTCGATCGTCGGTATCTTCATACCTAGTTCAATCTCGTTACCGGCAAGTCTCTTTACTCGTTCCGTAATACATCACCTCGTGACTAACTCCTTAGTCATTTGCTTGCAAGCTTATGATGTGTATTACTGAGAGGGCCTAGAGATACCTCTCCGAAACTCGGAGTGACAAATCCTAATCTCGATCTATGCCAACTCAACAAACACCTTCGGAGATACCTGTAGAGCATCTTTATGATCACCCAGTTATGTTGTGACGTTTGATAGCACACAAAGTATTCCTCCGGTATCCGGGAGTTGCATAATCTCATAGTCAAAGGAATATGTATTTGACATGAAGAAAGCAATAGCAATAAAACTGAACGATCATTATGCTAAGCTAACGGGTGGGTCTTGTCCATCACATCATTATCCTAATGATGTGATCCCGTTATCAAATGACAACACATGTCCTTGGTTAGGAAACCTTAACCATCTTTGATCAACGAGCTAGTCTAGTAGAGGCTTACTAGGGACACGGTATTTGTTTATGTATTCACACATGTATTTAAGTTTCCGATCAATACAATTCTAGCATGAATAATAAACCTTTATCATGAATAAGGAAATATAAAATAACAACTTTATTATTGCCTCTAGAGCATATTTCCTTCAGTCTCCCACTTGCACTAGAGTCAATAATCTAGTTCACATCGCCATGTGATTTAACACCAATAGTTCACATCGTCATGTGATTAACACCCATAGTTCACATCGCCATGTGACCAACACCCAAAGGGTTTACTAGAGTCAATAATCTAGTTCACATCGCCATGTGATTAACACCCAAAGAGTACTAAGGTGTGATCATATTTTGCTTGTGAGAGAAGTTTAGTCAACGGGTCTGTCACATTCAGATCCGTATGTATATTTGCAAATTTTTATGTCTACAATGCTCTGCATGGTGCTACCCTAGCTAATTGCTCCCACTTTCAATATGTATCCAGATTGAGACTCAGAGTCATCTGGATCGGTGTAAAAGCTTGCATCGACGTAATTCTTTACGATGAACTCTTTATCACCTCCATAACCGAGAAATATTTCCTTAGTCCTCTAACGATAATTTTGACCGCTGTCTAGTGATCTACTCCCGGATCACTATTGTACCCCCTTGCCAAACTCATGGCAAGGTACACAACAGGTTTGGTACACAGCATGGCATACTTTATAGAACCTATGGCTGAGGCATAGGGAATGACTTTCATTCTCTCTCTATCTTCTGCCGTGATCGGGCTTTGAGTCTTACTCAATTTCACACCTTGCAACACAGGCAAGAACCCTTTCCTCGACTGATCCATTTTGAACTTCTTCAAAACTTTATCAAGGTATGTGCTTTGTGAAAGTCCTATTAAGCGTCTCGATCTATCCCTATAGATCTTGATGCATAATATATAAGCAGCTTCACCGAGGTCTTTCATTGAAAAATTCTTATTCAAGTATCCTTTTATGTTATCCAGAAATTCTATATCATTTCCAATCAACAATATGTCATCCACATATAATATCAGAAATGCTACAGAGCTCCCACTCACTTTCTTGTAAATATAGGCTTCACCGAAAGTCTGTATAAAACCATATGCTTTGATCACCTCATCAAAGCGTATATTCCAACTCCGAGATTCTTGCACCAGTCCATAGATGGATCGCTGGAGCTTGCACACTTTGTTAGCACCTTTAGGATCGACAAAACCTTCTGGTTGCATCATATACAACTCTTCTTTAAGATATCCATTAAGGAATGCAGTTTTGACGTCCATTTGCCAGATTTCATAAAATGCGGCAATTGCTAACATGATTCAGAAGGACTTTAAGCATCGCTACGGGTGAGAAAGTCTCATCGTAGTCAACTCCTTGAACTTGTCGAAAACCTTTTGCGACAAGTCGAGCTTTATAGACAGTAACATCACCATCAGCGTCAGTCTTCTTCTTGAAGATCCATTTATTTTCTATGGCTTGCTGATCATCGGGCAAATCCACCAAAGTCCACACTTTGTTCTCATACATGGATCCTATCTCAGATTTCATGGCCTCAAGCCATCTGTCGGAATCTGGGCTCATCATAGCTTCTTCATAGTTTGTAGGTTCGCCTTGGTCTAGTAACATGACTTCCAGTACAGTGTTCCCGTACCACTCTGGTGCGGATCGTGTTCTGGTTGACCTACGAGGTTTTGTAGTAATTTGATCCGAAGTTTCATGATCATCATCATTAGCTTCCTCTCTAGTTGGTGTAGGCATCACGGGAACGGTTTTTCTATGATGTGCTACTTTCCAATTCGAGAGAAGGTACAATTACCTCATCAAGTTCTACTTTCCTCCCACTCACTTCTTTCGAGAGAAACTCCTTCTCTAGAAAGGACCCAAACTTAGCAACAAAGATCTTGCCTTCGGATCTGTGGTAGAAGGTGTACCCAATAGTTTCTTTAGGGTATCCTATGAAGACGCACTTTTCCAATTTGGGTTCGAGCTTATCTGGCTGTAGCCTTTTGACATAAGCATCGCATCCCCAAACTTTAAGAAACGACATCTTAGGTTTCTTGCCAAACCACAGTTCATACAGTGTCGTCTCAACGGATTTAGACGGTGCCCTATTTAACGTGAATGCAGTTGTCTCTAATGCATAACCCTAAAACGATAGTGGTAAATCGGTAAGAGACATCATAGATCGCACCATATCTAATAAAGTACGGTTACGATATTCGGACACACCATTACGCTGTGGTGTTCCAGGTGGCGTGAGTTGTGAAACAATTCCACATTGTTTTAAATGAAGGCCAAACTCGTAACTCAAATATTCGCCACCGCGATCAGATCGTAGGAACTTTATTTTCTTGTTACGATGATTCTCAAATTCACTCTGAAATTCTTTGAACTTTTCGAATGTTTCAGACTTGTGTTTCATCAAGTAGATATACCCATATCTACTGAAATCATCAGTGAAGGTGAGAAAATAACGATACCTGCCGCGTGCTTCAATACTCATCGGACCGCATACATCGGTATGTATTATTTCCAATAAATCATTAGCTCGCTCCATTGTTCCGGAGAACGGAGTTTTAGTCATCTTGCCCATGAGGCATGGTTCGCAAGTATCAAATGATTCCTAATCAAGTGATTCCAAAAGCCCATCTGCATGGAGTTTCTTCATGCGCTTTACACCAATATGACCTAAACGGCAGTGCCACAAATATGTTGCACTATCATTATCAACTTTGTATCTTTTGGCATCAATATTATGAATATGTGTATCACTATGATCGAGATTCAATAAACCATTTACATTGAGTGTATGACCATAGAAGGTTTTATTCATGTAAACAGAACAACAATTATTCTCTGACTTAAATGAATAACCGTATCGCAATAAACATGATCCAATCATATTCATGCTCAACGCAAACACCAAATAACATTTATTTATTTAGGTCCAACACTAATCCCGAAGGTAGAGGGAGTGTGCGATGGTGATCGTATCAACCTTAGAATCACTTCCAACACACATCGTCACCTCGTCATTAACTAGTCTCTGTTCATTTTGCAACTCCTGTTTCGAGTTACTAATCTTAGCAACTGAACCGGTATCAAATACCCAAGGGCTACTATGAAACTAGTAAAATATACCTTTGTTCACTTTGCCATCTTTCTTATCCGCCAAGTATTTGGGGCAGTTCCACTTCCAGTGACCATTTCCTTCGCAGTAGAAGTACTCAGTTTCAGGCTTAGATCCAGCTTTGAGCTTCTTCATGGGAGTGACAACTTGCTTGCCATTCTTCTTGAAGTTCCCCTTTCCCTTGCCCTTTTTCTTGAAACTAGTGGTCTTGTTAACCATCAACACTTGATGCTCTTTCTTGATTTCTACCTTCGCCGATTTTAGCATTGCGAAGAGCTTGGGAATCGTTTTTGTCATCCCTTGCATATTATAGTTCATCACGAAGTTCTAGTAGATTAGTGATAGTGACTAGAGAATTCTGTCAATCACTATCTTATCTGGAAGATTAACTCCCAATTGATTCAAGCGATTGTAGTACTCAGACATTCTGAACACATGCTCACTAGCTGAGCTATTCTCCTCCATCTTGTAGGCAAAGTACTTGTCAGAGGTCTCATACCTCTCGACACGGGCATGTGTCTGAAATACCAATTTCAGCTCTTGGAACATCTCATATGCTCCGTGGCGTTCAAAACGTCTTTGGAGCCCCGATTCTAAGCCGTAAAGCATGGCGCACTAAACTATCAAGTAGTCATCATATCGAGCTTGTAAAACGTTCATAACATCTGCATCAGCTCCTGCAATAGGTCTGTCACCTAGCGGTGCATCAAGGACATAATTCTTCTGTGCAACAATGAGGATAATCCTCAGATCACGGACCCAGTCCGCATCATTGCTACTATCATCTTTCAACTTAGTTTTCTCTAGGAACATATCAAAATAAAACAGGGGAGCTATACGCGAGCTATTGATATACAACATAGATATGCAAATACTATCAGGACTAAGTTCATGATAAATTAAGTTCAATTAATCAAATTAATTAAGAACTCCCACTTAAATAGACATCCCTCAAGTCATCTAAGTGATACGTGATCCAAATCAACTAACCCATGTCCGATCATCACGTGAGATGGGGTAGTCATCAATGGTGAACATCTCTATGTTGATCATATCTACTATATGATTCACTTTCGATCTTTCGATCTCCAGTGTTCCGAGGCCATGTCTGTACATGCTAGGCTCGTCAAGTTTAACCCAACTATTCTGCATGTGCAAAACTGTCTTATACCCGTTGTATGTGAACGTAGAGTCTATCACACCCGATCATCACGTGGTGTCTCAACACGACGAACTGTAGCAATGGTGCATACTCAGGGAGAACACTTTTACCTTGAAATTTAGTGAAGGGATCATCTTATAATGCTACCGCCGTACTAAGCAAAATAAGATGCATAATAGATAAACATCACATGCAATCAAAATATGTGACATGATATGGCCATCATCATCTCGTGCTTTTGATCTCCATCTCCAAAGCATCGTCATGATCTCCATCGTCACCGACTCGACACCTTGATCTCCATCGTTGCGTCGTGGTCGTCTCGCCAACTATTGCTTCTACAACTATCGCTAATGCATAGTGATAAAGTAAAGCAATTACATGGCGTTTGCATTTCATATAATAAAGAGACAACCATAAGGCTCCTACCAGTTGTCGATAACTTACAAAACATGATCATCTCATACAACAACGTATATCACAACATGTCTTGACCATAGCACATCACAACATGCCCTGTAAAAACAAGTTAGACGTCCTCTACTTTGTTGTTGCAAGTTTTACGTGGCTGCTACGGGCTTCTAGCAAGAACTGTTCTTACCTACGGCAAAAACCACAATGGTGATTCGTCAAGTTTGCTGTTTTAACCTTCTTCAAGGATCGGCCGCAGTCAAATTCGATTCAACTAAAGCAGGATAAACAGACACCCGCCAGCCACCTTTATGCAAAACTAGTTGCATGTCTGTCGGTGGAACTGGTCTCATGTACGTGGACATGTAAGGTTGGTCCGGGCCGCTTCATCGCATAATACCGCCGAATCAAAATAAGACGTTGGTGGTAAGCAGTATGACTACCACCGCACACAACTCTTTGTGTTCTACTCGTGCATATCATCTATGCATAGACCTGGCTCATGATGCCACTGTTGGGAAACGTTGCATGGAAAACATTTTTTTTTCTACGCACACGCAAGATCTATCAAGAAGATGCATAGCAACAAGAGGGGAGAGAGTGTCTACGTACCCTCGTAGACCGTAAGCGGAAGTGTTTCACAACGCGGTTGATGTAGTCGAACTTCTTCGCGCTTCAACCGATCAAGTACCGAACGCACGACACCTCTGCGTTCTGCACATGTTCAGCTCGGTGACGTCCCTCGCCTTCTTGATCCAACAAGACATTGAGGTAGTAGATGAGTTCCGTCAGCACGACGGCGTGGTGACAGTGATGGTGAAGTGATCTCCGCAGGGCTTCGCCTAAGCACTACGAAAATATGACCGGGGGTGTAAGCGGTTGAGGGGGGCGCCGCACACGGCTAGGCAATTGTCTGGTGTGTGCTAGGCGCCCCCCTTCCTCATATATATAGGTGGGAGGGAGAGGGGCCAAGGGGCACCCCAAGTAGGTCCGAATCCTACTTGGGCTCCTGCCCTTGGCCGCGCCCCCCTGCCATGTTTGTCGGAGGGGGAAGGAAAGAGGGGGGGAGAGGGAAGGAAGTGGGAATCCTAATCCACACTTACCTTTCCCTTCTCCCCTTTCCTTCTCCTCCTTAGACTGGCCCATATGGGGGGCGCACCAGCCCCTTGTGGCTGGTGCGTTTCCCCTCTTGGCCCATAAGGCCCATATCTTTTGCCGGGGGTGCCCGGAACCCCTTCCGGTGACCCGATAAGTACCCGGTACCCCCCGAAACACTTCCGGTGTCCGAATACTATCGTCCTATATATCAATCTTTACCTCTCGAACATTTCGAGACTCCTCGTCATGTCTGTGATCTCATCCGGGATTCCGAACAACATTCGGTCACCAAATCACATAACTCATATAATACTATATCCTCAACGAACGTTAAGCGTGCGGACCCTACGGGTTCCAGAACTATGTAGACATGACCGAGACACCTCTCCGGTTAATAACCAATAGCGGAACCTGGATGCCCAAATTGGCTCCTACATATTCTACGAAGATCTTTATCGGTCGAACCGTTATGACAACATACGTAATTCCCTTTGTCAATCGGTCTGCTACTTGCCCGAGATTCGATCGTCGGTATCTTCATACCTAGTTCAATCTCGTTACCGGCAAGTCTCTTTACTCGTTCTGTAATACATCACCTCGTGACTAACTCCTTAGTCATTTACTTGCAAGCTTATGATGTGTATTACCGAGAGGGCCCAGAGATACCTCTTCGAAACTCGGAGTGACAAATCCTAATCTCGATCTATGCCAACTCAACAAACACCTTCGGAGATACCAGTAGAGCATCTTTATGATCACCCAGTTACGTTGTGACGTTCGATAGCACACAAAGTATTTCTCCGGTATCCGGGAGTTGCATAATCTCATAGTCGAAGGAATATGTATTTGACGTGAAGAAAGCAATAGCAATAAAACTGAATGATCATTATGCTAAGCTAACGGGTGGGTCTTGTCCATCACATCATTCTCCTAATGATGTGATCCCGTTATCAAATGACAACACATGTCCATGGTTAGGAAACCTTAACCATCTTTATCAACGAGCTAGTCTAGTAGAGGCTTACTAGGGACACGGTATTTGTTTATGTATTCACACATGTATTTAAGTTTCCGATCAATACAATTCTAGCATGAATAATAAACCTTTATCATGAATAAGGAAATATAAAATAACAACTTTATTATTGCCTCTAGGGCATATTTCCTTCAGGGAGCAGCCGGCCAGCAGGTGCCAAAAGGGATCCTAGCCTTCCAGATCTAATCAATAAAGCTTGGGCGGCATTTGGAGTTGGTCAGAGAGATCAATAAGACTCGGTCTCGTTTGGAAGAGTTCATGAACATGAATGCGAGAAAACAAGAAGTTAGAGAAGTGACATATAAACTAAATGACCTGTTATATAAGGAGGAGATGAATTGGCTCCAGCGCTCTCGAATCACGTGGTTGAAGGAAGGTGATAGACATATGATTTTTTTTTTCAGAGCAAGGTGGTATGGCGCACGCAAAAATAAAATTAAAGAACTTCATGATGATGAGGGAAATACCATTACGGATCTCAAGGCTATGGGTGACTTAGTCTCCTCTTACTTTCAGTCTAGTTTTTACAGAGGACCCTAACCTTGACCCCTCTCCTGTTCTGGATTTATTTCAATCAGTAATTTCTGATGATGATGATAATGTAAAATTATGTAGTGAGTTCTCTGACAAGGAAATTTCATATGCTCTTTTACAAAATGGTCGCTTGAAGGCACCCGGACCCAATTGTTTCCGGGCAAGATTCTTTCAACGGATTTGGGATAATTTGAAGGAAAATATCATCAGGCTGTCAAAGAATTTTTTATGACAAATGTTATGCCAGATGGAGTGAATGAAACATCCATTGTGCTTATACCGAAAGTTGCAAACCCCAAAAAGGTGTCTGACTTTCGTCCTATTAGCATCTGTAATATGATATACAAGGTTATCTTCAAATGCCTTGTGAATAGACTATTGCCTCTTCTGGATGATATTATTTCACCTGAACAAAGTGCTTTTAGCCCAGGGAGAATGATAATTGATAATGCTTTGATAGCCTTTGAATGTATCCATTACATTAAGCAGGAAAAATATCCCACAATTTTTTGTGTGGTTATAAGCTGGACCTATCAAAAGAGTATGACAGGGTTGATTGGAACTTCTTGAGGCAAGTGATGCAAAAGTTAGGGGTTTGCACATCGATGGGTTGACTGGATTATGAGCTGTATCAAATTGGTGCGGTACACTATCAAATTAAATGGTACCCCTTGGATTGATTTGCAACGTTGCGTGGGCTACAGCAAGGTGATCCACTCTCCCCATTCTTATTCCTGTTTGTTGTTGATGGTCTTTTTGCAATTCGGAGGAACAGGGTGGTAGTAGAGAATATTATGCCAATTAAAATTTGTCGAAGAGCTCCTGGTATATCACATCTTTTATTTGCGGATGACACTCTTTTGTTCTTCAAGGCCTCTCGTGATCAAGCTGAGAGGGTGAAGTCATGCTTGGATTTATATGCTTTGGCTATGGGACAATCTTTGAATTATAATAAATGCTCCATAATGTTTGGCGATGCGTGCTCTCTGAGTGAACAAGAGGAGGTGAGAGATGTACTAACAATTCCTAATGGGGGGTTTTGAAGAGAAATCTTTGGGGTTGCCAACTCCGTATGGGCGTATGTATAAAGGGAAATTCCAAAATCTTGAAGCTCAGCTCCTGAAAAGACTAGTCCAATGGGTGATGCCACTTGGCCAAACCTAGGAGGGAAGTTCTCATAAAGTCAGTAGCCCAAGCAATACCCACTTATATCATGGGGGTATTCAAGCTACCCTTTTCGGTTTGCGGTGAACTGACTAGCATGGTTAGAAACTTCTATTGGGGTGCTTCAAATGGAAAAAGGAAGGTTAACTGGAAGGCATGGCTGAAGTTATAGCAGCCTAAGAGCAATGGAGGCGCCGGTTTTCGGGATTTTCATCTTTTCAATCAAGCCCTACTTGCTCGTTGAGCATGGAGATTAGTTACAAAGCCTGAGAGCCTGTGCGCCCAGCTTTTGAAAGCTCGCTATTATCCTACCGGGAAGCTAGAAGATAATGTTTTCTCGAGTAATGCCTCATCCACATGGACGGCGATATCGCATGGTCTTGATATTCTCAAAAAATGATTAATATGGAGGATAAGTAATGGACATAATGTTTGTATTTGGCGGAATAATTGGCTTCCGAGACTGTTTTCCTTTAAGCCTATCTCAAGCCAGGGAGTAAGTCAAGTGAGACTTGTATCTCAGCTTCTGAATTCTAATTGCTCATGGAATATTGATGTGTTGCAGCCTATCTTCATGTCATGCGATGTCTTTGAAATTCTAAAAATTAGGGCTTCGCCAAGGCAAGGTGAAGGTATCTTGGCTTGGGGCCCAGGTAGGCTTGGAGTTTTTTCTGTTAAGTCTGCATATCAGCTTGCTTTTGAAGAGTGGTACAGAGTTTCAGCTCAAGCATCTAGTGCTGCATCGGACGGAACCCTCTCATGTTGGAAGCTGATTTGGGGCTCCATGGAAACGCCCACAACCAAGAACTTCACATGGAGAATGGTTGTCAACTCGCTTCCGACATGGCACAATAAACACAAGACAACGCTGGAACCATCAAGTATATGTCTGGTTTGTGGTATTGAACTAGAGGATTGTTTCCATACCCTATGTTGTTGTCCAATGGCGGTCATCTCTGGGATTATATGACTGAGGTTTGGCCCTTGCCTAAACTTAAGGACGTCACCAATAATGGAGTAGAGTCGCTGCTGGGACTGTTGTATCCGTCGGGCGATCTTGAGCAAGCCATGGTGTTATTTACCTTCTGGAGGAGTTGGCATAATCGCAACAAAATTGTCCATGATAAAACACCGCCATCGTTGGATGTTTCATGCCAGTTTCTTTGCAGCTGCCTGGATTCATTGATCGCGATTGCCCAGGATTCCATATGTGATCCAGTGAAAGGGAAGGCAGTGATTACCTATGGTCTGAGACCCAAAATGCCACACGAAATACCAAAAGTCGTTCTGGTGTCAAAGTGGCAGCGTACTAAACTTAGATTCCAGTGATGCTGAACCACTATCTAATTCTTCGGCTCTAGGGTTTTTCTCTCGGTGGATTTTAAACTCAAATCACTCAGAGAGGGGGTTGCTCAACAGTCTTCTCAGAAATCAAACAGAGCAACCACCGAACAAAGCCGGCGCGGGGTGGCTATTTATAGCCGTAGCCTTCCCAGATGGGAAATGACCATTTTGGACACGAGATCCAGCCAATGGCCAACCGACATGTTCACAACGGTCGGATTTTGGAGCAACGGTAACATTACTTAAGGAACAAGTAATGCTATCTCCTCGGTCCGAGGCAAATCTCTCGCAGCGAAGAAGATCACAGTCTCTTGCTGGCAAGTATTTGCTCGGAGCACAAAGAGATTTCTCTCACAGATTTCATAGGTTTGGGTTTAGCATCAGAGAATCAAAGCTTCGAAACGCTACACCCCTCTTAATAGTACGGTGGTCCTATGACTCAATGATAGAAGAAGAACAACGAAATAAATGCTATGTCTTCACTTCGTCTTCATTCTTCCTCGAACACAGTCATTTGCTTCGAACAATCACCGAACCAATTGCTTAGACTTCAGCAATTTTTAGGGGTCACTCTTGTTAGCTTTATCTTTGGTGATAACCTTCGCTGCTGCGCAGGGAGATTATCTTCGTCATTTTTAATCAAACTCCTCGATTACTCCAGGGACCTGTTACTCTGTGTGCACTAGCAAACACATAAGTCCCAAACTATTTATGTCAACAAACTCCAAAACATAAGGGGCCTATCATTGCACCAACAATCTCCCCCCTTTTGGACGGTTGTTGACAAAACGGGTAATCATCGAAGTGAAGATAGATAAGTAAATTGTAAATTAAACAAGAGTGAACTTGCGTTTATTGACTCGATGATGAAATATACCCCTCCTGGATGTATGCAGGGTTAATTGATATAAAATAGAATTCCTTGCAATTCATTTGAGAGTGTGGAGAATTTTCAATCATACGAGGTAATGATTCGCACTGATGATGGATAATCCAATGAGAGTAAAGTGCAATCATTCATAACTTCTGTTAATAGTTTCACCTGCAAAACAAAGAGCTTCGAGAGAGAACAGTGCAGCAGGCGGGGTTATTAATATTACAGCCCATAATAGAAGATTTACATCAGAGCCCATGACATGGTGCAAATGTCTCAAAAGATAGAGCGAGAAAACACAAAACACCAAATCCAACAGAGCAAATTTATCAAACTCTCGATGTTATTCTCCCCCTTTTTGTCAACTAGTGTTAAAAAGGTGACGAAAAAACATGTGTGAGAACAGTGAATTTGATTCACTCTAAGGCATTGATAACCCACAAGTATAGGGGATCGCAACAGTTTTCGAGGGTAGAGTATTCAACACAAATTTATTGATTCGACACAAGGGGAGCCAAAGAATATTCTCAAGTATTAGCAGCTGAGTTGTCAATTCAACCACACCTGAAAGACTTAATATCTGCAGCAAAATATTTAGTAGCAAAGTAGTATGGAAGTAACAGTAACGGTGGCAAAAGTAACAGCAGCAGTTTTGTAGCAATTGTAAAAGTGGCAACGGCAAAGTAATGTAGAAAAGATCAATATGTGAAAAGCTCGTAGGCAATGGATCAATGATGGATAATTATGTCGGATGACATTCATCATGCAATAGTTATAACCTAGGGTGACACAGAACTAGCTCCAATTCATCAATATAATGTAGGCATGTATTCCGTATATAGTCATACGTGCTTATGGAAAAGAACTTGCATGACATCTTTTGTCCTACCCTCCCGTGGCAGCGGGGTCCTAATGGAAACTAAGGGATACTAAGGCCTCCTTTTAATACAGAACCGGACCAAAGCATTAGCACTTAGTGAATGCATGAACTCCTCAAACTACGGTAATCACCGGAAAGAATCCCAATTATTGTCACCTTGGGGTATGCGGATCATAGATCGTAGTAGGTGTCTACAACTTGCAAGATAGGATCAAGAACACATATGTATTCATGAAAACATAATAGGTTCAGATCTGAAATCATGGCACTCGGGCCCTAGTGACAAGCATTAAGCATAGCAAAGTCATAGCAACATCAATCTCAGAACATAGTGGATACTAGGGATCAAACCCTAACAAAACTAACTCGATTACATGATTAATCCCATCCAACCCATCACCGTCCAGCAAGCCTACGATGGAATTACTCATGCATGGCGGTGAGCATCATGAAATTGGTGATGGAGGATGGTTGATAATGACGACGGCATCGATTTCCCCTCTCCGGAGCCCAAAACAGACACCAGATCTGCCCTCCCGAGGAAGAATAGGAGGTGGCGGCGGCTCTGTAACGTGAAACATGATGAAATCTTCTCCTTGATTTTTTTTCTCCCCGAACGTGAATATATAGAGTTGGAGTTGAGGTCGGAGGAGGTCCAGGGGACCCACAAGGTAGGGGGGCGCGCCCTAGGGGGGCGCCCCCCACCCTTGTTGACACGTGGTGGGTCCCCACCGGTTGATTCTTTCACCAATATTTTTTATATATTACAAAAATATTCTCCGTAAATTTTTAGGTCAATCCGAGAACTTTTATTTCTGCACAAAAATAACACCATGGCAATTCAGCTGAAAACAGCGTCAGTCCGGGTTAGTTCAAATCAAATCATGGAAATTAGAGTCCAAAACAAGGGCAAAAGAGTTTGGAAAAGTAGATACGATGGAGACGTATCAACTCCCCCAAGCTTAACCCATTGCTTGTCCTCAGGCAATTCAGTTGACAAACTGAAAGTGACAAAGAAAAACTTTTACAAACTCTGTTTGATCTTGTTGTTGTAAATATGTCTAACTGATGTTCAGGTTTTTAGCCAAGATTATAAACTAACCATATTCACAATAACATTTAGGTCTCACATTTACTCATATCAATGGCATAATCAACTAGCGAGTAATAATAATAAATCTCGGATGACAACACTTTTTCAAAACAATCATGATATAATATGATATAATGGTATCTCGCTAGCCCTTTCTGAGACCAGAAAACATAAATGCAGAGCACCTCTGAAGACCAAGGACTAACTAGACATTATAATTCATGGTAAAAGAGATCCAATCACAGTCATACTAAATATCAATTAATAACAAAGCATACAAATGACAGTGGTGCTCTCTAACTGGTGCTTTTTATAAGAGGATGATGACTCAACAATAAAAGTAAATAGATAGGCCCTTCGCAGAGGGAAGCAAGGATTTGCAGAGGTGCCAGAGCTCAAGTTTTTAAAACAGAGATGAATAAAATTTTGAGCGGTATGCTTTCATTGTCGACATAACAACCAAGAGATCTCGGTATCTTCCATGCTAGATACATTATAGGCATTTCCCAAACAGAATGGTAAAGTTTTTACTCCCCCTCCACCAACAATCACACTCCATGGCTGATCCGAAACAACGGGTACCGTCCATACCAACAACAGTCCCGAGGGAGTTTTGTTTGAAATTTGTTTTGATTTGATTTCGAGCATGGAACTGGGCATCCCGATTACCAGCCACTTTCTCGTGAATGACAAGTGAATCAACACTCATCGTGAGAATAACCCACCTAACATGGAAGATACTGACAGCCCCCAGTCGCTACATGAGCGATTCGGGCATACAAAATAGAATATCATTTGAAGGTTTAGAGTTTGGCACATGCAAATTTACTTGGAACGGCAGGTAAATACCGCATATAGGTATGTATGGTAGACTCATATGGAACAACTTTGGGTTTAAGGAAGTGGATGCACAAGCAGTATTCCATCTTAGTACAAGTAAAGGCTAGCAAAAGCCTGGGAAGTGACCAACTAGAGGGCGGCAACGGTCATAAACATGCATTGAGATTATCCAACATTGAATGCAAGCATGAGTAGGATATAAATCACCATGAACATAAATATCGTGGAGGCTATGTTGATTTTGTTTCAACTACATGCATGAACATGTGCCAAGTCAAGCCACTTGAATCATTCAAAGGAGGATACCATCCTATCATACTACATCATAACCATTTTAAAAGCATGTTGGCACACAAGATAAACCATTATACACTCCTAGCTAATGAAGCATGGCATGAGTAACTATAATCTCTAATTGTCATTGCAAACATGTTTCATTCATAATGGGCTGAATCAAGAACAATGAGCTAACCATATTTACAAAAACAAAATAGGTCGAGTTCATACCAGCTTTTCTCCATCTCAATCATTTCATCATTATTGCCTTTCACTTGCATGACCGAACGGTGTGAATAATAATAAGAGTGCGCATGCATTGTACTAAGCTAGAATCTGCAAACATTTATTCAAAGGAGAAGACAAGGTAATATGGGCTCCTTGTTAGATCAACAATAGAGCCACTCAACATTTTCATCGTGGTCTTCTCCTTACGACCCAAAGAAAAGAAAAGAATTTCAAAGAAATACACTGAAATGTTTTTGGAGTTTTTGTTTTTCTGAAGAAAGTGAAACAAGAACGAGAAAAACTATTTACACGGGAAAGCTCCCAACAAGAAAAGGAAGAACGAGAAATCTTTTTGGGTTTTCTTTTAATACTACAACTAATTAAACTAGGAAGAAACTAGAACTATTTTTTTTTTGGATTTTCTCAAAGTTTTTCAAACTCACTAGAAGAAATCGAGAAAAATAATTAAACTAACATGGATAATACAATGAAAAAGTATGAACACCGACAACTAAAATGAGTGTGTGAACATGAATGTAATGTCGGTGAGAAATACGTACTCCCCCAAGCTTAGGCTTTTGGCCTAAGTTGGTCTATGCCCATGGATCAAAGTAGCCCTCTCCTAGGTACTGAGGAGGATCCTGAGGGTTCCACTGGTTAGAGAGCTCCTGTGGCTCCCACTGATAAATAGACTCCTCATACGGATCAGGTGATGGTTCTGGCTCAGGAACTGGGGATCGCGTCTGCTCCCAGTATGCATAAATGTCCTTGGGCAAAATGAGGTACCTGCCTGAATGAATATCGAACAAAGAAGGTGCAAGCAAAGTAATAATCTGACAAGTCTTCTGGCTGAATACCAGGTTATAGATGAGTCTCTTATCCTTATCATGAATAATAAAATCATGTGCTACCATACTGTTATAGTCTAAGTATCTAGTGGGTAGAAACATCTCCTCTCCCTCATCGTGCCTAATGGGTATCTCGAAGCATCTAGCAAGGCGGGAGGCATAGATACCTCCAAAGATAGGACCCCTCGAACGGTTTAAACTCAACCGTCGGGTAAGCATAGCGCCCAACTAAAAGTTCTATCACGAAGTAAAGCATGGCACAGAATAGCAAGGTCAGGGGCACTAAGGCCTCCATTCTCCCCCCGACCAATTAAACATCTCCCAGCAAATAATGAGTAATAGCGCAAAACAGGAAAATGCAAACTAGCCACTCTCGCTTCCGACACTCCTCTCCCTTTCCCTACGGTAACTTCATCAATAAAATCTTCCACATCTCTAGGACGTGGTTCACTGACGCTGCCCTCATAAGGTAATTTGCAAACCTCGCAAAAATCATAAAGCATCATCTCCTTATGCTCATCATATAAATAAAACTCTACCGTGGGTAGTGATTTCCTAACATGAAAGTGAAAATTTTGCACGAATGTATTAGTAAGTAGGAGGTATTGATCACACTTATCGTGGAGGAAGTCGGTGATGCCTGCATTCTCAGCCAAATAATAGAAATCCTCATAAATTCCGGCCGCCCTCAAGAATGCATCACTTGGCCATTCACACGGCCGAACCTCCGTGGTGCGAGGAAGGTTGTACTTGGGCTTCTTCTTCTCTTCATTTTCATTTTCCTTTGAACCCCGGCTTGACGAGCCTCTCAACCATCTCTTTATCATTTCTTTTCTCTGAAAATTTCTGAAATTTTTAGTGACTCAAAATAAAAAGTGAACCAAACTCAACAAGATTGATAGCAACTACTCCTACAAGTGTCTAGAAGATATATCATGCATCAAAACTACTTTGGACCATATAAATTTGACATGCAAGCTCAAGAACAGGGTCACCACAGCAGCAGGAATTTGCAATATATAAAGCACTAGAACAAAAACTAATTGGACCAATGGAGGAGTCACATACCGAAGAACAGTCCCCCAAAACAGTTTTGCAAATGGAGCTTTGCACAAGGAGATCAAAAATGACAGCAAAATGATCTAGAACACGGGTTTGAGCAACGAGATGATTTTTTCTGGAGGAAGACGAAGTGGATGGGTGTTGGAATAAGTGAGAGGGGCCCACGTGGGACCCACAAGGCAGGGGGCGCGCCCTCCACCCTTGTGGTCCACTGGTACAGCCCCCTGGTGTGTTCTCAGTGCCAAAAATTCTCAAATATTCTATAAAAAATCATACTAAATTTTCAGGGCATTTGGAGAACTTTTATTTTTGAGACATTTTTTATTGCATGGATAATTCAGAAAACAGACGAATAATGGCATTTTTACTTTATTTAATCTAAATAACAGAAAGTAAAAGGTGGGTACAGAAAGTTGTGCTTTCTAAATTCATCCATCTCATGCTCATCAAAAGGAATCCATTAACAAGGTTGATCAAGTCTTATTAACAAACTTCTTTCAAATAACATAAAACCGGAGAATCTTCAAATAACACTAGGTTACCTCAACGGGGATATGCATGTCCCCAACAATAAGAATATCATATTTCTTCTTGACAGTAGGGAGAGGGAATTCAAAACCTCCAATAGTAATAGTTAAATTTTTTCCAATAGAATTGATACTATGAACTTGAGGTTGTTTCTTCGGAAAGTGTACCGTATGCTCATTACCATTAACATGAAAAGTGACATTGCCTTTATTGCAATCAATAACAGACTCTACAGTATTAAAAAAGGGTCTACCAAGGATGATCGACATATTGTCGTCCTCGGGAATATCAAGAATAACAAAGTCCATTAAGATAGTAACATTTGCAACCACAACAGGCACATCCTCACAAACACCGATGGGTATAGCAGCTGATTTATCAGCCATTTGCAAAGAGATTTCAGTAGGTGTCAACATATACAAATCAAGCCTACGATATAAATAGAAAGGCATAACACTAACACCGGCTCCAAGATCACATAAAGCAGTTTTAACATAGTTTCTTTTAATGGAGCATGGTATAGTTGGTATTCCTGGATCTCCTAGTTTCTTTGGTATTCCATCCTTAAATGTATAATTAGCAAGCATGGTGGAAATTTCAGCTTCCGGTATCTTTCTTTTATTTGTAACAATATCTTTCATATACTTAGCATAAGGGGACATTTTCAGAATATCAGTCAAACGCATACGCAAAAAGACAAGTCTAAGCATTTCAGCAAAGCGCTCAAAGTCCTCATCATCCTTTTTCCTGGATGGTTTAGGAGGAAAGGGCATGGGTTTCTGAACCCATGGTTCTCTTTCTTTACCATGTTTCCTAGCAACAAAGTCTCTCTAATCATATCTTTTATTCTTAGGTTGTGGGTTATCAAGATCAACAGCAGGTTCAATCTCCACATCATTATCATTACTGGGTTAACATTATCACTAGGTTCAAGTTCATCACCAGATTGTGTTTCAGCATCAGAAATTGAAATATCATTTGGATTCTCAGGTGTGTCTATAACAGGTTCACTAGAAGCATGCAAAATGCTATCATCATTCTTTTTCTTTTTAGAGGAACAAGGTGCTTCAGTATTAGTTCTCTGAGAATCTTGCTCAACTCTCTTAGGATGGCCCTCAGGATACAGAGGTTCCTGAGTCATTTTACCACCTCTAGTCATAACTCTAACAACATTATCATTGTTTTTACTATTCATCTCATTAAACAAATCATTTTGTGCTCTAAGTACTTGTTCTACTTGAGTTGTTACCATGGAAGCATGTTTACTGATAAGCTTGAGATCATTAACAGTTCTACTCATATAATCACCTAAGCGGTCAAGTATATAAGCATTACATTTCAATTGTCTACTAACATAAGCATTGAAATTTTCTTGTTTGACAATAAAATTATCAAATTCATCCAAGCATTGACTAGCAGACTTATTATAAGGAATATCACCTTCATCAAACCTATAGAGAGAATTTACCTCTACTACCTGTGTCGGAATATTAAGGCCATGTATTTCTTCAATAGGTGGTAAATTCTTAACATCTTCAACTTTAATACCTTTTTCTTTCATAGATTTCTTTGCCTCTTGCATATCTTCAGGACTGAGAAATAGAATACCTCTTTTCTTCGGAGTTGGCTTAGGGGGTGGTTCAGGAAGAGTCCAATCATTATCATTGCTCAATATATTATTCAATAGTAATTCAGCTTGTTCAACAGTTCGTTCCCTGAAAACACAACCAGCACAACTATCTAGGAGGTCCCTAGAAGCATCGGTTATTCCATTATAAAAGATATCAAGTATTTCATTTTTCTTGAGAGGATGATCAGGCAAAGCATTAAGTAATTGGAGAAGCCTCCCCCAAGCTTGTGGGAGACTCTCTTCTTCAATTTGCACAAAATTAAATATTTCTTGTAAGGCAGCTTGTTTCTTATGAGCAGGAAAATATTTTTCAGAGAAGTAATTGTGACACCCTGGTTTTTGCCCTCTTTCTTTTTCTGGATTTATTTGCATATTTGATTTGAATTTGAGTTTTGAATCAACTCATTTGGACTAAATCACTTGGGCATTTCTTTGACTTTCACCCAAGTGACTCATCTCACTCTCAAACTCATCTCTCTCTCTGATATATCCAAATATGGCCATGGGAATATTTTTCTTAAATGAAAAATATTCATTTTCCCTCTGAAATACCACTTCAGTCACTTATGCTCAAAAGCAACCCTCATTTTTCTTGCCAACAAAAATCTGAGAAAATTCCTGAATATTCTTTGGACCTTGGCATAGCTCCCTGAGCAAAAATATTTCATGGTTATTTGGAATATTTTTGCTACAGAAAATCTTTTCTGTTCTGGCCAGAAAATGCATGTTGTGAAGGAAGTGCATTTTTCCTTGATCCAATGGAGCTGAAATTTTTAGGACTTCATTACCCTCCTAAGAAACCCTTAACCACCAAAAATCAGCCCTAAACTCTTTTTGATTCTTCTCTATTAAGCTCCAAATTTCTGTCCAGAAACTTGCCAAGAGGCTACAGTCTCACTCAGTCGACCTGGCATCAACTCAAATGCTTGGATCGACCTAGCCTTGCATGAACAACACCCCAAACATGAATTTAATGCCCGGCGTGGTGTGATGCCAGAGTTCACGTGGTGACCACACATGGACATGGTGCCAGGCAGCTAGTCAACGCGCTCTGGGTGACGCCGATGCCTCTGTTTTGCCCGTGCGCGCGCCCGAGGCCAAACCACTTCGCCACCAAGCGCCTGCTGCCTCGCCTCATCACCCTTGGCCTCTCCCTACCGCTCGCCGACGCCGGAGCTCGCCGCAGCGATCACGAGCACGTCGTGCCCGAGCGCACAGTGAGCCCATGCTCACTGTTGTTGTCCCCTCCCGCGCCCTGTGCTCGTCCCCGTCCTCCCACAGTGGCCGCATGATCCCTGGCCACTTCCCCCTCTCTCACTGGCGCCCCTCATCGCCGTGCACCGCTTCCAGAGAGCTCGCCGGAGCCCGCGACCCTGCTTCGGCTCCGCCTATAAATAGGACCCTCCCGAGCTCATTTCTCCTCACCTCTCCACCCGCTCAACCTCCACGACGCCGTAGATAGCCGCAGCCCGGCCGGGCAGTCCTCTGGCCGCCGTCCCGGTCCCGAGCTCGCCGGCGATCCGCTTCCTCTGCCCCCTCCCCCTCCACTGCCCCTCGAGCTCGACCGACTGCGCAGGCGTGTTCCTGGTGGTCCACCGGTGCTAGCTAGTGCCTTTGGAGCCGCTGGAACGACCCCTCGACGCCGGCGTCTTCTTCTCAGACGAGCTCCGCCCGCTGCAGCCACTGGAGACGACCACGCCGACCTCGTCCGTCCACCTCTCGCCAAGCTACGAGTACGTGCGGGTGCGCCGTAGTCTTGCGCGTCGATCCCTCCCTTCCATGGCGGCCGCCGACCTCTCCTCGCCGGAGAAACGCCGGCGAAGCGCCGCCGCTCCTCTGTTTTCCTCCCTCTCTCTCTCTAAACCTGATGGGCGGGGCCCACTATCAGCCTCTCCACTCGCGCCCGAACCGGTACGAGTGGAGGCGTATTCACTGATATACGCCTTCGACGTCACCCCCTCTCTGGATTTTCAAAAATCAATTTAAATTCAAAATATTGACTGAACTTTGACCAGCTATAACTTCTATCCTGTAAGTCCAAATGACCTGATTCTTTTTGCATTGGTTTTGTATTGAAATTTTCTATCAGCATGCAAAAGATGAAATTTTTGCTTGCTATGTATATTTTCTGGTGAATTAAACAGTGTTATGTGACATTTTCTTTTGTTATTTTAATTATTTTCAGAAGGGATTTCTTGCCTTGAAGATCACCAGAGGGAGTGTGACCCTCCTCTGCACTAAGGCAAGCCATCACAAATATTTGCAAGAGTGTCATTTCAATAACTATGGTTTTTACTTGAATATGATCATTTTAAATGCATATAGAAATTCATATAAAGTTATTTGATGCTAGTTTAAGTTCTTGCCATGTTTATTCAGTTATCAGTAGCATTATAGTTGAATAAAGAAATTTATGCAGTAGAGTAAGGTGATGATATGTTTGATATAGTTCATATCGTTATTATGTGAAAATGATGCATATATGGTTCATTGCATTTCATGGCATACTATGACTCGGTGAAATTATTTGCAAGTTGAAACCTGATAATAAACCAACTTGAACATGTTGTTGATCAAGTCATGGTGCCACCGAATCGAGCTTCCCTAAGCGCAACCACATTTGCCTTTATGAGGGGGGCCCTTTCTCGGTCTGTTGTTATGCCTCTCACCGGTGCCTCCAACTAGGGAAGGTTATTCGCTGGCGCTACCCTGGCCCGATAGGCAGGTATAACCTTGTGTGCCCGTAGTTGTTTCGGTACCATGTCCCCGTTTGGGATGATTGTTTTGCCACGACGGTGGTCGTTGGATGACTGGAGTGGCATCGGGGCCACCCATGACTTAGCCCAAAGGGGAGTTGGTCGGAGTGGCCGGGAGAGTGTCATGGCAATTGGCTGGTTCTGTCGGAACGCCATTTGTCCACCCGAATGGGAGTCCGAGGCCATGGGTTCCGTGGTGTGGGTACAGTATGCTAACCTCTGTAGAGTGTGTATATAATCTATCGATAGCCGCGTCCTCGGATATGGACACAAGTTCATAGTAGGTCACACCGTGGATCAACAAAAATATTAAAACTTGCACACTAAGTGAATATTTGTGGCACTGGTTATGTTGGTGAAGTTGTTGAGACCATCGAGATGGTTTCGTTTGTGATCCGGAAGTGATCACCGAGATATGATGAGTTTCGTGGTTACGAGGTAACAAAGATGGTAAGCGGGTCTGAAAGGCCATGTTATGAGCACGATCACTTCATGAGCAGCATGCTAAATTCTTGCATTAAACCTGCTTAAATATCATTGTTGTTGTTTGTCATTGTTGCTTTGTTTGTATGAGCTTGCAAGTACATTCAATGTACTGACCTGGCGTGTCATGCCAGTTTCAGGAGAAATCATATCGGAGTTGGAGTTGCATATCGCATCACAGTCTAGACCGTGTCCGCATCAGTGTCCCTGTGAGATGGAGTCCTTCTACGTCGTCGTTCGCTACCGCGTAGTCTTATCATGATGTCGAGGCCCACTGTTCATGTCTACTAAATAATGTACATATGTTCAGCCGCACCGAGTGTGCCGCTTGGCCTCACTACTTGATGTAATATCAAACTCTATGTCCCGCTAGTACCAATAAAGCTGTTGTATTTCTGTACCAATCTGTTGTGTGTTGCCAGAAGACATGATCTCTGGGCTGGCAATGCAAGGCAAACCGATCGCTCTGAGCCGGGGTGCCACAACGATTGGCATCAGAGCCGCGCTGACTGTAGGACACGCTAGATAGCAAACGCATTATTTCAAATGGTAGATAGTAACTCTGAGTGCCGGTAGTGCTTGTGTGCTTTTGGTTGCTGCATTGCATGCATATAGTTTACTTTTACTAACCGACTAATGGTTGTGAGTGTAGATGGCTCCAGTGCCGTATGCGTGTCAATTGGAGCTGGCACCATACACTTTGTTGCACCTTCTTCGAAGCATATGGCGTTGACTCTACCCTCAAGGTGATGACCCAGTGTATTTGGTGTACCGGGAGCACCTAGCAGACTCAGTATTCGTGTATCACACGGTGGTTACCTTGCGTTGCAATTCGGCATCTGGCTCATACACCCGTTCTTCTAGGAGTGGTTTCGCTTCTACCCCCACTCTGGCTATTCAGTTTGCTGCGTTTGAGATTCTCATTGAGCTACGCTATAATGAGATCCAAATGCAGACTCACCCAAGCATCTACTACTACCCATCCCTGCATGATGATGGGCGTATCCGTTTTCCTATTATTGATCCGGCGGCCGAGAGTCCCGCTAGCCACCTTTCCCGCTATATCACTGCTAGCTATCTTCTGATTCACGAGCTGGCCTGAGAGCTGACTCGTGCTCGTACTGCTTTGGTGGCCGCTAGGTCTAGTTTCGTTCCACCTTCCATAGTGTTTACCCCCGTTATTCCCCCAGTTTCTAGCTCGCCAGCTACCCCGGTTACTCCTTCGAGTAGCCCGGGCACCTCGACCGTGACTCCCCACAGTGCCCCTGCCGAGTGGGCTTCACTTCTCGCTACTCCCACAGCCCCTATGCTCCAGCCTCATCCAGCACCCGCCCCTAAGGGAGAGCCCTCGAGGCAGCATCGTCGTGTTACCTTTAACCCGGATGTTTCCGTTAACATCGTCAGCTTAGGATCCGAGTCCGGGTTAGGGGAGGACCTAGCAGGACCAGCAGATCACTAGATCGCCAGAGTATCCGAGGTTGTCATGATGCTTGGATGTATGAGAGTAGTCGTACTTGTCATGATGTTTCCTTTCATGTACGAGTGTAGTCGTACCTGTCATGATGTTTCATTTCATGTATGAGTCTATGTATAATTATGTTGGGACTTTTCTCCGTTATTATTCGCCTTGGTTTCTTGTTGCTTTCTTTTCGGGCTTTGTCGCTTGCTTTTCTTCCCCATTTATGGATGTTGCTCATCCTGATGTTTCATATTGGGAAACAAAAATAGGATGACAAGAGGAGGTAGCAGCAGTCAGGCAGGTGACGATACTCCTGTTCGTCGCTCCGCCCGACAAGCAGGGCATTCCCCTGAACCATATCAGCCACCACCACCTCCTCCACCGCAACCACCTACCACAGAACAGATTATGAGAATGTTCGAAGAAAGAAGAAACCAAGATTTACTTGAATTACTAAGAAGTGTGCAGGCTATGGTTGGGCAGAATGGAAACCAGTATGGCAATCACTTCAAACTATCAGACTTTCAGAGGACCAAGCCTCCCAGTTTCAGTCAAGTTGTCGATCCTTTGGAAGCCGATGATTGGTTGCGGACTATTGAGAAGAAGCTTGAAATTGCCCGCACCAAAGAAGCCGACAAGGTTCCATTTGCTCAACATTATCTTGAAGGAGCTGCTGCTATATGGTGGGATAATACTAAAGCTATGTGGCCTGTGGATGATGAGATCACTTGGGATAAATTGAAGGACAATTTCCGCAAGTACCACATTCCCGCCGGTATCATGAAAGTCAAGCAGCGTGAGTTCCTTGCTCTCACTCAAGGAAACCTGTCAGTAAATGAGTATCTGCATAAATTCAATCACTTGGCTCATTATTCCCTCTATGATGTGGCCACTGAAGAAAGGAAGATCGATCGATTCCTTGGAGGACTCAACCAGCACCTTCGATGCACACTCAGCATGTTCGACTTCCCCGACTTTCAAACTTTGGTGAACAAGGCCCTCATTGCAGAAAGGAGGCACAAGCTCGTTCACGACAATAAGCCCGCTTATAATGACCATAAACGCAAGTTCGAGCCTAAGAAAGATGGACAGCTAGTGCAGAAGGCTCGTACCTGGCAACAACCTCAGTTTGAGTTCAAACCAACTTGGCAGTAGAATACGAGCAAGACCAACAACCAAGTCAAGAACATTGTGACCAATCCTGTCCGGGAAGACTATCAGCGCAGCAACGCATGTTTCTCTTGTGGGCAAACCGGACACTATGCAAAACAGTGTCCCAAAAACAACAAGACGAATGCACCCCTCAAGCCTCAAGTCAACCACATGGAATCCTACACCGAGGAAGAGCTGATCCAAGGCCAGGTGCATCATCTCTCTACCGAAGAAGCCCAAGAAAACCCCCAAGTGGTCATCGGTATGTTTCCTGTTAATAACATACCCGCAATAATTTTATTCATCTCGGGGGCTTCCCATTCCTTTATTTCGCGGAGTTTTGTTGCCCAAAACAAGTTTTATTGCTCTATTCTTGAGAAAAGAATGATGGTACAATCCCCGGGATCCATGCTCAAAACAAATTTGGTATGCCATGACTTAGAAATACGGATTCTTGGAGTCATGTTCCCTGCCACACTGGTAGTCATTGAATCCGAAAGGCTGGATGTCGTTTTGGGAATGGATTGGTTGACAAAGTATCAGGTCTGCATAAATTGTGCAACAAGGGAAGTTACATTAACAAATCCGGCAAGTCAGACAACAAGGTTTGTGGCTCGGAGAACCATGCCTAAGAAGGAAATGGTTTTTGCAGCAATATCCTCAGATGTGGAATTAATACCAGTGGTCAGGGAGTTTCCAGATGTATTCCCTGAAGAATTACCAGGCATGCCACCAGACCGGGAACTCGAGTTTGCCATTGATCTCGTGCCAGGAACGAGACCCATATACAAGAAATATTACCGGATGCCTTCATCCGAACTGGTTGAGCTAAAGAAACAACTCGATGAGATGCTTAAGAAAGGATACATCCGCCCCAGTTCTTCGCCCTGGGTGTCACCTGCCATATTCGTGCATAAAAAGGATGGTAGTCTTCGAATGTGTATAGACTATCGTCAGCTCAACGATGTCACTATCAAGAATAAATACCCGCTCCCCAGAATTGATGATTTGTTTGATCAACTGCACGGAGCTCAAATCGTTTCCAAGATTGATTTAAGGACAGGGTATCATCAACTCAAGATCAGGAAAGAAGATATTCCTAAGACCGCATTCACCACTCGTTACGGTCTATATGAATACACAATTATGTCATTTGGGCTGACCAATGCTCCTTCCTTCTTCATGCATATGATGAACAAAGTGTTCATGGATTTCTTGGACAAATTTGTGGTGGTCTTTATCGACGATATTCTCATATACTCAAAGGGAGAAGAAGAGCATAAACAACCTCTCCGAGCAGTATTGCAAAGGCTTCGTGACCACCAGTTATATACAAAATTCAGTAAATGTGAATACTGGCTTAAGCAAGTCAGATTTTTGGGGCACATACTCTCTGCTGAAGGAATAGCTATGGATCCAAGCAAGATTAAGGATGTGCTAAAATGGCCAGCACCCACGTCAGTGACCGAAATCAGAAGTTTTCTAGGGCTTGCTGGTTATTACCGACGATTCATTGAAGGCTTCTCCAAGATCGCTAAGCCCATGACAGAACTGCTCAAGAAAGACCAAAAATTCATATGGTCCGAGGATTGTGAGAAGAGCTTTAACGAATTAAGGACTCGTTTGACCTCAGCACCCGTGTTGACACTTCCGGACATCTATCGGAGCTTTGATGTATACTGTGATGCATCTCGAAAGGGCCTAGGATGCGTACTCATGCAAGATGACAAGGTTGTGGCTTATGCATCCAGACAGCTATGACCACACGAAGGAAATTATCCTACTCATGACTTGGAATTAGCAGCCATTGTGCATGCCTTAAGAATTTGGAGGCATTACCTCATTGGCAAGCGGTGTCAAATATTCACCGACCACAAAAGTCTCAAGTACATATTTACTCAACCTGATTTAAATCTCCGATAAAGAAGATGGCTTGAGTTGGTCAAGGATTATGACTTCGGGATAAACTATCACCCGGGAAAAGCTAACATGGTCGCAGATGCTCTCAGCCGCAAACCAGCCACGGTCAATGCATTAATGACATATTTGCCACCTGAGCTACAAGAAGATATGGCCCAACTCAATCTGATTATTGTGGAGGCTGATTGCACTAATATGATGGCAGTCACTCCCACTTTAGAAGAAGAAATTCGCAAAGCTCAGTCGGGAGATACGTTCTTGCAACACCAAGTCACCCGAATAAAAGACGGCAAGACTCAAGATTTCCTGATGAATGAGCAGGGTACCCTACGATTTCGAGGACGAATATGTGTACCCAAAGAAGAAGAGTTGAGGAGGAAGATATTGACAGAAGCACATGAGTCCTCATACTCGATCCATCCCGGAGGTACCAAAATGTACGAGGACCTCAAGCAAACATTTTGGTGGGATGGAATGAAGAAAGATATTGCATACTTCGTCGCATGCTGTGATATATGCAATAGGGTTAAGGCGGAACATCAAAAACCCGCCGGGCTACTTCAACCTTTGCCCGTTCCACAATGGAAATGGGATGATGTCTGCATGGACTTTATTACTGGTCTTCCAACCACCCCTCGAGGAAACAACGCCATATGGGTCGTGGTGGACATGCTGACCAAGGTGGCCCATTTCATTCCTATCTGGACCACATACCGTGCAAATCAACTGGCTCAACTCTATGTGTCCCGAATCGTCAGTTTGCTTGGCGTACCTAGAACTATCACCTCAGATCGAGGATCCCTTTTTACCTCGGCATTCTGGGCACGTCTTCACCAAGCCTTGGGGACATCATTGAAATATAGCACAGCTTATCACCCT
The DNA here is from genome assembly GCA_011799875.1 of Thinopyrum elongatum. Classification (NCBI taxonomy): domain Eukaryota; kingdom Viridiplantae; phylum Streptophyta; class Magnoliopsida; order Poales; family Poaceae; genus Thinopyrum; species Thinopyrum elongatum. Next base: position 618,872,029 of record CM022299.1, read on the forward strand.
CAGACAGATGGCCAGACGGAGCGAGTAAATCAAATACTCGAGGACATTCTCAGGGCATGTGCTCTCGCTCAAGGACCCAAGTGGGAAGACAGCTTACCCTACGCTGAGTTTTCCTACAACAACAGCTATCAAGCCAGCCTCAAGATGTCACCTTATGAAGCCTTGTATGGACGCAAGTGCCGTACCCCCTTAAACTGGTCCCAGACCGGGGACAGTCATATTTTCGGGACTGACTTGATGATGGAAGCCAAGAAGCAAGTCAGGGAAATCCGAGACAGATTACCACTAGCCAAGTCTCGACAGAAGAGCTACTATGATGCTAAGCACCGACAGATCAGTTTTGAACCTGGTGAATATGTCTACCTCCGAGTCACACCTATTAAAGGAGTCAAGAGATTTCAGACTCGAGGAAAGCTTGCACCAAGGTATATTGGCCCATTTCCAGTTATGTCCATGGTTGGTACAGTGGCATATCAATTGGAACTTTCCCCGGAACTGTTAGAGATACACAATGTCTTCCACGTATCACAGTTGCGAAGGTGTATCTCACCACCTGAGAAACGGACTGATATGGTAGAAATAGAGCTTGCTAAGGATCTGACATATGAAGAGAAACCTTTCCGAATATTGGATGAGATGGAAAGAGTCACCCGCAGCAAGTCAGTTAAGTTTTACAAGGTGCAGTGGGAACACCATACCGAGAGTGAAGCTACCTGGGAAAGGGAAGACCTTTTAAGGATAGCATATCCTGAATTGTTTCCTGAGCAACCGAATCTCGAGGACGAGATTCATCCTAGTGGGGGGAGGTTTGTGACACCCTGGTTTTTGCCCTCTTTCTTTTTCTCGATTTATTTGCATTTTTTATTTGAATTTGAGTTTTGAATCAACTCATTTGAACCAAATCACTTGGGTATTTCTTTGACTTTCACCCAAGTGACTCATCTCACTCTCAAACTCATCACTCTCTCTCTGATATATCCAAATATGGCCATGGGAATATTTTCCTTAAATGAAAAATATTCATTTTCCCTCTGAAATACCACTTCAGTCACTTATGCTCCAAAGCAACCCTCATTTTTCTTGGCCACAAAAATCTGCGAAAATTCCTGAATATTCTTTGGACCTTGGCACAGCTCCCTGTGCAAAAATATTTCATGGTTATTTGGAATATTTTTGCTATAGAAAATCTTTTCTGTTCTGGCCAGAAAATGCATGTTGTGAAGGAAGTGCATTTTTCCTTGATCCAATGGAGCTGAAATTTTTAGGACTTCAATACCCTCCTAAGAAACCCTTAACCACCAAAAATCAGCCCCAAACTCTTTCTCGATTCTTCTCTATTAAGCTCCAAAATTTCTGTCCAGAAACTTGCCAAGAGGCTACAGTCTCACTCACTCGACCTGGCTTCAACTCAAATGCTTGGATCGGCCTAGCCTTGTATGAACAACACCCCAGACATGAATTTAATGCCCGGCGTGGTATGATGCCAGAGTTCACGCGGTGACCACGTGTGGACACGGTGCCAGGCAGCTAGTCGACGCGCTCTGGGTGCCGCCGACGCCTCTGTTTCGCCCGTGCGCGCGCCCGAGGCCAAACCACTTCGCCACCAAGCGCCTGCTACCTCGCCTCATCACCCTTGACCTCTCCCTGTCGCTCACCGATGCCGGAGCTCGCCGCAATGATCACGAGCACATCGTGCCCGAGCGCACAGTGAGCCCGTGCTCACTGTTGTTGTCCCCTCCCGCGCCCTGTGCTCGTACCCGTCCTCCCACAGTGGCTGCGTGATCCCTGGCCACTTCTCCCTCTCTCACTGGCTCCCCTCGTCGCCGTGCGCCGCTTCCAGAGAGCTCGCCGGAGCCCGCGACCCCGCCTCGGCTCCGCCTATAAATAGGACCCTCCCGAGCTCATTTCTCCTCACCTCTCCACCCGCTCATCCTCCACGACGCCGTAGATAGCCGCAGCCCAGCCAGGCAAGCCTCTGGCCGCCGTCCCCGTCACAAGCTCGCTAGCGATCCCCTTCCTCTGCCCCCTCCCACTCCACTGCCCCTCAAGCTCGACCGACTACGCAGGCATGTTCCTAGTGGTCCACTGGTGCTAGCTGGTGCCTCTGGAGCCGCTGGAACGACCCCTCGACGCCGGCGTCTTCTTCTCCGACGAGCTCCGCCCGCTGCAGCCGCTGGAGACGACCACGCCGACCTTGTCCGTCCACCTCTCGCCAAGCTACAGGTACGTGCGGGTGCGCCGTAGTCTTGCGCGTCGATCCCTCCCTTCCACGGCGGCCGCCGACCTCTCCTCGCCGGAGAAACACCGGCAAAGCGCCGCCCCTTCTTTGTTTCCCTCCCTCTCTCTCTAAACCTGACGGGCCGGGCCCACTGTCAGCCTCTCCACTCGTGCCCGAAGCAGTACGAGTGGAGGCGTATTCGCTGAAATACGCCTTCGACGTCACCCCCTCTCTGGATTTTCAAAAATCAATTTAAATTCAGAATATTGACTGAACTTTGACCAGCTATAACTTCTATTCTATAAGTCCAAATGACCTGATTCTTTTTGCATTGGTTTTGTGTTGAAATTTCCTATCAGCATGCAAAAGATGAAATTTTTGCTTGTTTTGTATATTTTCTGGTGAATTAAATAGTGTTATGTGACATTTTCTTTTGTTATTTTAATTATTTTCTGAAGGGATTTCTTGCCTTGAAGATCACCAGAGGGAGTGTGACCCTCCTCTACACAAAGGCAAGCCATCACAAATATTTGCAAGAGTGTCATTTCAATAACTATGGTTTTTACTTGAATATGATCATTTTAAATGCATATAGAAATTCATATAAAGTTATTTGATGCTAGTTCAAGTTCTTGCTATGTTTCTTCTATTATCAGTAGCATTATAGTTGAATAAATAAATTTATGCAGTAGAGTAAGGTGATGATATGTTTGATATAGTTCATATCGGTATTATGTGAAAATGATGCATATATGGTTCATTGCATTTCATCGCATACTATGACTCAGTGAAATTATTTGCAAGTTGAAACCTGATAATAAACCAACTTGAACATGTTGTTGATCGAGTCATGGTGCCACCGAATCAAGCTTCCCTAAGTGCAACCACATTTGCCTTTATGAGGGGGGCCCTTTCTCGGTCTGTTGTTGTGCCTCTCGCCGGTGCCTCCAACTAGGGAAGGTTATTCATTGGCACTACCCTGGCCTGGTAGGCAGGTATAACCTTGTGTGCCCGTAGTTGTTTTGGTACCATGTCCCCGTTTGGGACGATTGTTTTGCCACGACGATGGCCGTTGGATGTTGGGAGTGGCATCGAGGCCACCCATGACTTAGCCCAAAGGGGAGTTGGTCGGAGTGGCCGGGAGAGTGTCATGGCAAAAGGGTGGTTCTGTCGGAATGCCGTTGGTCCACCTGAATGGGAGTCCGAGGCCATGGGTTCCGTGGTGTGGGTACAGTGTGCTAACCTCTGCAGAGTGTGTATATAATCTATCGATAGCCGCGTCCTCGGATATGGACACAAGTTCATAGTAGGTCACACCGTGGATCAACAAAAATATTAAAACTTGCACACTAAGTGAATATTTGTGGCACTGGTTATGTTGGTGAAGTTGTTGAGACCATCGAGATGGTTTTGTTTGTGATCCGGAAGTGATCACTGAGATATGATGAGTTTCGTGGTTACGAGGTAACCAAGATGGTAAGCGGGTCTGAAAGGCCCTGTTATGAGCACGATCACTTCATGAGCAGCATGCTAAATTCTTGCATTAAACCTTCTTAAATATAATTGTTGTTGTTTGTCATTGTTGCTTTGTTTGTATGAGCTTGCAAGTACATTCAATGTACTGACCTGGCGTGTCATGCCAATTTCAGGAGAAATCATATCGGAGTTGGAGTTGCATATCGCATCACAGTCTTGACCGTGTCCACATCAGTGTCCCTGTGAGATGGAGTCCTTCTACGTCATCGTTTCGTTGCCGCGTAGTCTTATCGTGATGTCGAGGCCCCTGTTCATTTCTACTAAATAATGTACATATGTTCAGCCGCACTGAGTGTGCCGCTTGGCCTTGCTACTTGATGTAATATCAAAATCTATGTCCCGCTAGTACCAATAAAGCAGTTGTATTTTTGTACCAATCTGTTGTGTGTTGCCAGAAGACATGATCTCTGGGCTAGCAATGCAAGGCAAACCGGTCGCTCTGAGCCGTGGCCACAGTAATATATCATATCCTGGGGACTACGCACACAACCAGGAGCAAGAGAATTAAACCATATCTTAGCATCACCCTTTAATGAGAAAGGAAACAACTTAGAAATATAATAGTAGCGAATTTTTTCCTCATGAGCAAACAGGGTGGCTATATCATTTAGTTTATTAAGATGTGCCACAACAGTTTCAGATTCATAACCATGGAAAGGATCAGATTCAACCAAAGTAATTAACTCAGGATCGACAGAGAATTCATAATCCTTATCAGTAACAAAGATAGGTGAAGTAGCAAACTTAGGGTCATATTGCATTCTAGCATTCAAAGATTTTTCTTTTAGCTTGGCTAACAATTTCTTAAGATCATCTCTATCATTGCAAGAAAAAAAGTCTCTAGCAGTTTCTTCATCCACAATATAACCCTCAGGTACCTTAGGCAATTCATATCTAGGAGGAGAATCATACTCATCAGGTTCAATAATTTCATCAGTTTCAGTAATTTCATTCTCTCTAACCCTAGCAAGTTGTTCTTCAAGAAATTCACCTAGTGGCACAGTCTTATCATGCAAAGCAGTAGTATCATCATAAGCATCATGCATAGCAGAAGTAGCATCATCAATTACTTGCGACATATCAGAATTACTAGCAGGTGTAGGTGTCGCAAGCTTACTCAAAACAGAAGGTGAATCAAGTGCAGAGCTAGATGGCAGTTCCTTACCTCCCCTAGTCTTAGAGGGAAAAATGTTGGTTCTTGGATCTTTCAGATTCTTCATAGTGATCAACAGATATAAATCCCAAGTGACTCAGAGAATAGAGCTATGCTCCCCAGTAACGGCGCCAGAAAAATGTCTTGATAACCCACAAGTATAGGGGATCACAACAGTTTTCGAGGGTAGAGTATTCAACCCAAATTTATTGATTCGACACAACAGGAGCCAAAGAATATTCTCAAGTATTAGCAGCTGAGTTATCAATTCAACCACACCTGAAAGACTTAATATCTGCAGCAAAATATTTAGTAGCAAAGTAGTATGGAAGTAACAGTAACGGTGGCAAAAGTAACAGCAGCAGTTTTGTAGCAATTGTAAAAGTGGCAACGACAAAGTAATGTAGAAAAGATCAATATGTGAAAAGCTCGTAGGCAATGGATCAATGATGGATATTTATGTCGGATGGCACTCATCATGCAACATTTATAACCTAGGGTGACACAGAACTAGCTCCAATTCATCAATATAATGTAGGCATGTATTCCGTATATAGTCATACGTGCTTATGGAAAAGAACTTGCATGACATCTTATCTCCTACCCTCCCGTGGCAGTGGGGTCCTAATGGAAACTAAGGGATATTAAGGCCTCCTTTTAATAGAGAACTAGACCAAAGCATTAGCACTTAGTGAATACATGAACTCCTCAAACTACGATAATCACCAGAAAGAGTCCCAATTATTGTCACCTTGGGGTATGCGGATCATAGATCGTAGTAGGTGTCTACAACTTGCAAGATAGGATCAAGAACACATATATATTCATGAAAACATAATAGGTTCAGATCTGAAATCATGGCACTCGGGCCCTACTGACAAGCATTAAGCATAGCAAAGTCATAGCAACATCAATCTCAGAACATAGTGGATACTAGGGATCAAACCCTAACAAAACTAACTCGATTACATGATTAATCTCATTCAACCCATCACCGTCCAGCAAGCCTACGATGGAATTACTCACCCACGGTGGTGAGCATCATGAAATTGGTGATGGAGGATGGTTGATGATGACGACGGCGTCGATTTCCCCTCTCTGGAGCCCAAAACAGACTCCATATCTGCCCTCCCGAGGAAGAACAGGAGGTGGCGGCGGCTCCGTATCGTGAAACACAATGAAATCTTCTCCTTGATTTTTTTTCTCCCCGAACGTGAATATATAGAGTTGGAGTTGAGGTCAGAGGAGGTCCAGGGGACCCACAAGGTAGGGGGCGCCCCCCACCCTTGTGGACACGTGGTGGGTCCCCTCCAGTTGATTCTTTCGTCAATATTTTTTATATATTCCAAAAATATTCTCCATAAATTTTCAGGTCAATCCGAGAACTTTTATTTCTGCACAAAAATAACACCATGGCAATTCTGCTGAAAACAGCGTCAGTCCGGGTTAGTTCCAATCAAATCATGCAAATTAGAGTCCAAAACAAGGGCAAAAGAGTTTGGAAAAGTAGATACAATGGAGACGTATCAGGCATCGCTTGAGGAGCTGTCCAACGGAGTTTTTGATTCGGAAGTGTTTGGAACATCTTCATCTTCAGCGGCAGCAGCAGCTGATCCTTCAAGAATGACCTGGGTCTTGGACGAGGAAGGTACATTGGGATCAGCCTAATTACACTTGCGAGACAGAGGATTTTCTTCAAACGGTTTGACAGTAGGCAAAGTGGCTTCTGATTCATCGAGCAATTTGGGCAGCTGAATTCGAAGTAAGTTCGTTGTAGGTTCACGAGCTGGCAAAGGTGGAGTCGAGCGATCTTGATAATCTTGAGCAGTAAACCCTTGGTCAATGTACTGATAGAGTTCTTGAAGGTGAGAATTGCTGAGTTGCTTCTTGGAGAAATATTTCTGAAGCAATTTCCATAAGCGCTTTTTGTTTTCTGCTGTAATCATATGCACAACTTTTGTGCGGTTGTGAATAGCATTAAGTTCGGCAGCCAGATGTTCTTTTTCTTGACAATCTTTGGCCATATGCTTCAAGAGCAACTGTTGAGTGCGCATGCTCACTTCAAGATGAGTAGGAGGTTGAGTGTTCGGCAGACGATCATGTTTTGGTAGCTTGGGTCCATTGAAGGTAGTATGATAATCATGACTTGCTACAGGAGCTTTGCCCGAAGAGAAATCTTCCATTATGCTCAGTGTATCACGCACAGGGGGAATAAAGCTTTTATGGCTGACTTTGGCAAGATATTCGGTCTTCATTGCGTAGTCAATCACCTTCTGAATCCAGGGCGCATACAGTTTGATGGTTTTTGGACTCTGAGCTGAATCCATCAGTATGCGCAGAAACATGTCTTCGACATCGAAGATATACCCTTGTGAGATGGCGTGGATGGTGTTTCGAAGAACATCAGAGATAGCATTATCAGTATTCATTCCAGCCAGCGGACAGAGAGTGTATGTGAGAATGTGATATAACGTCTGATTGTCGAATGTCAAGTGCTCAGGCAGAGGAGGACCACTGTAGTCACGAATCTTGTGTTCATCCATTGTGCATCGGAAATATTCATCAGTGATTGCATCGATGTTATGAACCCGAATTTCAGTTGTGCCATGTTTAAACCGAGGGAAATGAAAGTGAGATACAAAATCCATAGCAGAGCATTTGATTCGCTTTCCTTTTGTCATCCCCTCCATAATCCATTTTTTACTATCTGACTCGTCTCCCGAGATATATAATGTTGCATAGAACTGAAGAATAACCTCCCTATTCCATGGATGCTGATAGCCTAGGACATGCGTGAGACCAAAGTCTTCAATGTCTTGAAGAATTTGGTTAAAGCAGCCGATGTTCTTCATAGCAGGAAAGTCTGGGAACTCATGAGGGAAAATCTTCAGGCTATCATAAAGAATTCGAGAGTAGTATATTGCCTGTTCTTGAGTCCAGGACGAAGGAGCTTCAGACGTTCTGGGCTTGTTGTATGGACTTTCTCGAAAGAAAACTGGGTGAGTATTTTTGTTGAACAGAGGCCCTTTAACTCCAACGCCGATGGAAAACATCGGCAGTCACTCGCGAGGATAGGGGTACTTGATTTCATCTTCAACAGACATCACTTCATCGCCATAGATGACGGAATCTGAATGATGAGCTGATTGTGACTTAGCTACAGAGGGATCAACATCTGAGGGCCTTCGAGCGGTGACGAGTGAAATCCTCAAGGGAGAGGGATTTGATACTTGTTCAGGAGCTGAGTCAGGCAGTGAAGCTTTATCAGTCATTGGGGGCTGTTGAGGAATTGCTTCAGATGCAGTTTGCAGAGCAAAGGATGGAACCGAGGCGTTTGGTTCAACGCAGGTAAGAGAAACTTGTCGTGCAGACGGAAGAATTTCACCTTCTTCGGACACTTGGTGCTGAGAAGGATTTGCTTCATGAGCTGGAGAGGCCATAGGCACTGATTCAGTTCGCCTTGGCGAAGTTGTTGCATCTGTAACTGGTTCATGAGCAGGTGAAGGAATTGCTCGTTCAGGAGGTTTTCTCTCGGTGCATCAGTATCAGGAGGAGGAGGAGCATATTTCTTCGCAGTTTTCTTCTTCTTCTTCTTCTTCTGCTTCGACAGTTCAATGTGCCCTTTTGGCAGATCATTATAACCAGTTGCTTCGGCTTGGTGATCAAGGCAAATTTTACGAACGATTTGATCCACATCCGAATGAAATCCCAACCTTCTGTGCCGAAGGACTTTCAACTCCTTATTGATATCATCATACGAATCTTCAAGTTGCTTTATGACAAACTTGGATTTTGCATCCATCATATGGGTGTCAAGCTCCTTGAGTTGGCTGGTGAGTTCATTGATCTCAACTGAATCATTTCTCAAATCTTGAATCAAATCAGATGCTTGAGAAATAACTTCAGGGGGAATGGGCAAAGATGCCACTTCTCCATCAAACAAATCTTTGACAAATGTATCTAGCTGCTCCATGATGAACTGATGATCATAAGAATGTGGTGTAGTAGAGTCATTTTCAATCTGTGCACCAACTTGAATAGAGGGAGAGGTTTGTGCCACATTTGCTTCAGTGGGAGGCATAGAAGCCAGAGGATGAGTTAGTTTCGAAGCAAATTGTGCAGCTTTTTCTTTCACAGCATCAGAACTGGGGACCGTCTGCTTAGTATCGGGCCCTTTGATTTGCTTCACCTTATCTTTCGGAAGCTTTTCTCCTGGCTTAGCAGTGCGAACAGGGGCTTCAACCACTAAATCTTGCAAGTTAATTGCATCAGCATGAGGTTCGGTGTTCACTTTGTCAACCATGGTGACAGTGGTTGCTGGGGTCTTCCTCTTCAGTGGGTTCTTCTTTGGAGGTGCAACAGGGACTGCACTTGCTCGAAGATCAGGTAGAATAGTGGATGTAGTGACATTCACTTGTTCGGAGAGAGTTGCATCAATTTCCTCTCGGGTGAGCGGTGGATCATCTTGATCAGATGAGTCACTTTCAGGTTCAGCAGGCTTTGCAGGCCTTTTCCTCGGGGCGCTCTTTTTCTTCAGAGCAGCAGATTTTGGATCATGTTTGTTCTTCGTTCGGCGTTCATCTTTTCCTTCAGCCTTCTTCTTCTCGACGTCTGATTTGATAAGACGACGATTTTTATCTTCCTTTGCCTGATCTTTTGCGGCCTTCTTGTCACGCTTCTCAGCATTCTTGAGGCGCTTGGCCTTTTCTTCGGGATAACAATCCGGAGTCTTGATGGAAGATTCATGAGCATCAGGAGGTGGTGGAGGTCTTTGCTGAGGTTCACCTGCCCGAATGAGCCCAATCTCGCGGCAGTCACCCCATGGCAGATGGAAGGCGAAGTTCTTGGTGTATCGAGGATGAACCATCTTGTAGTTGAACCATTTCCTAACCCAGTGACGCCGAATCTTTTGCACATGTCCTTTTCTCTGATTGGATTCTTCTCCTGGAACGGTGTTATATTCATCATGAGAGACAAGCTCAGCAGTGTTTTTGAGTGGTTGCCTGCCACCTCTCCTCTTCTTCGGTGCATCTGCTTCTTGCTTATTTGCATTTTGTTCGGCTCGTTTTCTTTTGCTCGTTGATGGGCCTACTGTTGGGCTCTTTGGTGCTTTGGACTCGTCAGCTGTTCCCATGAAAGCCTCTTCATCATCAGCTATACTGTGAATCTTAGCGGAATCTTCAACATACTGCATTGACTTGTGAAAGAGAATACATACGAGGGAAAATGGGGACAGGGTCACAAATGCCCATGGCTAAAGATTTTCTCGAACAAAAACATTTTGAGGAAGAATCAGATACAGATTTTGAGAGATGTTTCAGAAGAATGAAACATATAGATCGAGCTAGTGCGTCTGAGGAAGGGTACTAGACAGCGAGCTAGGCATTTCATTCGAGCGAAGCATAATCACAAACCCTAGATCTGACGGATTTGGATGCGAGGAACAACTACAAACCACATCCGCTCTAGAGAGGTAAAAACCTAGATCTAAGAAAAGCGGTAAAATTGGTGAAAATTAACTGCGGATGAACTCGAATCAGAAGGAAGGAAGTTCAAGCACGAACTACATGTACCCTAGCTTGGTAACGTGCAGTAGCTACGGCGGCGCGAGGAAGAAGATCCCGCGGCGGCGTGGAATGACTCCGGTGACCTTTTTCTGGAAGCTAAGCGGCGAAGGGGTCATCGGCGTCGAGCTCAAGGTGGAGCAGTGCGGCTAGGGTTTCGGTGGAGAGAGAGAGCGAGGATAAATACAGAAGGAGGACAAAGGGTGGGAAGCGGTTTATATATATAGGCGAGGAAAATAACCGCACGCCGAGGTTTTGATCGAACGGTCTCTAGACGGAGACGATTGCAATTCAACGGATAGGATGAACTGGCAGTTGATATGTTGCACGTGGCAACCGTCAAAGATCGTGGTCCTGACTTGGGCGGGAAGGCCCAAACTTTGGACGGCTTTCGCCAAAAGAGAATAAAGTTCGGTTCGAAACAAAATCGTGGTCAAGGACACCAGATAAGTTTCGTTCCAGATAAAATTGAGCATTTGCAACGGAACAGCATAGACTGGAAGAGATAGATCAGAGGGGAAAACAGGGTCCTTTGCATTTCACTCAAGCAAAAACACAAACACACGAGCAAAAAGCTATGAGAGAAACGCAGTCGGACAGAAATCAAATCCATCGAATCGAAGAGAAACTCAACGAAGAAAATTGTGGTGGCGTAACCCACCATATAAGAACTGTATGACCCCGAGCGTCACACAATTATCGTGGCACCCAGTTAGTCTAGTTCTTTGTTAATGTATTCACTCCCAGAAAGAATATTTCACTTTATCAAAAGTTTCAGACTCTTCGAGTGTTATGCACCCATTCCTTTCAAAGATGTGGAAGTGTTAGCATGGGTGCCTAGTCCAGCTTACTACACGTTTGCGATGTCTAGGATATTTAGCTCACACCGTAACACACAAAATCTTTTCTCGTCGAGAGGCTTGGTGAAAATATTAGCGAGATTGTCTTCGGTCTTGATGTGATTGATAACAATATCCTCTCGAGCCACATGATCGTGAATAAAGTGATGTCTGATGGCAATGTGCTTCGTGCGAGAATGCTGCACAGGATTGTGTGCAATTTTGATGGCACTCTCATTATCACAATAAAGAGGCATATGCTTGAACTTGATGCCATAATCCTTCAGTGTCTGCTTCATCCACAATAACTGAGTGCAACAAGATCCAACAGCAATATATTCGGCCTCAGCCATAGACAGAGATACACAATTTTGCTTCCTTGAAGACCAACAGACCAAAGATCTACCGAGGAAATGACATGTCCCCAAAGTAGATTTCCTATCAACCAAGTCACCAGCCCAATCTGAGTCTGAATATCCAACAAGATCAAACTGTGCTCCCTTAGGATACCATAAACCTAAGGTGGGGGTGTGAGCCAAATATCTCAGAATGCGCTTGACCGTTTGGTGATGCGATTCTTTCGGTGTAGCTTGATAGCGGGCACACATGCAAACACTCAACATAATGTCAGGTCTAGATGCACATAGATAAAGCACAGATCCAATCATCGAACGACAGGCTTTCTGATCATAGTCCTTACCATACACATCTGCATCTAGCTTACCATTCGTGGGCATAGGAGTTTTATAGCCCTTCATTTTGGAATCTTTCATTTTGAACTTCTTCAGGCACTCCTTCAGATATTTCTCCTGAGAAATGAAGATACCATTCGCTTGTTGACGTATTTGCAGTCCGAGAAAGAATTTGAGTTCACCCATCATGGATATTTAATATTTATCGGACATCATTTTTCCGAATTCTAAGCTGCATGCATTATTAGTACAGCCGAAGATAATATCATCTACATAGATTTGACAAACGAATAAATCATTGTCAACTGTACGAGTAAAAAGTGTGGGATCTGTGGATCCTGGTTTGAACCCTTTGTCGAGCAAAAACTTCTTCAAGGTGTCATACCAAGCTCGAGGGGCTTGCTTCAGCCCATATAAAGCTTTCTTCAACCTGAAAACTTTGTTAGGAAACTCAGGGTGTTCAAAGCCAGGTGGCTGTCTAACATACACTTCCTCATCAATTTCACCATTGAGGAAAACACTTTTCACATCCATTTGATATAGCAGGATATCATTGTAATTTGCATAAGCAAGAAGAATGCGAATTGCCTCAAGGCGTGCAACAGGAGTATAAGTTTCACCGAAATCAATACCTTCTATCTGTGTGTACCCTTGAGCAACAAGTCGTGCTTTCTTTCTCACCACAATGCCATTTTCATCTTGCTTATTGCGAAAAATCCATTTTGTGCCGATGATATTGTGCTTCTTGGGATTCGGTTTGTTAACCAGTTCCCATACATCATTTAATTCGAACTGCACCAACTCCTCTTGCATGGCATTCATCCAATCAGGATCATTCATAGCTTCTTCATATTTGGTAGGTTCTGCCAATGAAACAAAAGAGAAACTGCCACAATAGTTAGCCAAACGAGTGCGCGAATGAGTTGGAGGTCGATAACCTGGATTCTCAAGTTCATCGAGAATTAGTGATGTATCAACTCGATTTGCCACACGAGGATGAGCATTTTCTTCGTGATGGTCATTATCATCAGCTTAAGCATTTGTGTCATCATTCCCTTCAGGGTTGCCATTTTGATTGGCATTAGGATTTTGATTCCCATTTCCATTCGGAGGAGCATTAGCTTCGGCAGTGGCTTGACGGGTTCTGCTTCGAGTCATAGGAGCATCATCATCAGATGACTCAGGTGCATTTCCCTCAACAGGCTTGACGCTCCCAATGGCCATTTGCCGAATAGCATCCGAAATTAGCGGTTCATCTATCACATTTGGCAGGTGCTCCTTTTGAGAGCCGTTAGATTCATCAAACCGCACATTTACCGTTTCCATAACTTTCATGTGGTGAGAGTTATAGACTCGATAAGTATGTGAGTTTGAGCCATAACCAAGAAGAAATCCTTCATGTGCCTTAGGTGCAAACTTGGAAGAATGATTCATATCAAGAATATAACAAGGTGCACCAAAAACACGAAGATAAGAGACATTTGGTTTCTTGCCAGTGATAAGCTCATATGAAGTTTTCTTAAGGAACTTGTGAAGATAAACACGATTGATAACATGACATGCAGTGTTAATAGCATCAGCCCAGAAGTGAATTGGAGTTTTATACTCATTGAGCATAGTTCTGGCCATTTCAATAAGAGTTATGTTCTTTCGTTCAACAACTCCATTTTGTTGGGGAGTGTATGCAGCAGAGAACTCATGCGTGATACCATGATCATCGAGAAATTCACCAATATGAGTATTTTTAACTCAGTTCCGTTGTCACTTATGACATGCTTAATCCGCACATCACATTCATTCTGGGCCTTCTTAGCGAAGCTTTTGAAGATATCTTGAGTACAAGTCTTGTCTTCAAGAAAGAATACCCAAGTGTATCGAGAGAAATCATCAACAATAACCAGACCATAGTGACTGCCACCGAAGCTTGCATAATTTTGAGGACCGAATAAATCCATACGAAGAATTTCCAAAGGTCTTGTTATGGTCATGACTGTCTTTGATGAATGATGCTTCTTAGCCAATTTGCCAGCTTCACAAGCAGCACATAGACGATTCTTGTCGAATTTTACATTAGGAATGCCACGGAGATGATTTTTCTTCACCAGAGTCTGCAAATTTCTCATACATGTATGACCAAGTCTATGGTGCCACAGCCATCCTTCGGTTGCTTTTGCAAGCAAACAAGTTTGGACTGAGGGACCCTTAGAGAAATCCACAATATAAAGATCACCCTTTCTAATTCCCTCAAAGACGAAGGAATGGTCAGAGGCCATGAAGACAATGCATTTGGATATAGAGAATAATACTAGCATGCCTAAATCACATAACTTGCCAACTGACATAAGATTGAATCCAAGGGATTGAACAAGTAGCACATCATCAATAGATTTGTCCTTGGATATAGCAATTTTACCTAGCCCAATTACCTTTCCTTTGTTGTTGTCTCCAAAAGTGATATACTTCAGAGGAGAAGCAGTTAAGTTGGGGTCGACAAACAACGACTTGTCTCCGGTCATATGACTAGTGCATCCACTGTCCATAATCCATTCAGTACACCTGGAGACATAGTCCTGCAGAAGAATTAGGCTTTCTTAACCACCCACATCTTTGCAGGTGGCTTCGAAACAAATGAACGAGCAGGATAGGTTTTATTTCGATAAACATAGTTATTACTCGATGAGGAGCGAGTATAATTGAAAGAGTAAGCATTGAAATTCTTTCTAGATGAATGAGCACAATGACTGTTTCCTGTATGCATATATTCATTCTGCCAAATCCTTTGTGCCTGCATGGTTAGTTGAGCAGAAACTGGCAAAGCATCAACAGTTTTCTTTGGCACCCAAATAGCTTTCTTAGGGGGGCCATTTCTGCTGTTTGGTCCAACATAGCGAGCAACAATCTCACCATGTTGATCTTTGAACAGCTTATAGTTGACCAGAGAATCATCATCAGGATATTCAGGAATGGGAGAGTCATATCCCGAAAGTAATGCTGGGTCGAGCGTTTTGCTCTTTGCAGGAACCCACATAGTTTGAGGATATTGATGTGGTTCCCAGTAAGTACCATCTTCATTCAGTTTCCTTTCGAAACCGATACCTTCCTTTCTAGGATTTTTGTGAAGAATGGATTTCTTCAGAACGTCGCAAAGGGTTTGGTGACCTTTGAGAGATTTGAACATTCCTGTCTGAAGAAGATCCTTCAACCTAGCATTTTCATCAGAAATAGAACAATTTTCCTCGATAGAGGGGTTAGCCTTTACAGATGATTCAGCATTTGTTTCAGCATTAGTTCGTTCAAGGCATTTTAAGAAAGGTGGATCAAACACTTCAGGTTTCTCCTTCAGTTGTTGGGTGAGAAGAGAATTTTCTCTCATCAAATCCTCATGAGTGATAACCCACAAGTATAGGGGATCACAACAGTTTTCAAGGGTAGAGTATTCAACCCAAATTTATTGATTCGACACAAGGGCAGCCAAAGAATATTCTCAAGTATTAGCAGCTGAGTTGTCAATTCAACCACACTTGAAAGACTTAATATCTGCAGCAAAGTATTTAGTAGCAAAGTAATATGGAAGTAACGGTAACGGTGGCAAAAGTAACAGTAGCAGTTTCGCAGCAATTGTAATAGTGGCAACGGCAAAGTAACGTAGCAAAGATCAATGTGTGAAAAGCTCATAGGCAATGGATCAATGATGGATAATTATGTCGGATGGCATTCATCATGCAACAGTTATAACCTAGGGTGGCACAGAACTAGCTCCAATTCATCAATATAATGTAGGCATGTATTCCGAATATAGTCATACGTGCTTATGGAAAAAAACTTGCATGACATCTTTTGTCCTACCCTCCCGTGGCAGCAGCGTCCTAATGGAAACTAAGGGATATTAAGGCCTCCTTTTAATAGAGAACCGGACCAAAGCATTAGCACTTAGTGAATACATGAACTCCTCAAACTACGGTAATCACTGGAAAGAATCCCAATTATTGTCACCTTGGGGTATGCGGATCATAACACGTAATAGGTGTCTACAGCTTGCAAGATAGGATCAAGAACACATATATATTCATGAAAACATAATAGGTTCAGATCTTAAATCATGCACTCGGGCCCTAGTGACAAGCATTAAGCATAGCAAAGTCATAGCAACATCAATCTTAGAACATAGTGGATACTAGGGATCAAACCCTAACAAAACTAACTCGATTACATGATAAATCCCATCCAACCCATCACCGTCCAGCAAGCCTATGATGGAATTACTCACGCACGGCAGTGAGCATCATGAAATTGGTGATGGAGGATGGTTGGTGATGATGATAGCGTCGATTTCCCCTCTCCGGAGCCCCGAACGGACTCTAGATCTGCCCTCCCGATGAAGAACAGGAGGTGGCGGCGGCTCCGTATCGTAAAACGCGATGAATCCTTCCCTGTGATTTTTTTCTCCCCGAAAGTGAATATATAGAGTTGGAGTTGAGGTCGGTGGAGGTCCAGGGGACCCACAAGGCAGGGGGCGCGCCCTATGGGGGGCGCCCTCCACCCTTGTGGTCAGCCTGTGGGTCCCCTCTGGTTGATTCTTTCGCCAATATATTTTATTTATTCCAAAAATATTCTCCGTGAAGTTTCATGTCATTCCGAGAACTTTTATTTCTGCACAAAAATAACACCAAGGCAATTCTGCTGAAAACAGCGTCAGTCCGGGTTAGTTCCATTCAAATCATGCAAATTAGAGTACAAAACAAGGGCAAAAGAGTTTGGAAAAGTAGATACGATGGAGACGTATCAAATCCCCCAAGCTTAACCCATTGCTTGTCATCAAGCAATTTAGTTGACAAACTTAAAGTGATAAAGAAAAACTTATACAAACTCTGTTTGATCTTGTTGTTGCAAATATGTATAGCCAGCATTCAGGTTTTCAACAAAGATTATGAACTAGCCATATTCACAATAACATTTAGGTCTCGCATTTACTCATATCAATGGCATAATCAACTAGCGAGCAATAATAATAAATCTCGGATGACAAAACTCTTTCAAAACAATCATGATATGATATAACAAAATGGTATCTCGCTAGCCCTTTCTGAGACCGCAAAACATAAATGCAGAGCACCCCTGAAGATTGAGGACTAACTAGACATTGTAATTCATGGTGAAAGAGATCCAGTCACAGTCATACTCAATATCAATTAATAACAACACATACAAATGACAGTGGTGCTCTCTAACTGGTGCTTTTTATAAGAGGATGATGACTCAGCATAAAAGTAAATAGATAGGCCCTTCGAAGAGGGAAGCAGGGATTTGCAGAGGTGCCAGAGCTCGAGCTTTTTGAAACAGAGATGAATATAATTTTGAGCAGTATGCTTTCATTGTCAACACAGTAACCAAGAGATCTCGGTATCTTCCATGCTACATACATTATAGGCGGTTCCCAAACAGAATGGTAAAGTTTTTACTCCCCCTCAACCAACAAGCACACTCCACGGCTGGCCCGAAACAACGGGTACCGTCCATGCAAACAGCTGTCCTGGGGGAGTTTTGTTTGAAATTATATTTTGATTTGATTTGAGCATGGGACTGGGCATCCCGAATACCAGCCACTTTCTCATGAATGATAAGTGAATCAAGACTCGTCGTGAGAATAACCCACCTAGCATGGAAGATACTGACAGCCCCCAGTCGCTACATGAGCGATTCGGGCATACAAAACAGATTATCATTTGAAGGTTTAGAGTTTGGCACATGCAAATTTACTTGGAACGGCAGGTAAATACCGCATATAGGTAGGTATGGTGGACTCATATGGAACAACTTTGGGTTTATGGAAGTGGATGCACAAGCAGTATTCCCGCTTAGTACAAGTGAAGGCTAGCAAAAGATTGAGGAGCGACCAACTAGAGAGCGACAACAGTCATAAACATGCGTTAAAATTAACCAACATTGAGTGCAAACATGAGTAGGATATAAATCACCATGAACATAAATATCGTGGAGGCTATGTTGATTTTGTTTCAACTACATGCATGAACATGTGCCAAGTAAAGTCACTCAAATCATTCAAAGGAGGATACCATCCTATCATACTACATCACAACCATTTTAAAAGCATGTTGGCACACAAGGTAAACCATTATAAACTCCTAGCTAATTACGCATGGCATGAGTAACTATAATCTCTAATTGTCATTGCAAACATGTTTCATTCATAATAGGCTAAATCAAGAATGATGAACTAATCATATTTACAAAAACAAGATAGGTCGAGTTCATACCAGCTTTTTCTCATCTCAATCATTTCATCAAATATCGTCATTATTGCCTTTCACTTGCATGACCGAACCGTGTGGATAATAATAATAGTGCACGTGCATTGGACTAAGCTGGAATCTGTAAACATTTATTCAAAGGAGAAGACAAGGTAATATGGGCTCTTTGTTAGATCAACAATAATGCATATGAGAGCCACTCAACATTTTCATCGTAGTCTTCTCCTTACGACCCAAAGAAAGGAAAAGAATTTCAAAAAAAACACACTGAAATGTTTTTGGAGTTTTTATTTTTTTGAAGAAAGTAAAACAAGAACGAGAAAAACTATTTACATGGGAAAGCTCCCAACAAACAAAAGAAGAACGAGAAATCTTTTTGGGTTTTCTTTTAATAGTACTACAACTAATTTTTTTGGATTTTTTTCAAAGTTTTTCAAACACACAAGAAGAAAGCGAGAAAAAAGAAATGAACTAACATGGAGAATACAATGAAAAAGTATGAACACCGACAACTGGAATGAGTGTGTGAACATGAATGTAATGTCGGTGAGAAATACGTACTCCCCCAAGCTTAGGCTTTTGGCCTAAGTTGGTCTATGCACATGGATCAAAGCAGTCCTCTCCTTGGTATTGAGGAGGATCCTGGGGGTTCCACTGGTTAGCGAGCTCCTGTGGCTCCCACTGATAAATAGACTCCTCATACGGATCAGGTGATGGTTCTGGCTCAGGAACTGTGGATCGCGTCCTCTCCCAGTATGCATAAATGTCCTCGGGCAGAATGAGGTACGTGCCTGAATGGATATTGAACAAAGAAGGTGCAGGCAAAGTAAATATCTGACAAGTTTTCTGGCTGAATACCAGGTTATAGATGAGTTTCTTTTCCTTATCAGCGCTAATAAAATCATGTGCTACCATGTTGTTATAGTCTAAATATAAAGTGGGTAGTAGCATCTCCTCTTTCTCGTCGTGCCTAATGGGTATCTCGAAGCGCTTAGCAAGGCGGGAGGCATAGATACCTCCAAATATAGGACCCCTCGAACGGTTTAAACTCAACCGTCGAGCAACCATAGCGCCCAAACTAAAAGTTCTATCACGAAGTAAAGCATGGCGCAAAATAGCAAGGTCAGGAGCACTAAGGCCTCCACTCTCCCCGCGACCAATTAAACATCTTCCAACAAATAATGAATAGTAGCACAAAACAGGAAAATGTAAACTAGCCACTCTCGCTTCCGACACATTTCTCCCTTCCCCTACGGTAACTTCATCAATAAAATCTTCCACATCTCTAGGACGTGGTTCATCGACGCTGCCCTCAAAAGGTAATTTGCAAACCTCACAAAAATAATAAAGCGTCATCTCCTTATACTCATCATACAAATAAAATTCTACCGTGGGTGGTGATTTCCTAGCATGAAAGTGAAAATTTTGCACGAAAGTATTAGTGAGTAGTAGGTATTGATCACACTTACCGTGGAGGAAGTCGGTGATGCCTGCATTCTCCGACAAATAATAGAAATCATCATAAATTCCGGCAGCCCCCAACAATGCATCACATGGCCATTCACACGGCCGAACCTCCGTGGTGCGGGGAAGGTTGTACTTGGGCGTCTTCTTCTCCTCATTCTCATTTTCTTTAGGACCCCGACTCGAAGAGCCTCTCAACCATCTCTTCATCGTTTCTTTTCTGAAAATTTCTGAAATTTTTAGTGACTTAAAATAAAAGTGAACCAAACTCAACAAAACTAATAGCAACTACTCCTACAAGTGCCTAGAGGCTCTATCATGCATCAAAACTACTTTGGACCATATAAATTTAACATGCAAGCTCGAGAACAAGGTCACCACAGCAGCAAAAATTTGCAATATATAAAGCACTAGAATAAAAACTAATTGGATCATTGGAGGAGTCACATACCGAAGAACAATCCCCCAAAACAGTTTTGCAAATGGAGCTTTACACAAGGAGATCAAAAATGGCAGCAAAATGAGCTAGAACACGGGTTTGAGCTACGGGATGATTTTTTCTGGAGGAAGACGGAGTGGATGGGTGCTGGAATAAGTGAGGGGGGCCTACGTGGGACCCACAAGGAAGAGGGGCGCGCCCAGGGGGTAGGGCGCGCCCTCCACCCTTGTGGCCCACTGGTGCAGCCCCCTGGTGCAATCTCAGTGCCAGAAATTCTAAAATATTCTGTAAAAAATCATACTAAATTTTCAGGGCATTTGGAGAACTTTTATTTTCAGGACATTTTTTTATTGCACGGATAATTCAGAAAACAGAAAAATAAAAGCAATTCTACTTTATTTATTCTAAATAACAGAGAGTAAAAGTTGGGTACAGAAAGTTGTGCTTTCTAAATTCATCCATCTCATGCTCGTCAAAAGGAATCCATTAACAAGGTTGATCAAGTCTTATTAACAAACTTCTTTCGAATAACATGGAACCGGAGAATTTTCGAATAACACTAGGTTACCTCAATAGGGATATGCATGTCCCCAACAATGAGAATATCATATTTCTTTTTGACAGTAGGGAGAGGGAATTCAAAACCTCCAATAGTAATAGTTGAAATTTTTCCAATAGAATTGGTGCTGTGAACTTGAGGTTGTTTCTTCGGAAAGTGTACCGTGTGCTCATTACCATTAACATGAAAAGTGACATTGCCCTTGTTGCAATCAATAACAGCCCCTGCAGTATTGAAAAAGGGTCTACCAAGGATGATCGACATACTGTCGTCCTCGGGAATATCAAGAATAACAAAGTCCGTTAAGATAGTAACGTTTGCAACCACAACAGGCACATCCTCACAAATACCGATGGGTATAGCAGTTGATTTATCAGCCATTTGCAAAGAGATTTCAGTAGGTGTCAACTTATTCAAATCAAGTCTACAATATAAAGAGAAAGGCATAACACTAACACCGGCTCCCAAATCACATAAAGCAGTTTTAACATAGTTTCTTTTAATGGAGCATGGTATAGTTGGTACTCCTGGATCTCCTAGTTTCTTTGGTATTCCACCCTTAAAAGTGTAATTAGCAAGCATGGTGGAAATTTTAGCTTTCGGTATCTTTGTTTTATTTGTAACAATATCTTTCATATACTTGGCATAAGGGGACATTTTCAGAATATAAGTCAAACGCATACGCAAAAAGACAGGTCTAAGCATTTCAACAAAGCGCTCAAAATCCTCATCATCCTTTTTCTTGGATGGTTTAGGAAGAAAGGGCATGGGTTTCTGAACCCATGGTTCTCTTTCTTTACCGTGCTTCCTAGCAACAAAGTCTCTCTTATCATAACGTTTATTCTTAGATTGTGGGTTATCAAGATCAACAGCAGGTTCAATCTCCACATCATTATCATTACTAGGTTGAGCATCAACAAGAACATCATCATTAACATTATCACTAGGTTCGTGTTCATCACCAGATTGTGTCTCAGCATCAGAAATAGAAATATCATTTGGGTTCTCAGGTGTATCTATAACAGGTTCACTAGAAGCATGCAAAGTCCTACCAGTTTTCCTCTTATTCTTGTTACTAGGACTAGGTGCATCAGTATTAATTCTCTGAGAATCTTGCTCAGCTCTCTTAGGATGGCCCTCGGGATACAAAGGTTCCTGAGTCATTTTACCACCTCTAGTCATAACCCTAACAACATTATCATTGTTCTTACTATTCAACTCATTGAGCAAATCATCCTATGCCTTAAGTACTTGTTCTACTTGAGTCTTAACCATGGAAGCATGTTTACTAATAATTTTCAGATCACTAACAGTTATACTCATATAATCACCCAAGCAATCAAGCATGTAAGCATTACGTTTCAATTATCTACTAACATAAGCATTGAAGTTCTCTTGTTTAACAATAAAATTATCAAACTCATCCAAGCACTGACTAGCAGACTTATTATAAGGGATATCACCTTCATCAAATCTATAGAGATAATTTACCTCTACTACCTGTGTTGGGTTATCAAGACCATGTATTTCTTCAATAGGTGGTAAATTCTTAACATTTTCAGCTTTAATACCTTTTTCTTTCATAGATTTCTTTGCCTCTTGCATATCTTCTGGACTGAGGAATAGAATACCTCTTTTCTTCGGAGTTGGCTTAGGAGTTGGTTCGGGAAGTGTCCAATCATTATCATTACTCAATATATTATTCAATAGCAATTCAGCTTGCTCAACAGTTCATTCCCTGAAAACACAACCAGCACAACTATCTAGGTGGTCCCTAGAAGCATCGGTTAGTCCATTATAAAAGATATCAAGTATTTCATTTTTCTTGAGAGGATGATCAGGCAAAGCATTAAGTAATTGGAGAAGCCTCCCCCAAGCTTGTGGGAGACTCTCTTCTTCAGATGGCACAAAGTTAAATATTTCCTTTAAAGCAGCTTGTTTCTTATGAGCAGGGAATTTTTTTTCAGAGAAGTAGTAAATCATATCCTGGGACTACGCACACAACCAGGAGCAAGAGAATTAAACCATAACTTAGCATCACCCTTTATAGAGAAAGGAAACAACTTAAGAATATAATAATAGCGAATTTTTTCCTCATGAGCAAATAGGGTGGCTATATCATTCAACTTAGTAAGATGTGCCACAACAGTTTCAGATTCATAACCATGAAAAGGATCAGATTCAACCAAAGTAATTAACTCAGGATCAACAGAGAATTCATAATCCTTATCAGTAACAAAGATAGGTGAAGTAGCAAACTTAGGATCATATTGCATTCTAGCATTCAAAGATTTTTCTTTCCACTTGCATAATAATTTCTTAAATCATCTCTATCTTTACAAGCAAGAAAGTCCCTAGCTACCTCTCCATCCATAACATAACCCTCAGGTATAACAGGCAATTCATATCTAGGAGAGCTAGGTCTAGCAGGTGTCTCAAAGTGTTCAGTTTCAATAATTTCATCAGTTTCAGAAATATCATCATCTTCAGCATAATCAATAGTTCTAACTCTAGCAAGATGTTCATCAAGTAATTCACCCAGTGGCACGGTTTTATCAAGCAGAGTAGTAGCATCATAAGCATCATTCATAGCAGAAGTAGCATCATCAATTACTTGCGACGTATCAGAATTAATAGCAGGTGTAGGTGTCGCAAGCTTACTCAAAACAGAAGGTGAATCAAGTGTCGAGCTAGATGGCAGTTCCTTACCTCCCCTCGTAGTAGAGGGATAGATCTTGGTTTTGGTATCTTCATAGTGATCAACAGATATAATCCCAAGTGACTCAGAGAATAGAGCAATGCTCCCCGGCAACGGCGCCAGAAAAAGGTCTTGATAACCCACAAGTATAGGGGATCGCAACAGTTTTCGAGGGTAGAGTATTCAACCCAAATTTATTGATTCGACCCAAGGGGAGCCAAAGAATATTCTCAAGTATTAGCAGCTGAGTTGTTAATTCAACCACACCTGAAAGACTTAATATCTGCAGCAAAGTATTTACTAGCAAAGTAGTATGGAAGTAACGGTAACGGTGGCAAAAGTAACAGTAGCAGTTTCGCAGCAATTGTAACAGTGGCAACGGCAAAGTAACGTAGCAAAGATCAATGTGTGAAAAGCTCATAGGCAATGGATCAATGATGGATAATTATGTCGGATGGCATTCATCATGCAGCAGTTATAACCTAGGGTGACACAGAACTAGCTCCAATTCATCAATATAATGTAGGCATGTATTCCGAATATAGTCATACGTGCTTATGGAAAAGAACTTGCATGACATCTTTTGTCCTACCCTCCCGTGGCAGCGGGGTCCTAATGGAAACTAAGGGATATTAAGGCCTCCTTTTAATAGAGAACCGGACCAAAGCATTAGCACTTAGTGAATACATGAACTCCTCAAACTACGGTAATCACCGGAAAGAATCCCAATTATTGTCACCTTGAGGTATGCGGATCATAACACGTAATAGGTGTCTACAACTTGCAAGATAGGATCAAGAACACATATATATTCATGAAAACATAATAGGTTCAGATCTGAAATCATGGCACTCGGGCCCTAGTGACAAGCATTAAGAATAGCAAATTCATAGCAACATCAATCTTAGAACATAGTGGATACTAGGGATCAAACCCTAACAAAACTAACTCGATTACAGGATAAATCTCATCCAACCCATCACCGTCCAGCAAGCCTACGATGGAATTACTCACGCACGGCGGTGAGCATCATGAAATTGGTGATGGAGGATGGTTGGTGATGGTGATGGCGTTGATTTCCCCTCTCCGGAGCCCCGAACGGACTCCAGATATGCCCTCCCGATGAAGAACAGGAGGTGGCGGCGGCTCCGTATCGTAAAACGCGATGAATCCTTCCCTGTGATTTTTTTCTCCCCGAAAGTGAATATATAGAGTTGGAGTTGAGGTCGGTGGAGGTCCAGGGGACCCACAAGGCAGGGGGCGCGCCCTATGGGGGGCGCCCTCCACCCTTGTGGTCAGCCTGTGGGTCCCCTCTGGTTGATTCTTTCGCCAATATATTTTATTTATTCCAAAAATATTCTCCGTGAAGTTTCAGGTCATTCCGAGAACTTTTATTTCTGCACAAAAATAACACCAAAGCAATTCTGCTGAAAACAGCGTCAGTTCGGGTTAGTTCCATTCAAATCATGCAAATTAGAGTCCAAAACAAGGGCAAAAGAGTTTGGAAAAGTAGATACGGTGGAGACGTATCAATGAGCCTCTCTCAGCGCCTCTAGTTCCTGTTTCCTTTTCAGGTAATCGTAGGTCAATCTTTCATGGTCTGCTGAGAGAAAATCATGACGAGTTGAGAGTTCATCCATTCGTGACTTGAGAGAGGAATACTCTTCGGTCAGCGACTGGTTTTTCTCCATCTCCTCAACCAACAACCCTTCAGATTTCCTGAGGGTTTTCTCAATTTTCTCAAGAGAATTTTGTTGAATATTGGCAATTTTGATCAACTTAGCATGGTCATCCTCATCAGAAGAATATTGATCACTGGAGTGAACCTTATGATGTTTCGAGGATACCTTTTCTTCCGAAGCCTTGGCCATGAAGCAGTATGCAGGAGATTCGTTGTCACTTGAAGAATTCCCGAAGAAGTTTGTCATAGTAGAGAAGGCACATGCTATGCCAGCCTTGCCGAAGTCGGAATCTTCATCGGATTCTTCTTCTTCTTCTTCGGAACCTAACGATTCTTCTTCTTCAGAATCCATTTCCTTGCCGATGTAAGCCTTTGCCTTGCGAGAAGTATTCTTGCGGTTGGAGGAGGACTTGGAAGGATTCTTTGAGGAAGATCTTGATGATGATTTTGAGGTGGAGCTGTCCTTCTTCTTGAAGAACTTCTTTGTTTTCTTCTCATCATCGGAGTCGTAGTTCTTGCTCTTGCCTTTGCTTTGATGGTTGCTCGAATCATATCTCCCACTAGCACGGATTTCAGCTTCCCAGAGAGGGCAGTCTGAAATGAAGTGTCCAGGCTTTTTGCATTTGAAACAGTGTATTCTCCGGCAGGTTTTGAGGATTTTGAACCTCCAGAGTTGCTTGAACTTCTTTTCTGGAACTGGCTCTTCTTGTGGAAACGTTGGAATCGCTTCGTGATTAGTGCGAGATCCTTGTTGAGTCGATCTGGATCATCAGAATCTTCTTCGGCATTTCCATCGGAGGAGGAATCAGCGACAGCTTTGAGAGCATGGTTTTTGCGTTGAGTTGAGCCAGACAAATCTCTCTTCTCTTCTTCTTGTTCCTCGTGAGTGTTCAGTCTTTCCATAACATCAGCAGAGTTGAGGCTTTTGAAATCAGGAAGCTCTCGAATCATCAGAACAAGCGTGTCAAATGAGGTGTCAAGCAATCGAAGCAATTTCTTCACAACTTCATGGTCAGTGATATCTTTGGCACCGAGTCCTTGAAGTTCATTTGCTATGTCACTGAGGCGATCGAAGGTTTGCTGGCAGCTTTCATTTCCAATGCGCTTGAAGCAATTGAACTTTGCCCAAGAGTATCAATCTGGGCCGCTTTCTGAGATGAAACTCCTTCATTGATCTTTTCGAGGACATCCCATAGCTCTTTAGCAGTCTGACACTGGCGATACCGAAGGAATTGAGCACGAGAGAGATGGCCACCAATTTCATCTTTGGCTTGAGCATCTAGTTGAGTGAGCTTCTTTTCTTCATCGGTGGGAGCTTGAGGAATAACAACTGTGAACTCGATATGCACCACGTTCCACATATCTTCATCTATAGCTCAAAGATGGATCTTCATCTTCTCCTTCCAGAAGGGATAGTCCGTCCCATCGAATATGGGAATCTTGAGATGTGACTTGTAGTTCACTGAAGACATACTTAAACTCCAAAGTCGTTAGACTAAAATGAGCAGAGTCAAGGAGTACCTTCCTCTGATACCAATTGTAGGAACGGAGTATGTCTACCAGAGGGGGGGTGAATTGGAGTTTTAAATTTTCTTCAGAAAACTTAAATCTCTCAGAACCCAGCAGCGGAATAACCTATAAACAGACTAAGAAGAACTACAACAGATAACCGAAGGGAAACTAAAGCATGCATCGAAGTAAATTACATGAATAGAATGCATCGAAGGTAAACTTGAGTAACAGAGGTGACCGAAGGTGCTCGATGGCGACAAGGTATTTGTTCGACCAGTTCGTCCTTCTGCACAAGGACTACGTCTGGTTGGAGGGGTTGCGACTTAACACGGAAGATAAACTCTCTTCACCCTATTCTCCTCGATAATCGATTTGTCAACCGATGACGATCACTCGTGGTAGATACTTGAAGGTGATCTCCAAACCTTTACAGACTTCTTCTTCGAGAACCACAATCACTCTTGGTCTCTGAAGAAATTAACACCTAACCGTCTAGAGAGTTTGCAGCTCTCAAGAGTAATAGGCGGAGCGTACTAAACTTAGATTCCAGTGATGCTGAACCACCATCTAATTCTTTGGCTCTAGGGTTTTTCTCTCGGTGGATTTTAAACTCAAATCGCTCAGAGAGGGGGTTGCTCAACAATCTTCTCAGAAATCAAATGGAGCAGCCACCGGACAAAGCCGACGCGGGGTGGCTATTTATAGCCGTAGCCTTCCCAGATGGGAAATGACCATTTTGGACACGAGGTCCAGCCAATGGCCAACCAACACATTCACAACAGTCGTATTTTGGAGCAACGGTAACATTACTTGAGGAACAAGTAATGCTAACTCCTCGGTCCGAGGCAAATCTCTCGCAGCAAAGAAGATCGTAGTCTCTTGCTGGCAAGTATTTGCTCGGAGTACAAAGAGATTTCTCTCAAATATTTCATAGGTTTGGGTTTAGCATCAGAGAATCAAAGCTTCGAAATGCTATACCCCTCTTAATAGTACGATGGTCCTATGACTCAATGAAAGAAGAAGAACAACGAAATAAATGCTATGTCTTCACTTCATCTTCATTCTTCCTCGAACATAGTCATTTGCTTCGAACAATCACCGAACCAATTGCTTAGACTTCAGCAATTTTTAGGGGTCACTCTTGTTAGCTTTATCTTTGGTGATAACCTTCGCTGCTGCGCAGGGAGATTATCTTCGTCATTTTTAATCAAACTCCTCGATTACTCCAGGGGCCTGTTACTCTGTGTGCACTAGCAAACACATAAGTCCCAAACTGTTTATGTCAACAAACTCCAAAACATAAGGGGCCTATCATTGCACCAACATATCCCCATTGAGGTGTGGAAAGGCCTCGGGGACATAGCGATAGTATGGCTAACCAAGCTTTTCAACCTTATTTTTCAGGCAAACAAAATGCCAGAAGAATGGAGACGGAGTATATTAGTACCAATCTTCAAGAACAAGGGGGATGTTCAGAGTTGTACTAATTACCGTGGAATTAAGCTGATGAGCCATACAATGAAGCTATGGGAGAGAGTCATTGAGCACCGCTTAAGAAGAATGACAAGCGTAACCAAAAATCTGTTTGGTTTCATGCCTGGGAAGTCGACCATGGAAGCCATTTTCTTGGTACAACAACTTATGGAGAGATACAGGGAGCACAAGAAGGACTTGCATATGGTGTTCATTGAGTTGGAGAAGGCCTATGATAAGATACCGCGGAATGTCATGTGGTGGGCCTTGGAGAAACACAAAGTCCCAACAAAGTACATTACCCTCATCAAGGACATATATGATAATGTTGTGACAAGTGTTCGAACAAGTGATGTCGACACTGATGACTTCCCGATTAAGATAGGACTGCGTCAGGGGTCAGCTTTGAGCCCTTATATTTTTGCCTTGGTGATGGATGAGGTCACAAGGGATATACAAGGAGATATCCCATGGTGTATGCTCTTTGCAGATGATGTGGTGCTAGTTGACGATAGTCGGACGGGGGTAAATAGGAAGTTAGAGTTATGGAGACAAACCTTGGAATCGAAAGGGTTTAGGCTTAGTAGAAGTAAAACCGAGTACATGATGTGCTGGTTCAGTACTACTGGGTGTGAGGAGGAGGAGGTTAGCCTTGATGGGCAGGTGGTATCTCAGAAGGACACCTTTCCATATTTGGGGTCAATGCTGCAGGAGGATGGGGGTATTTTATGAAGATGTGAACCATCGAATCAAAGCCGGATGGATGAAGTGGCGCCAAGCTTCTGGCATTCTCTGTGACAAGAGAGTGCCACAAAAGCTAAAAGGCAAGTTCTACAGGACGACGGTTCGACCCGCAATGTTGTATGGCGCTGAGTGTTGGCCGACTAAAAGGCGACATGTTCAACAGTTAGGTGTGGCGGAGATGCGTATGTTGAGATGGATGTGTGGCCACACGAGGAAGGATTGAGTCCGGAATGATGATATACGAGATAGAGTTGGGGTAGAACCAATTGAAGAGAAGCTTGTCCAACATTGTCTGAGATGGAATGGCCATATCCAGCGCAGGCCTCCAGAAGCTCCAGTGCATAGCGGACGGCTAAAGCGTGCGGAGCATGTCAAGAGAGGTCGGGGTAGACCGAATTTGACATGGGAGAAGTCTGTTAAGACAGACATGAAGGATTGGAGTATCACCAAAGAACTAGCTATGGACAGGAGGGCGTGGAAGCTTGCTATCCATGTGCCGAAGCCATGAGTTGGTCGTGAGATCTTATGGGTTTCACCTCTAGCCTACCCCAACTTGTTTGTTGTTGTTGTTGTTGTTAAAAAATGAAAACATTCATTAAGTGTTAGGAAATTTTCTTTAAATGGCATTAACATTTTTGAATAGTTAGAATCATTTTTAGAAATTTAGCAATTCTATATTGTACACATATTTTTTTAAAGTCACAATCATATTTTTGAAACACGTGAATTTTTTTTTCAGTTTCATGAATTTTAACATAGTACGAAATATTTTCTTAAAATTATACAACATTTATTCATATTGTACAATCATTTCAAATAAAGATCATGAACGTAATTTTGAAACACATGAACATTTTTTTTTAATGTCACGACCATTATTTTTTAATATTATGCACATTTTCAAAAATTGCATGAACAAATTCCTTACACTGCATTAACGTTTTCTAAATGTGTGAAAAAATCGTTTAAAAATATAACTCAAGTAATTATTTTATATATGTATTCCGAAATATAAATATAGCTAAGAATATAATATAGAAAAAGCATACACCTATAACGTTCAAAAGAAAGGAAAAACGCTTGAAGATACGAACATGCAATTCATGACTCAATTCTTGAAGGAAAAACGCTTGAAGACACGTCCTTCTGCCGCGCAGCGAGACAACGGGGATCCTATTGGATGCTAGGGACCGCGCGCGCACCCCGCTTCCACGCAGCGTATGTTTGGACCGGCCCAACATAGGTCGTTTCCGGTTTTCCTTTTTTTCCCTTTTTATATTTTGATTTTTTACCTTTTTCATTTTCGTTTGTTCTATCTATTTCAATTTTCTCTTATATTTATTCATTTGTATTTTTAATTAATTTCCCTTTTATTTTATTATTTTGTGAACAATTTTCAAATTTGCGAACATCTTTTAAATTATTGAAATGTTTTGGTATGAACATGTTTCAAATTCATCAATTGTTTTTGATGTCGTGAACATATTTCAAATTCCTGATCATTATCTTCACAACCTTTCGATTTTTTTAAAATTTTTGAGCTGTTTATGAAACTCATGAACATTTTTCTGAATCGGCGAATAATTTTGATGAAATGAACATTTTTCGAAATTTTGGTATAGATTTTTAATTTGCTAACATATTTTGACTTTGTGAACATAGTTTTAAAATTATTAACATTTTCTGAATGCACGAACATTTTTTCAAATTCACTAGTATTTTATGAAAATACGAACATTTTTTGTTTTCGTGGACATTTTTTCTATTAAATGCCGAATATTTTTGAGAACTAGAGAATTTCTTTCCAATTTTGTGAACATTTTTAATCTTCACAAGCATTTTTTTGAAACTCCTGAACAAATTTTCAATATATGAACATCTTTTTAAATCACCATTATTCTTTAATCTACGAACATTTTATGATTTCTTGAACTTTTCTTTTTGAAAATTCTCTTTTTTGAAATTATATTAAGGAAGAATAAATCAAAATATCTAATGGAAAAGAAAAAAAAGGAAAAAAGGGTGCTCGCTGCCTTGTTCGTTAGCATGTACAACAACAAATAGAAGGTTCCGCGAGACAGGGGTGCTCCGGCAATTCTTATTTGACGCTTCAGACGTCCATTACTGTGTATTTTGCAAATTGGCGCCTGAGGCGTCCCCGCGTTGGGCCGGCCCATGTAGCTTGTTTTTTGTCTCTTTAGTCTGGCACACAATGCGCTGGTTGTGAATCGAACGAGCAACGGGACCTCATCTATGGTGTAACCACCATGCCACCGAGCGGGATCTGGTAAGTTAACACGTTTTTGTTCTTTCATTCTTCCTTTTTTCCCTTTTTTCCTTTTTTGTTTTTTTTTTGTTCTTCCTGGATTCGATGAATTGTTTACAAATATGTGAACTTTTTCTTCAAATCGACGAATGTTTTTTGAAATTCGATGATTTTTTTTATTTTCGATGAACTTTTTTCAAAATTGATGGACTTTTCTTACATTACTTTTTTCAGCCACGGTCTTCTTTTGAAATTCGATAAGCGTTTTCAAATACGATGAACTTTTTAAATTTTATGAACTTTTTTCAAATTCAATGAACTTTTTTTCATAATCTATGAACTTTTTTTGAAATATGATGATCTTCTTTTTAATTTCGATGAACTTTCTTCAATATTGATGAACTTTTTTTCAAATTCGATGAACTTTATTTAAAATCCATTGAACTGTTTTTTCCAAAATCCACAAACTTTTTTTCATTTTTGATGATTTTTTTTGAAAATCATGAACATTTGTTTCAAATTCCTAACATTTTAAATTCTGGATTTTTTTCATTTTGTATGATCTTCTTCCATACTGTTTTGCAAATGCGATCGAGGGAACCGAGAGGGAGTAAAATGCGATTGAATCTCGCTTTACATGGACCGGCCCACCAGATTTCGTGCGTGGGCGCCACGGAGCTTCTCTGCCACCCGGGCGCTCCTGCCTGATTTTAAATTTCACCAACCCTACCGAAGGCTTGTTTGGGGCAACACAATTGGGTTTGACTTTGCCGTCGGCCAAGTTTCCGAGTGGCAAGCTGGTACCCCTACTCCCGGAATATATTTCTCAATCGTACTAATTTTAACAATAGACTCGCCACCGGCCTACGTTGTGGCTCACCTTAGTGGGCCGGCCTAGTAGAGGGGTCTTGGTAAGCTTGTATGGACCGGTTCAGTTAGGTCTTAGAAGCTTTTGTGCATTTTTTTTTTATGTTTTTCCGTATTGGTTTCATGTTTTTCATCAGTTTTCTTTGGTTCACAATTGTTTTCTTCAATTTTTCTTGGGTCTTTATTTAGTTTTTTTTCTTTATTTTTTGCCATACATGCCTACTTTTATTCAACGCATGTTGTAACATTTTTCCTATATATTTAAAATGTTTTTATACACATTAATATTTTTCAATCATAGGATATACATTTTCTCAAATATATGTTTTAAACATTTTTCGAATATGTGTTAAAAGCTTTTTAATTACATGCCTAAATATGTTATAAACTATGCATACATTTTTTACATTGGTGTAAAAGTTTGCTAAAAAATATGTACATATTTTTTAAATACATGATTGTTTTGAAATGCAACATCCTTTTTTTAATGGTATGATTTTTTTAATTACAAAGTTTCTATTTGCATCCATATTTTGTAAAATGTCATGTTCATTTCTTTGTAATCCATGAATTTTTTTAAATGTAATTTTTTTTTAATACTACTATTGTTATTTTAAACTACTCTAACAATTATTTACACCATGTTAACATTTTGAAAACTATTTTTTAAATTATTAAATAAATTTATGGTTTTGGTATAAATTTATTTAATAATTTTCAAATATATGAACAGTTAAAAAAAGATGAATAAAGTAAAAGAGAAGAAAATTGAATATTAACTTGCAGAAAGGTACTTGGGCCGGGCTAGTAATAGGGATGAAAGGGCAATGCTCGAGGCCAGAGCTACTTTGGGGTCGTGGTAAGCAACATATAGCCGGGTCGGCCCCTAATCG
Organism: Thinopyrum elongatum; assembly: GCA_011799875.1. Classification (NCBI taxonomy): domain Eukaryota; kingdom Viridiplantae; phylum Streptophyta; class Magnoliopsida; order Poales; family Poaceae; genus Thinopyrum; species Thinopyrum elongatum. The sequence continues at coordinate 618,904,896 of CM022299.1, forward strand.
GGCACTCCTACTGATTCTCAAAATAACAAAAGAAAGTTGCTGGAAAGGTCAGGTACATTAAACTCATGGGCGACATATCCATGTAACACGGTTGATTTTTAGCGTCAGGAAACCTTTACGGTGTCTATCCTTTGGAGAAAAAGAGTTTCTTTGAGCTTGTTGTGGATGTTAATTGTTTCTCTCTCAGTGTTGGTTTCTCACATCTTTGTATTTTTTTCTTAACATGATTCATAGGGGCATTACATTGGTTGATACAACAATCTTAACTGAAATCTGCCATGTAATTTTGAGATGTCAATGAAAGCATGATGTACAATGGATAATCTTTTAGCTTTATCTCTAGTAACCATATATGCCTAAATATGGGATGACAAATATTACTGCTAAATGGTCATCTCTTAACTAAAAGTAAGTTTTTTTTTTGTTTCTCTTTCCTCCACCTAAGCATTAGAACCCTCATAATTAGCGAACATTCGCTGGGGGATGACAATTGCAAATGATTTTGATGGCAAGTTGTGTTGGCTGAAAATGACAAATTTAGTTAGCAAGAATGGCAACTGGGGGATGACAACTGCAAATGATTTTGATGGCAAGTTGTGTTGGCCGAGAATGATAAATTTAGTTAGCAAGAATGGCAACTCCGTATCAATTTTGTTTTTCGCCAGAAAAATCCCGTGCTTACTAACTAAAATCACCATCCCGGTGACAATATAAATTGCCATAAAAACATTAGCAATTGCCATCTCTCTCAGCGAACGTTGCTAAATAACATTATCTTACATCTTACGTGACACTTCTAAAATAATAATTGTACACGCTTTAACTGCAATGATACCAGGTGTTTCATCTAACATAATTGGTGTGCACACAGCATCAGTGAGATGCAGATACGCATAGATGTACGGAGTACAGATGTGTACCAGTGATTAGACAGTCTGTGGCGAGCCTGGAGGAACACACGAAGATTCTCCGCTGTAATCATGGAAAGTTGCCACGCATTGCACCGGCCACCCCACAGGACGAGGTTCCATCTTCCAAACCGGACACCGGCACCAGTGCTGTCTCCTAAAAAGAATAAACAAATGCAAAACTAAACTACACCCCACCCATCCTCGGACGGCATGGCGCTGCATCCTGCATGGTGGCTGGCTCGGCGGCGGCGCCGCGAAACGGACGTTCTCGAGGACCCGGGACCAGCCCGTCGGGCCACGGGCTCACGCTGGGATCACGGGACCCTCGAGCGGAGACGATCGAACGTGGGCAGCAAAAGGTGACCCCCTCACGACGACGAGACCCCACCCGTGTCCGTCCGGCGCCAATAGCAAGCAATCACGCAACCTTGTCTTGCAAAAGCTCGCACCTACCGCCCTAGGGTTTCCACAGCTCGTACTCACCTATGCTCCTAGCTAGTTGATGGCGTTCGCGGATAGAGTCCGATCACCCCTTATTTTTCATCCACGGCAACTATAAACCTCAAATCTCTTCTTTCTTCATACTATACACCATGCAACGTAAAATAAGGTACGTACTTACTGCTGGCTGTGTCAGACGGACCGGCCTCGTGGTCGTTGGCCACGGGCTCGCATCTCCAGCTCCTCATCGAACTCCATGTTCATGAAGACTTCCTCCAGCTCCGCGTCCGCCTCGTGGAGGTAGCGGTAGTTTGCTTCGTCCTTGAGATCTGACTGGATGGACTCGAGGGTACTCCATCGTCACTGCCGCTTGGGCTACCTCAAACTCGGTCAGTGCATTGTCCATGGTGAATCCGGCCGTAGGAAGCACCGGGTCCGCCTCGCCGCCCACCTCCTCCTCGTCCCGCGTCCGGTGTTCCCTGCTGCATTTTCTCCAAAGAGTCCGAAGGCAAGCCTATGGTGACGCAAGCGGCACGTCGTGCCTCGATCTCCACTACGATATTCACCCGGAGCTGCGCAGTGAGCCTCTTGTACGCGATGATCCGCTGACGGACCATGGCTGCCCGCAGACGGCAAGCTCGGAGCGAATTGGAGTGGACGGCGAGCTCAGAGCTTGGGAGTGGCGGCGCGGACGGGAGGGAGAAGGTGGAAATGAAAGTGGCTAGAGTTGAGGCTCGTCGTCCACTTAAATAGCCGGATTTGGCACCTCGGGCGGCGTGCCGGAGCAGCGACATGAATGCGTCCTCACTGGACCGATGGGTTTTGACGTGTGTCCTGCCCGTCAGTCCGACGTGACGGACGCGTCCGGACCTCCTCAGATATGAGCTAGATATGGGGGACGTCGGTCAGCCCTGATGTATAGGGCTGGTTTGAGTAGCCTGACTGGATCATGATTTTGTGATCGGTCACTGACCGAGCCATCCGTCCGAACGTATAGGCGGCATTTGAGGAACCCGGCTGTAGATGCTCTCAGGTCACTTTTGGCTTAAAAACATGGCACGTCAGAAAAAATGGATCCTTATTGGCATTCATAGTAGAGGGCTGGAAACACTGCGTCGAGCATGAACGTAAACAAGGTGTCTATTGTATACTGGGCTCTGAGTACATGAGTAATCATTAGTTGTCACTTTATTCTGCAACAATATTTACTACTCCCTTAATTCCAATTATAATGCGTACAAGTATTTTTGTGAATCAAACTTCAAAAAGTTTGCTCAAGTTTATAGAAAAAGATATCAGAATCTACAACATAAGAATATATTTCATGATGTATGTAATGCTATTTATTTTGTATTATGTCATTTTATTTTCGTTCACAACAGCAAAAAAAGAAAGAAAATAAGTTCTTCGCCAAATTTTATAGATTCATAATTTATAAGCACAAGCACATTGAATTTTTTTTTTGCGGGTGTAAAAGAGTTTATTTCAAAGAAATAGAGTTACATACAAGATCTAGATGAAAAGGTGGCCCTCGCTGTAACCAACAAGTGGTACTACGAGCCGTGCGAGCATAATTAGCAAGGCAGTGAGAAACGTTGTTTTGTGACCAGGCTATCTTAACCGGAACAAACTCACGCTCCAAAATGAGCAACTTAATCTCCTATAACAAGTGACCATAAGATGATTTGGCGAGGGGTGAATTTGACAGCGAAGAGAGAGCGCCCACCGAGTCGAACTGCACCAAAATAGGGAGATTATAGTGTTGTATTGCCAAGGCCATTCCCTCTCGCATTGCTAGCATTTCCGCCTCCGGTGCATCGTTGCAGAAGAAGAGCACGTGGCAAGCTGCAAAAATAGCATAACTGTTGCTGTCACGAAGCACATTGAAATTTATGTCTTGAAAATTGGATGTATTTCCACTCTAACCATGTTTCTCCTACATTATTGGCTTGACTCACTTTTTCCCTTCGACTTTTTTTATGTCAATTGACTCTCCCAAACTATCATATATGCATTTAACTCCTGATTCATTTCTTGTGAAGTATGAAATTGTGTCAACAAGTTTTCGAATCAAGTTTTTTACAAGCGTAGCTTAATTGTAAGTTTGCTTTAAAGATAAAAAAACATTGCAGCCTAAAAAAAGCACACTATTTTCGGAAGAGGATTTGTAGCACCTGGGTGCTCCACACCCCTATATGAACATTATGTTCAAAAAAATACCGGGATTTTTTTTAAAAAATATGGGGGTTTGGGATATGAAACCTGGGCGTCCAATCTACATTCGTGTGAAATTTTATGAAAAAATACCAGGAAACGTGTCTGTGGCAAAAAAAAAGACAAAACATTCCTATGTATAGAAAAAAAAACTGTTTGGATGGATTTTAATTCAGACTGTATTTTCTTTGCCACAAATATATTTATTGGTATTTTTCTACAAAACTTCAAACAGGAGTAGATTGGGCACCCAAGTTTGAGATCCCAAGATTTCAGTTTTTTTTTAATTTCCCTGGTATTTTTTAATTTAATTTTCATGTAGGGGTGTGGAGCACCCAGGTGCTTCTGTGTATTTTCCCACTATTTTCTATACTTTGCCTCCAACAAGTATGTTTCGTCCATTTTGTTTTTTGGAAAAGTTGAAAGCTATGATATGTCTTTACATGAACTGGACATGGGTTAGTACCGTCGTATAGGATAGTTTAGGGGTCCTTTTTGAAAGGGAATTTTTTATTGCCCAAGTGTATGTGGAACATTGATGGAAGTTTTGATATAGAAATAACTATGATAACCACGACAAAAGCAAGCAATGTGATAATAGAAAAGTAAGCATTGGATGCCTTAGTCTTATTTTGTCCAAAACACAACAAAAAGATATTTTTTGAGGGAAGGCCGCCATGGCTACATTTATTAATATCAAAACACGTTTACATCATCTATGAGCTTACTGGCCAGAGAGATAGGAGGCTCGTCAAACCAACTAAAAGAAGACTTTTTACAAAAACTAAAGTTCACTAGCACATGAACCGCTTGGTTACATGAACGAGAACAATGCTTAACAATGACCTTCTGAATCACTGATATCCATGCACTCTACGAAGATTGTCGTCGCTGAATCCCACCATCTAGTTTATCCAGTGCAAAAGTTAATAACTTGTTGGGAGTCTGATTCCACCTTCAGTCGATTGAATCCAAGAGAATTAGCAAGAGCAATCCCATCTCCCATAGTCCTCACTTCTGTGGTGATCACATTTGCTGCAAACGGAATAAATTTACACTGGGCTGCCAAAAAACTACCTCTCTCATCTTGGAGTATGTCAGTCGTAGCTCCTACTCCTTCATATGGGAAAAAACGATGCATCAACATTTAATTTAGTAAAATGAGGGTCTGGCTTACTCCACCTTGCTTCAAGCATACTTGGTGACCGAGATGATGAGCTCTGATGATTGCTTGCAATTGAAAAAACCGAGAGTGATCATCTCCATGCTGGCGAGACGACTCATTGTGAGTAATTTGTCTCCGGATCCACCTCAAGTACCATCCTCCTACTGCTACAACTTGCTTGAAATTCAACCTTGTATGTATAGCCAGTTGTTCATCTGGAAGTGAGAGGATGTGTTCGAAGATTGTCGAACTAGATGTATCCACGGGAATAGTTGGTTAACAATATGGATCTCTCCAAGGCGGGTCCATGAACTCACACATGTGAGCACACGAACAGTAGGTGCCGTATGTCCTCCGCACCCAGATGACAAATAGGACAAGAACCGTTTGAGCCAATACGCCCTTTACGTAAGATAGCTCATAGAGGGATAATTCCATGCAAAGCTCTCCATCCCAACTCTGAACTTTTCATGGAACTTGAAGTTTCCAAAGAGTGTTCCAAACTGCCACAGGTGTAGAGCCACCAGGTTGCTCTATCATGTTGGCATGCACTCAAAAAGTATGTATCCACTGAATATGATACGCATTTCGGAATGAAAAAAAATCATGTTTTATTTGGTTCCATGTTGTGAAATCATCGAAGCATTGAAAGTGAATCGGAATTTGCAAAATCCTTCGGACATCTACAGGGCTAAATGTGTTCAAGAATTACTTCCATGTTGGTCTCCATTTTCCAAGATTTTGTTTTCTTTAAAATCTTGTGTTACCAACAAACATCTGTTGAACATAAATATACTCCTCGATTGTTCTTCCGGCTCAGAATCTTCAAATTCTAGCTTGTTCCCATTCTTTGCGTCCTTTGTTACCTTATTTCAATTTGAGTGGGCTAGTGAATTCCATTTTCTTCTCATGTATGTGAACATGCACCTTCTTCCTCCATGAACCAACTTTCCACGCAGACTTGCTTTTTCTGCTCCGCCCAAGAGGTACTTCTCCAAAACCCCACTATGTCACTACAATTCATGTTTCAATCCTCATCGGTCGAGCGTCTATATATTTAGCCTTCATCCTTGGCATGAATTCCCCCTTCCTTTTAGTCGATCTACAAGCCATGTCATTGTGTCCGGTGATACCGTAGGTAGGCATAGAACTATTCTAGTAAGAAACAAAACATTCCTTCTCACTTTTTTCTCCCTGATAGCCTCACCAGTACTTCACCATCCTCATTCTTTTTCTCTTATCATCATCTACGAGAATGATTACACATCTCATCAACATGAACATCTAAGAAGAATTGGGCTTGGAGATGTAAAGCTTGAATTTATTTCTCATGTACTCTCGAGTAGATAAATCATTTCCATCAACATGAACATATAAGACTTCTCCAATTTGTTTCCCCATTTTGTCACCCGACTCCTTGTTCATCATTCCGCCTTGAATGCTACAAGCTCTGACCTATAAATCATGCAATTAAATGTATACTCCTCCATGGTTATGTTTGTTTAGAATGTTCCATTACCAACAAATATTCATTGAAATGTCGATATACTCCTCCATGGTTCTTTGGGCTCTAATTATCAAAACTCAAGTCTTTTACATTCTTTGCATCCATTGTTACCTTATTTTGATTTGAGTGGGCTAGTAACATACTTTTCTTCTACTTTATGTGAGCATGCACCTTCAGAAACATTGTTCCTCATGTACTAACTCTACTAGTAGGCTTGCTTTTTCTACTTCCCCGATGGGTACTCATCCAACATTGTGATTGTTGTAGGTCTGGAGAAGGAGGTGGATAGACTACTTAAAATATATGACACCACAACCTCGAAGAGTTTTCCCATTTTTAGAAAATTTAAACTTATCTAGTGATGGCCTAAAACATCGTACACATGCAAGTCTACGAATAGTAATGAGTGGAAGAAAAACTTTCCCAAGTAAGAAGGTGAGGCTAGGAGATTGCATAAGTGGGGAGAATCAACGATGATTTGCATGGTTCACATAGTTGGCGCTATCCTACTCCATGTTTTGATGGAGTCTTCAAATCATGAAGGTTATAAGAATATTGAGATCCCGGTTACTAAGTACAATGAGGACATCACCCACAGAGGGTCCACAAAGTTTGAATGGCAACCAATATATTACATAGTGGCTTATGACCATGAAGGTCTATCCTCACTCGGAGTAAATCTTCCCAAAGTAGTCGATCTCTAGGCCCAGACAAACTTCTTGGTTCCTTCACACTTTGAAGGATTCCAAGCAAACCTAGTCGATCTAGGAGGCACACACCCTCCGAAAGTAATAAGATTGAGGTTGCTTGGTGATACGCCGTAAATGTATCTATGATTTTTGTATTGTTCATGCCTTATTATTATGAAATATGTAAATTTTATAGTGCTTTTGGTTTCAGGAAAAAATAAATATTTTCACTTATGAAAAATAAATACATATGCAAGCTTCAACTCACAAGGGACCACGAGGACCCAAGAAGAGCACTCGGGGAGGCTCAGGTGTCGGGGCCATCTGCCTAGGCGCCTAAAGCCCCTGAGACACCTAGCCCTACCAGGCTCCCCCGGCTCCACCTTAATCGCACCTAGATTATAAATTAGACCAAAGTCTTTGTTATTTTTTTTATCCTTTGTCACTTTGTAATCTGAAGCGATCTCATCTACATCCTGGTTCTCGTACGTTGCATGAGGGTGAATTCATCACCTTCTTAATCAACATTGATTCCTTGTCTCTCCAAGATGAGCTTTGAGTAGTTCACCCTACGGACTACGAGCTCATTGCAGTAGCCAAGATATAATCTCTCCTCAAATTCTCAATACAGTGGGCACGAGAGTTTCCTGTCGTGATTGTATTCCATATCATGTATTCTTAGCGGTGATGTTGATCATGTGTTGAATTATTACTTTCTATTCAAAAAAATTAATGTTTATGTTTGGTTTATAAATGCATATTTCCCTCTAATTATTTGTCTTCTCTTAGTTAGTTTATATGGGTAATATGTAGAGAGAGTTGTGTGCATTAGTTGGGTTTAACCTTGCAAGAAAACTACTCCAATGACAATAAGTGAAAATGGCTTGTATTTTGTTATTGCCACTGAGGATAAATGGTTGCATGAGGTCTTTAATAAAATCATGTACACCAATGGTATGTCATCTTGCCTAAGCAATAGTATGTTTTCGGGATAATTAATTTGATGCCTCTTGCTGGGTCACACTTGGCAGTTTTACCCCTAGTTTTCAAAAACCCTCGATTTTGCCCAAGCCATTTTGCTCCCCTTATGCTTTTGGTCTTTGAACATTTAACCGTGACTTTGAAAACTTCAAAAGAAATTCGTACTAACTCAAAAAAAATCAAATAAGATAACAAAATGTTCAAAAAACATCACCTATATGTGCATGTCATTTGCACTCATGGCGAAAGTGTTGGAAACTCCCCATCCCACTTTGAGCTCATATGATCCCGGCATGAACAATACATTCTGGAAAAAATTTAAAAATATTCAAAAATATCTAATATTTTTTGTGGCAAACATTGACAAATGTTTTGAGTTCTTGCAAAGTTTCATCACGCAATGACATTCCTGGAAGTCGTGGAAAAAACAAAATTGGCACTCCAAAATGCTTTTGTTTTGGAGCATCAATTTTTTTCATGACTTCCACAAATATCATTCCCTGATGAAACTTGACAATAACACAAACAATTGGTCAATATTTGCCACCAAAAAATTATAGAATTATTTAATTTTTTCCTTCAAAATTTTCAGATTTTACTGTTCATGCCGAGATCATATGAGCTCAAACTGAGATGGGGACTTTCCAACACTTTTGCCATGAATGCAAATGACATGCCAATATAGGTGATGTTTTTTTTGAACATTTGGTTATCTTATTTGCATTTTTCTGAGTTAGTATGAATTTCTTATGAAGTTTTCAAAGTGACGGTAAAACGGTCAAAGGGCAAAAGCATAAGAGGAGCAAAGTGGCTTGGGCAGAACCGCGGGATTTTGGAAACTAAGGGCAAAATTACCGGGTGTGACCCAAGCAGGGGCATAAAATCAATTATCCCTATGTTTTATTACTCAACACCTGGATATGAAGATGATATCTCGGTAGAAGACTAGAGTATTAGCCATATATGTAGCTGGTATATGCGTCTATCGATTTATGGATGCACTGCCTATATAGTATTAACTGGCTATAGTACACAAGCATTTACCATTAACTGGTTATACTACATAAGCATTTACCAGACTAAGTTGGAACTCAACTCAATCATAGATAAATACTAACAAAGCTAATATTTGATTATGCTACAATTAGATGTGCAATACTGCTATTACAAAACCAAGATCATCATTAGAGCCTAGCTAACCAAATTGCCACCACAAGAGGTCACCATAGCTAACCAAATTGTCTGTACAGATACCATTATCTAGCGAAATTGACACCACCAAAGGACATCTCCCTGAGCATGGCATTGTCGTGGCTCGATGGCCACAAACAGAGAGCGGAGGAGCATGGCTCCGGAAATTGTACTTGATACAGCCGCCGCCGTCGATCCACGTGGAGCTCGAAGGCCGGAGTAGGCGTACGCCAAGGTGAAGGAGGGGGATGCTGGGTGGAGGCGGTGCCAGATGTCTACTACACAACTTATTCTTGTAGACTCGTGTTGGGCCTCCAAGCGCAGAGTTTTGTAGGACAGTAGCAATTTTCCCTCAAGTGGATGACCTAAGGTTTATCAATCCATGGGAGGCGTAGGATGAAGATGGTCTCTCTCAAACAACCCTGCAACCAAATACAAGAAATCTCTTGTGTCCCCAACACACCCAATACAATGGTAAATTGTATAGGTGCACTAGTTCGGCGAAGAGATGGTGATACAAGTGTAGTATGGATAGTAGATATAGGTTTTTGTAATCTGAAAATAAAAAAACAGCAAGGTAGCAAGTGATAAAACAGAGCACAAACGGTATTGTAATGCTTAGAAACAAGGCCTAGGGTTCATACTTTCACTAGTGCAATCTCTCAATAGTGGTAACATAATTGAATCATATAACAATCCCTCAACGTGCGGCAAAGAATCACTCCAAAGTTCTTATCTAGCGGAGAACATAAGATGAAATTGTTGTAGGGTACGAAGCCACCTCAAAGTTATCTTTTCCAATCAATCTATTGAGCCATCCCTATAAGTGTCACAAACGGCCCTAGAGTTCGCACTCCATATGATACGCATCAACCAACTCTAATGTCACCTAGATACTCCAATGTCACCACAAGTATCCGTGAGTTGATTATTCAATATGCATCAAACAACTTTAGATTCATAATATTCAGTCCAACACAACGAACTTCAAAGAGTGCCCCAAGATTTCTACCAGAGAAACTAGGACAAAAACATGCATCAACCCCTATGCATAGATTACCCCAATGTCACCATGGAATCTGCAAGTTCACTGCCAAAACGTATATCAAGTGAATCAATAGAACACCCCATTGTCACCAGGGGTATCCACATGCAAGACATACATCAAGTGTTCTCAAATCCATAAAAGTATTCAATCCGATAATAGTGAAACCTCAAAGGTAAAAACTTAATTCATCACAACAAGATAGAGAGGGGGAAAACACCATATGATCCAATTATATTAACAAAACTCGCGGTACATCAAGATCGTGCCAAATCAAGAACACGAGAGAGAGAGAGATCAAACACATAGCTACTCATACATACCCTCAGCCCCGAGGGTGAACTACTCCCTCCTCATCATGGTGGCCACCGAGAGGATGAAGATGGCCTCTGGTGATGATTTCCCCCTCCGATAGGGTGCCGGAACAGGGCTCCAGATGGGATCTCTTTGGTACAGAGGCTTGCGGTGGCGGAGTCGAAGTTCTAGGGTTATTTTTGGGGGTTTCCCTATTTATAAGAATTTTTGGCATTGGAATCACGCGAAGAGGTGCCACAGGAGGCCCATGAGGCACCATGGCGCGACCACACCCCCTGGGCGCGCCCTGGTGGCTTGTGGGGCCCCTGTGGGTCTTCTAGTACTCTCCCGAAGCTTCATGGGTCCCTTTCCTTCCAGAAAAAATCGTCAAAAAGTTTCGCTGCATTTGGACTTCGTTTGATATGGATTTTCTGGAAATCCAAAAATAAGCAGAAAACAGCAACTGGCACTGGGCACTAGGTCAATATGTTAGTCCATGAAATTCATATAAAAGCCATATAAAAGTGCACGAAAATCATACAAAACTATAATAAATGTGGCATGAAAACTTCATAAATTATAGATACGTTGGAGATGTATCAGTGCCTGGTGGTGGTGGCGGTGCTCTGCGCTTTCGGGAATTTTAATATAAGCAACTGAGATCTAAAAACTCTGAAGTTTTGAAATTATTTTCTATGACAATAAAAATCATCACAGGATATGCACAATGCCTAATGACGGCCAAATGCGTCGCCTAAATCATGCCAGAACATCACCAAAGTTTCCAAAGGCACTGCCCCGGGAGAACACCAGGTGGTGATGGTTTTCTGTTAGAGAAAATGATCTTAGGTGACGTTTCTTTTCCGTGACCAAGATTTTCATCACAAAATAGCACACATTTAGTGTTGGGACTTCAAGAAGCATTTTCAAGGATAACATAGACATTAACATGTTATTTTTATCATTCGAGCTACCAACTTCCTCTATAGAGTTTACCTTTTTTTGTTGTGGGAGCTCTTCCCATATGTCGTTTGGTATATTTTCCCATCATGTTGTCCAATAACTTATTTACACCTTTCTTGACTCATCTTCATAAATGTTCTACCTACAGCTGAGTCTAGAAAATTTCTCACATAACATTTTTTTGTCTAGCCTAAAAAGTGTGAAGCATTAGCCAATCATCTGTTGCATGAGTTGGACAATTTCTAGGCATACTTTAAAAAATACAGATTAAGGTAAGTGTTTATTGTCATTTCTGGAAAATTCATGATAAGATTTCTAAATTGTATTATTGCTACTTGTGAGCTACGTTGGGATTTTCCCTGAAGAGTAGGGGAGATGAGGTACAGTAGAGATAAGTATTTCCCTCACTGAGAACCAAGGTTTATCGAACCAATAGGAGAACCATGCAAATCCCCGTCTTCGGCACCTGCACACACAAAAGCAAATACTTGCACCCAACACGGGCAACAGGGTTGTCAATCCCCTTGAACTCGTTACTTGTAAGGATCAAATCTTGTATAGGTAGATGGATAAATTGCAAACTAAAATAAAAGTAAATAAATTGCAGCAAAGTATTTTTGGTTTTTTAGTAATATGATAAAAGTAGACCCGGGGGCCATAGTTTTCACTAGAGGCTTCTCTCTCGAACACATAGCATACGGTGGGTGAACAAATTACTGTTGGGCAATTGATAGAAAAGCGCATAGTTATGACGTATTCACGGTAATGATCATGTATATAGGCATCACGTCCGAGGCAAATAGACCGACTCCTATCTGCATCTACTAATATTACTCCATCAATCGACCGCTATCCAGCATGCATCTATGGCATTAAGTTCATGACAAACGGAGTAACACCTTAAGCAAGATGACATGATGTAGACAAAGTAAACCCAATCAATGTGAATAATCCCCATCATTTTACCCTTAATGGCAACAATACAAATACGTGTCTTGTCCCCTTCTGTCACTGGGATATAGAGCACCGGAAGATTGAACCCATTACAAAGCACCTCTCCCACTGAAGATAAATCAATCTAGTTGCCCAAACCAAACAGATAGATTGAAGAGAAATACAAAGATATAACAATCATGCATAATAAAGTTCAGAAAATACTCAATTAGTTTCAATGAATAAACTGATCACAGACCCACAATTCATCGGATCCCAACAAACACACAACAAAAGAAGATTACATCGGATAGAACTCCAAGAATATCGAGGAGCACATGGTATTGAAGATCAAAGAGAGAGAAGAAGTCATCTAGCTACTAGCTATGGACCCGTAGGTCTATGGTAAACTACTCATGCATCATCAGAAGGCAGGAAGGATGATGTAGAAGTGATAGGTGGGAACCCGATGAACGAGTTCACTACCGAGGGTGGCCCGATCTTCACGTCGTAGGATCTAATCGGGAGGGATAACTAGCTGCAAGCACCCGGGATAACTAGCTTTATACCTGCCAAGGTTGGATGCAACCCGTATGTTGGGGATGGCTGACCGAAGCTACAAGAATTTCAACCCGCTGTCCGAACAATCGCAGAACCACAAACCGGGACTAATCCACACAAAACAGCCGGAACCGTAGAGCACGAATTAGGGGGAACCAGAGGCTCCTTCTCGTGAATCCAAATGAACTCACAAGAGCAAAGGTAGTAAGGACCTCTCGGATCTCTCTAGCAGTCTTGCTGCATAAGCTTGTAGCTGAATGGTTTGACAAAAGGTTCTTAAGAGGATGGGGGAGATGGGGTTTTATAACAGGGACAACCCCCCTTAGCTAGGTGTGAAAATGGTTTAAAAAGTAAGCAGGTTTGCATGGCTTCCTTGGGAGAATAAGCAGTCAACTTTGGAAGTTGTTGGAGAGCTCCTCGGAAATTCGCGAAGCCTTGACAGCCTGGACACCTTCCACGAGAATGACTAGAGCTTTTGACTCACAACTCCAAATGATGTGAGGTTTTTTGCATTGGAAAGATAATTTGATGTAGCTTCTGGTAATATACCCCTATGGCCCCGTCTCTCCACCATATGGGTGTGGCACAACGAAACATCAGAGGTAAAAACTGACAGCATCAGCTTCACTTCAAACTTATTTTCTCCAAACTTGTTCCTCCAAACCGGTTGCTTCAAGAGCTCATAGGTTGTTGGATTTCCTCCATGTGATACCTAAGTTCAACCAACAACAATGGGGATGAAAGTATAGTTGTGTCATCAAGGTTACAATGTAAACTTAGTTAGCGTTCACCTGGTCACTTATTAGTTTGGCGTGACTTCTTGTGATTGGACCTATAATTGTTGGAGACTTGTCGATGGTTGTGGTGTCCTCATCATCCTCCCCCTCTTGAAATGGAGTCATCCTCGACTCTGATGGTCCAAAGTATGGAGAGAGGTTGGACACATTGAAGGTTGGACTAACACCATAATCCATCGGAAGGTCAATCTTGTAGGCATTGTCATTGATCTTTCGCAAGCACTTTGAATGAACCATCTCCACGTGGCTGCAACTTGCATTTGCGTTGATCCAGAAAATGATCCTTCCGTACGTGTACCCACACAAGATCACCTTCTTCAAACAACACCTTCTTTCTTCCCTTGTTTGCTCATTTTGCATATTGTTCAGTCATCTTCTCAATATTTTCCTTGGTCTTCTCATGAATTTTCTTCACGAAGTCAGCACGCTTACTTGCATCAAGATTAGTCTGCTCCTGCAATGGTAAAGGCAAAAGATCTATGGGAGCAGCAGGTTTGAAACCATAAACAATTTCAAAAGGACAAAATTTAGTGGTCGAATGTACCGCCCTGTTGTATGCAAACTCCACGTGGGGGAGACACTCTTCCCACATCTTCAATTTTTTCTTTAAAACTGCCCTCAGCATCATGGATAGTGTGCGGTTGACAACTTCAGTTTGTCCATCCATTTGTGGGTGGCATGTAGTGGAAAAGATAAGCTTTGTTCCTAGCTTTGCCCACAACGTTTTCCAAAAATAGCTCAGAAACTTGGTGTCACGATCTGAAACAATAGTGTGTGGTACTCCATGTAGCCGCACGACTTCCTTGAAAAACAAATCAGCAATGTGTGAAGCGTCATCGCTCTTATGACACGAGGTAAAATGAGTCATCTTGCTAAACCTATCAACCACCACAAAAACTGAATCACTCCCCCTCTTAGTGAGTGGTAATCCAAGAACAACATCCATAGAAATATCTTCCCAAGGTGTACTAGGAATTGATAAAGGCATATAAAGTCCATGAGGGTTTAAATGTGACTTAGCTTTGCGGCAGATCTCACAACGTAGCACATAGCGCTCAACATCACGTCTCATCCTTGGCCAAAATAAATGGTCAAGGAGCACACTCTCAGTTTTCTTTGCTCCCAAATGTCCCATGAGACCACCAGCATGAGCCTCCTGCAAAAGCAACAAATGAACAGAGCAACCTGGGATGCACAATTTGTTAGCTCGAAACAAGAATCCATCATGCAAGTGGAACTTTTCCCAATGTTTCCCCTCACTACACTTTGAGTGTGGTTCAGAAAAATATGGGTCATTGGCATACAATTCTTTGATGCTTTGCAGCCCATGAATTTTAGTATCAAGTTGTGAGAGTAAAATATGGCGTCTAGACAAAGCATCGGCAACAACATTATCTTTTCCTTTCTTGTACTTGACAATATAGGGAAAAGATTCTATGAATTCACTCCATTTTGCATGTCTATGGTCCAGTTTTTGTTGACCCCTAAGGTGCTTTAAAGATTCATGGTCGGGATGTATCACAAATTCTTTAGGCCACAAATAATGTTGCCATGTTTCCAAAGATCTCACAAGTGCATATAATTCTTTGTCATAAATTGAATAATTTAGAGTTGGACCACTTAGCTTCTCACTAAAATATGCAATAGGCCTACCTTCTTGCATTAGTACGCCTCCAATACCCACACCACTTGCATCACATTCAATTTCAAAAGTCTTACAAAAGTTGGGTAGTGCAAGCAATGGTGTAGATGTCAATTTTTCTTTCAGCTCTTGGAAGACCTTCTCTTGTGAGTTTGCCCACTTGAAGGGAACATCTTTCTTGGTTAGCTCATTCATTGGGGCAGCAATGGTGCTGAAGTCCTTCACAAACTGACGGTAGAAACCAGCAAGGCCAAGAAAGCTTCGTACTTGGCTTACATTTTGTGGAGGCATCCACTCACGGATGGCTTTGACCTTCTCCTCATCTACCTCCACACCTTTTCCTGAAACAACAAAGCCAAGAAACACAACTTTGTCTGTGCAAAATGTGCACTTTTCCTTGTTAGCATATAATTTCTCCCCTCTTAGGACAACAAGCACACACCGGATGTGTTCAACATGTTCATCCAAAGTTTTGCTATAAATCAGGATGTCATCAAAGTAAACAACCACAAACTTGCCAATGAACATCCTAAGCACATGATTTATTAATCTCATGAAGGTACTAGGTGCATTTGTCAATCCAAATGGCATAACTAACCACTCATACAAACCAGATTTTGTTTTGAAAGTAGTTTTTCATTCATCACCCTCTCTCATTCTTATTTGGTGGTAGCCACTTCGCAAGTCAATTTTAGAAAAGATGGTGGCACCACTAAGTTCATCAAGCCTAGGTATTGGGTGCCTATACCTCACGGTGATGTTGTTAATAGGCCTACAATCACAACACATTCTGGAAGATCCATCTTTTTTTGTACAAAAAGAACGGGTACAGCACAAGGAGAGAGTCTTTCCCTTACATAACCTTTGTTTAGTAGGCCTTCAACTTGTCGCTGAATCTCCTTGGTTTCCTCCGGGTTTGTGCGGTATGGTGGTCGGTTCGGCAATGGGGCTCCTCGAACCAAATCAATTTGGTGTTCAATGCCTCTTTGTGGTGGCAGCCCTGGTGGTATTTCCTCGAGGAACACATCTTCATACCCCTACAAAATTTCAACAACAACACTAGGAGTGGTAGAGGATAATTCGTTAGTAGAAAGAAAGTTGTCCTTGTACAAAAGTACTTTTCCTCGCCAACATAACTAATCCCTGTTTTTCCCATGTCTAGGTCAATTTAAGCTGTGGGGTTTTATTTTGCTTTGGATTCTCTCACTCACTATGTTGGTGGATGTCACTCAGGTGTTTCTCGCTCACTCTCTCTTTCCTTTTTAGATCATCCATCAATATTTCTTCCGGTGTCAAAGGGAGCAAAGATATGCGCTCTCCCTCGTATTGGAACGAGAGACGATTAGCACGGCCGCTGATTTGCACATCACGATCATACAAGAAAGGTCTTCCCAACAACAATTGGCATGCTTGCATTGGCACCACGTCACACTCCACTTGATCTTGGTACTTCCCAATGGAAAACTGAACGGTGACTATGTTGCTTACTCGAAGTGTACCACAATCATTGAGCCATTGCATCTTATAAGGACTTGGGTGCCTTCTTTGTTTCAGTCCCAATTTCTCTACTAAATCTGAACTTGCAATGTTGTTGCAGCTGCCATTGTCAACAATAATTCTGCAAACCTTGTCCTTGATGGTGCCATGGGTGTGAAAAATATTATGTCGCTGCCCTTTCTCTTCTCTAGCTGCATTGACATTAAGCACACGACGGGAAACAAAGCAATCTCCCATGTTGGCCTGAATATCGCAACCACTCTTGTCGCCCTCTTCATCCTCATGATCATCCAGTGCTCCACTATCTTCATGTTCACTTTCAGATTCCTATCCACCTTGTTCATTGATGAATAGAACTCTCTTGTTTCGACATTCAGAAGAAATGTGACCATGCCATTTGCACTTCCAACACTCAGTATCTCGGCTTCGAGATGATGGTACAGCGGTGGGGTTAGAAGTACTTACAGCAGCAGAGGGAGCATGCTTGTCAACATTCCTAGGAGCCGGTGATGATGCCGATGAAGCCGCTGTTCGCCGGGTGGTAGGAGGGTGTGAAGTATGCTGAAACTGAGAACCACCATGAGAGGCACTCGGCTGCGACTTTTGCCATGGTGTGGTGGTGCGGTTCTGAGATATCCGTCCATGACCACTCTGCTACACTTTCCTCTCCGTGCGCTTTGCTTGCTCCAAAATATCTTGTAGAGTGTTATAGGGAAACATCTCCACAAAATCTGAAATTTCATCGTTGAGACCATGCAGAAATCTTGCCAACTTTGACTCCTCATCTTCATGAATACGAGCACGAACCAGCATCAATTCCATCTCTTTATAGTACTCATCCACCGTGCGCGTACCTTGGCTGAGGCGGTGCAATCTGTTTCGGAGATCTCTTTGATATTGTGAAGGAACAAACCTTCGCCTCATGGCTTGTTTCATCTCTTCCCAAGTGTCAATGTGATCACGGCCTAGCAGCAGCTGATTTTCATGTAGTTGATTCCACCAAGTGAGTGCATAACCAGAGAACTCAACACAAGCAAGGTTGACTCTCTTGGGATCGGTGGGATTATGGATACGAAAAATCTGATCACACTGTTCTTCCCAATCAAAATATGCATCGAGGTCTTCCTTTCCTGTGAACTTGGGGGCGTGCAACTTGATTCTTACTATGTCATCTCATCCATCTTGATCATGACGTTCTGCACGGCGCCCATCATCAGCACCACGACTGTATGGAAGACCATCATAATCATCAAAATCATCTCCATGACCACGACGGTATGGAACATCATCAGCACCACGACGGTATGGAACATCATCAGCACCACGACGGTATGGAACACCATCATAATCATCAAAATCAGCACCACGACGGTATGCAACACGCTCATGAGGGTCATAGTAGTGCTCACGAGGACCATGGCCTCACCCTCGAAAGGTAGCAAGGATCTCCTTAGCAGTCTTGCTGCATAAGCTTGTAGCTGAATGGTTTGACAAAAGGTTCTCAAGAGGATGGGGGAGATGGGGTTTTATAGCAGGGACAACCCCCCTCAGCTAGGTGTGAAAATGGTTTCAAAATTAAGAAGGTTTGCATGGCTTCCTTGGGAGAATAGGCAGTCAACTTTGGGAGTTGTTGGAGAGCTCCTCGGAAATTCACGAAGTCTTGACAGCCTGGACACCTTCCACGAGAATGACTAGAGCTTTTTACTCACAACTCCAAATGATGTGAGGTTTTTTGCATTGGAAAGATAATTTGATATAGCTTCTGGTGATATACCCCTATGACCCCGTCTCTCCACCATATGGGTGTGGAACAATGAAACATCAGAGGTAAAAACTGACAGCATCAGCTTCACTTGAAACTTGTTTTCTCCAAACTTGTTCCTCCAAACTGGTTGCTTCAAGAGCTCGAAGGTTGTTGGATTTCCTCCATGTGATACATAAGTTCAACCAACAACAATGGGGATGAAAGTATAGTTGTGTCATCAAGGTTACAAGGTAAACTTAAGTTAGCATTCACCTGGTCACTTATTAGTTTGGCGTGACTTCTTGTGATTGGACCTATAATTGTTGGAGACTTGTCGATGGTTATGGTGTCCTCATCAAGAAGCCCTCTGTGATCGATTGCTCCTCCAGCAGAGTACCAAAAAAGGCCTTCAGATGGGATCCTGGAAGAACAGAAGCTTGCAGTGGTGAAAAAAGTATTTCAGGTGGCTCTCTGTTGGGTTGGGAATATTTGAGAATTTATAGAGGTGGAATTAGGTCAAGGGGTGCTGCGGGGGGGGGGGGGTGCTCGAGCTCAGGGGGCACGCCCTGTGAGCTCATGGCTCACCCGTAGCTCTTCTGGCATCCCCCCGAACCTTCTAGGGTCCCTTCTGGTCCATCAAAAATCACTATAAAGTTTCATCGCATTTGGACATCGTTTGGTACTGATTTTCTGAAAAGCCAAAACCAAGCAAAAGACATGAACTCGCACTAGGCACTAGGTTAGGTTAGTACAAAAAATGGTATAAAATAGAATATAAATGCATATAAAACATCCAAGATTGATAATATAATAGCATGAAACAATTAAAAATTGTAGATACGTTGGAGCCGTATCAATTATCATTGTAGGAGCATAATACTTTCCAAAAATATCTTTGCACTTATTCCATGAATATTTACTGACTTTAGGTAAATATAGTGACCATTCTTTTGCTCTAGGTCTTAATGAGAACAAACATATTTTAATATGACATAATCAACTTCTCCATCTCTATATTTTTGCATGACACAAACGTCAAGAAAGTTGTGTAAATGAGAATCTATATCTTCATTAAAAGGTCAAGAGAATTAGTCTTTCATCACCAAGTTAAGCAAAGGAGGGCTAATTTGAAAGGAACCAACCTTAATAGTGAGTGTGCTAAAATCACCATTATTTGTGGTAGAGAAGGCACACAACTTAGGGCTCCTTTGATTCGAAGGAATTCCATAGGATTTTGAAGAGTTAGAATCCTTAGGTATTTTCCCTACGTTGGTTGTTTGATTCATAGCATTTAATCATATAGGAATTTTCCAATGGAATCATGTGTTCACATTACACTGGAAATCTAGCATCCTCTCCAACCGTTTTTTACCATTAATTTGTTTTTCATCTGGCATCAAACACTCTAAGCAAACCCTACAGGATTCAAGTCGGCATGTCACTCCAATCCTGTGTTTTTTCTGTTCCTATATTTTGAGAATCCTGCTAATCAAAGAGGGCCTTAGTGTTTGCAGTGGAGCTATCCATGATACCTAGGAAAAAATTAGGTGCTAAAATTATTATTATTTTGTTGTTTTTGAGAAAATAGCAAAAACAAGAAAACAAGTACTAAAATTACACTTTAGCAAAACCAAAAGGAAGGAATGTAATAAAAGTGATACAGAATCTATGGAGTATAATATACCTTCCCTGGCATCAGAAACCACTTCACGATTGCTGGTAGTATACAATAGAATATGCCTCCTCTAATTTTTTCCCCAAATGCAGGAGTTTGTAGCATGAAGCAACTATTCCCTCGATGACAAACCCTGATATAAATCTATGAATGTAATGTCTCCTACACCCGAGGTGGAGCTTAGTTAGGTCCCAACTGGGCCACGGCCTATCCAGGATTTTTGCACACATTTTTTACATATGCTTGCTACGTTGTACAACTCACAACTGCAGTACACCAAGAACACTACAATGCATACCCTTTACACCTTCAATCTAGCCTGATGCCTCAGTTTCCTTTTGCATGAGTATTACACTAGGAGCAGCTGCCATCAGCGGTGGGAAGGCAGTCGTAGATACACATCGCAAAGAGCCATCTGCCATCCGCTGGCAACCCCAACTCACCGTTAGTGCCTACTCGCTACGACGTCCAGCGCTCCATCTGCAACGCAAGAGGCAGCGTCAAGAACATGCAAGACATCACATGTAACCCATTTTTTTTCCAAAATGTTGGCTTAGCTATTTTTAAATAGTTTGAGTTGCTTACAACATGTGCCACTTGGTGGCTTAGAGATTTTATTGCATGGTTTATCCACTCGGTTATTCATTGTAGTTTAAAAATTGGAACAAGGTATTGGTAGGGTACCCATATAATATCATATACTACTGCCTATGATTAAGTTTTTTTTTAAATGTGCTCTCTTTAGTTGGCCCGCTCAACATTTTCTTTGAAGCTCTGGCACCGCCTACACCAATGATAAGTTCTGCAACACTAATAAAACTTCACATGTGCCCCCAACAACTCTAGCAAGGGTTGCCAAACTTACTAGCTTATCTAGTTGTACAACATATTAATGTACAGAGTTGTCACAAGTATTTTTTAAATTTTCAAAATAAATAATAACTAATAATGGCAGTACTCATAAAAGTGCTAGAAGGTGTTTTTAATGCTAAAAACTAGATTAGGGTTAGTTTCACCAATAGTAATTCTTGAATAGATAAAAGTGTAGTAACTATTATAGAAATGTATTGGTACTACTAAGGCATTGATATGTCCATTTTGCATCATGTTTTTCTACTGTTATTTATATTTTTTAAGTTATATTTTACTTTTAGGTGCAACTCTAATGCCTTTTCTCTCTTAATTTGCAAGTTTCATCACAAGAGGGAGATTGCCTCCAGCTGAAATTTTGGACCAGACAAGAGCTACAGCAGAGATAGTTATTCTACGAAGCTCCAAATGGCCTGAAAATTTACGAAGATTTATTTTGGAATATATAAAAAATACTGGAAGAAGAATCACCAGGAGGGACCCCACTAGTGAGCCACAAGCTCTGGTGGCGCCCCCTTAGGGCGCGCCATGTGAGCTTGTGGGCCCACTAGCAGGCCTTTGTGGCCCTCCTTCTCCTATATGAAGCCGTTTCCCCTAGAAAAAAAATAAAGAGAACACTTTCGGGATGAAGCGCCATCGTCTCGAGGCAGAACCTGGGCAGGAGCACTTTTGCTCTCTGGCGGAGCGATTTCGCCGGGGATACTTCTCTCTGGGAGGGGGTAATCGAAGCCATCGTCATCACCAACGTTCCTCTCATCATGGGAGGACTCGTCTCCATCAACATCTTCACTAGCGCCATCTCATCTCCAAACCCTAGTTCATCTCTTGTATTCAATCTTTGTCCAAAACCTCACATTGGTACCTGTGGGTTGCTAGTATTGTTGATTACATCTTGTAGTTGATGCTAGTTGGTTTATTTGGTGGAAGATTACATGTTCAGATTCCTAATCATATATTATTCTCCTCTGATCATGAGCATGATTTGTGAGTAGTCCCATTTGTTCGTGAGGACATGGGAGAAGTCTTGTTATAAGTAATCATGTGAAGTTGGTATTCGTTCAATATTTTGATGATGTGTTATGTTGATCTTCCTCTAGTGGTGTCGTGTGAACATCGACTACATGACACATTACCATGCTTGGGTCTAGGGGAAGGCATTGTGGAATTTGTAAGTAGATGATGGGTTGCGAGAGTGACAGAAGCTTAAACCATAGTTTGATTCATAACTACGGGGTTGAGAATATTTCTTGTATGCATATACCTTCAAATTGGGACATCTCTCATCCAAGTGAAAATGATGCTGGCAAAAGCTCTTGGGACCCTAAGAATAAGCACATGATGGCTGAAGTTCAAAAGAATGCTTCCATGGTTCAACACTTGCTTCGCAAGATCCAGGGCTTGAAGGAGATCTTCGCAAATTTTGTGGAGGACAAGCCTACCACTTCATCACCACCATCACCGAAGAAGGAAACTTGAGTACACGGGTATGGGCACCACCGTTGGCTTGTTAGAAGCATGGGAGAGGTGCCCCGGTACCGTACCACCATCACTTTTTATTATCATCTATGTTAGTTCTATCCTTAGTTATTTCATGATCTAGATTAAAAAGTATGAGTATGAAGTAGTTTGAGTGCTTGTTCGTTCCAGTGCTATCAATGTAATCGTGCTTGAAAGTTATAATAAATAGTAGTATGAGTTTGAGTATTTCTTTACTTTTACCCTTTTGCATAGATCACAACAACAATAAATATAAAGTTCATATGATAATCCCATGGGGAGCGATTACTTCACATAAAAAAAGTATAGTTGATAAAATTTATTGGAAGTTTACAAACTTAGCATTGGTCATTTGATGCAATTCATGAAAGAATAATAAAGGAAGAGGGATTTCACATATAAATATACTATCTTGGACATCTTTTATGATTGTGAGCCCCCATTAATTATTTCCAACCAAGTAGTTGATGTTAGACAAGGAAGACAACGTAATGGGTTATGTTTGCTTATATTCACATAGAAATTATATTTTCATGGATCCTCTAACATGTGGTGCTTGCTTATAATCTTTTGATAGCCAAAATTTTCGTACCAAGTAGAGATACTACTTGTGCACCCAAATATCCTTAAATCAGTTCCTTGTCATGAGAGTCCACCATATCTACCTATGGATTGAATATGATCCTTCAAGTAAGTTGTCATTGGTGCAAAAGCAATAAAAATTGCTCCTAAATATGTATGATCTTTTATTGTAGGGGAAAATAAGCTTTGCACGAACTTGTGATGGTAACACAATAAAAGCGACGGACTGCATAATAAAGGTTGCTATCATAAGGGGCAATATAAAGTGATGTTCCTTTACATTAAGAGATTGCACATCAAATTCAAAAGCGCATGACAACCTTTGCTTCCCTCTGCGAAGGGCATATCTTTCACTTTTCAGTCTTTACTTTTAGGCAAGAGTCAAAGTATTCATCCCAATTCCAATCTTAATTATTCTCCACTTGGCAAGAATTATGTGGTAGGGAATGATCTAGGCACATATATCCAATTGGATGTAGGTAATCATGAATTATCATTGTTGACACTATCCCTGAGATAAATAAGTTGGGTGATAAAACCATAAGCCCCCATCTTCCTTTATGTCTTACTGAAACTGGTTGTACTAGGAATATGCTTTGACTGCCAGCAATTATGGAAGACTATATGGTAGTTGAGTATGTGAAATTTTCTAAATCAAAAGCTCGTACATAGACTCTTCCTGAAATATGATGAATTGTAATTGCTTTGATGACTGACAATATAGCTTGTTAGTTTTTAAGAAAGTTTATGTTCTATACTTTAGCTTGTGTAAATTGTTACTTGATCATGAGAAGTTATATGATTGATACTTGTTGTTATAATAATGATCATGATGCTACCATGCCCGTATTTTGTTTTATCGACACCTCTCTTACTTATTGAAAGGGCTATGATTGATCCCCTATACTTGTGCGTCATCATGCATGCTCTCGTATCTATGTTAATGGTTGGGATTGTCATATGGATTAGTTGGTCTATTTTGATGTGCCTTACCTGTTTGTACGTTATATTCCTAGTACTTGGATAATGTTTCATGGTACGGTCCTAGTCCAATTAGGTGCTATACATCTAGTTTTTTTTTATCTAGTCAAGATATTGTACTGAACATACAAATACAAACTTTTCTAAAAGAGTGCATATAGCTATAGCTTTTGTAGCTAATGAACTTTGTACTTCATGTAGACTATATATACCATTTTTGTGTTACACATCTTGACATATGGGATCACACCGTGCATCTTCAAACATGGGATACCGACAATTTATACCAAACCGATGACTGCTAATTAGTTAGATCTCGTCGGTGATACTTCTTGGCCTCCTTTAGTTTTGGAGCTGCATATAGATGGAAACGGGCTTATTCGCATCCCTCCTTCAAATGTTTAACGAGAGGGCTTTCTCGTCTTGCTCTACTTTTAGAGCAAGACGAGACATGCCCCCTACTTAAAAATCCGAGGCAGGCTATGAATAAGCCAGTATCCATATGCAGGTAGCTCCAAAACAAAAGCAAGCCAGGAAGCATCACCGAAAATATCAAGCTAAAAAGTCATTTGTTTGGCAAAAAAATTGACGTGGGCTCCAAACTGAAGACGACGTGATCTGACTTGATGCAACAAAAGAAATTTGGGAACAGAAGAAAAACATCATTAACAAGAGAAATTTTACATTGAACATGCATTACAAACAAGGATTACATGCTCTTATTTCGATAACTCTTATTACATGATGCACAGGTAATACAAAGACGGCTCGGCAACAGGTTCCGGATCAAGCGGAGCAGCACTATCATATTGAACAACTACGACATAATAGCCGAGGACTACGACGACCCAACAATAGTTCACCATCAAAAGCTATGGTAGAATATACATGAGTGAGGTGGGGTGGTTAAGATATGCATATCATATTGACATAGAAGTTGACTCCATATATGCTATCATGTTGGGGCGTGAAGAATTTGCAATGTTCACGTAATGATTCACTAGCCACTTCTTTACCTCTCTCAGAGCATCTCTAGCAGACCCCGTAAAAGGCCGCGACCCGCAAAATAACCGTCGAAATACGGGTCGGTGCGGAAAATTCTGCCCGAGCAGACCCCGCAAACGCGTCCGACCCGTAAAAGTTTTTGCGGGGCGCGGCAAAAGTTTGCCCTCAACCTTTAGATTCACGGGATGGGAGGCCGACCCGAGCTCGCCCCCTATCCGCAGCGAGATTTGGTGCGATGGAAATTCCCACGCGGCCGTTCCCGCTCCCCCCCCCCCTCCTCGGCCGCCATTGCCCCGCCACCGCACGCTCCGGTCCATCTTCCCTGCCATTCTTCGCCGCCATGGAAGTCTCCCAGCCATCCCCCGTCACCGTGGAGGTCGCGCACGCGCAATCCCCTCTCGCGGATCTCGTTGCCGGCCATGTCGCCCCCGTCGTCGCCCAAGGCCCCAACGCGCCTACCCGCAAGCGGCAGGGCAACGTTGTCATGTAGGGCAACAATCCGGCTGGCCCCGCCGAAAAGGCACGCGCGCCGGGTGCCGCCGCCACTGCGTGATCTGCCCGGTTGCCCGCGGAGAAGGTGAGCAAGGTTTCGGGCGTGAAGCGGAAGAAGATTCCTATGAAAAGGCCTGCACCTTCGTCCACTCCCTCCGCCCCGGCGAGATGTTCCCCAACGATGCCGTTCAACGGCGCTGGTTCCTCCGCAAGCGAGGTGTTCGATGAAATGGCTGGAAGGTATACATCTTCGACCTCTTGTTCTTGCTTCGCTTTTTGGCATTGTGGTTGTTCTTGACTTGATGCCGCTCAATGTAGCGGTGGTTCGAACAATGCCACTGCCGAGTTCGTGAACTTGTTGGACACCAACGCTGTCGACATCAATAGGGCCCCGTTCGCTAATTTCGATTACAATGAAATGGAGGGTGGCATGGATGGTCACGGTGGTGAAGATGAAGTGGAGGAGGTAGATGAGGGGGCGTATGAGGAAGCGCAAGCAAAAAAAACATGAGGTCGAAGAACTACCGCCAGTGATTTCGGTACCGGAGTTGGAACAAGTGCCGGCGATGGATTTGAGGGTGGCGATGACCTCGACGGAGGTGGTGCAGAGTGAAGAGCGACCAAGATGATCAAGGATGTGGTCGTCGCTTTTGCATGTCCTTTTGCGTTTGTCCTACAAAACCATGCTTTTATTTGCGCGCGAACTATGTTTTATTGTTCGAATTTGAACTCATTTGTCAGAATCGCTGTCAAATTCGCTAATTGGGGATTTTCGGTTTGCGGGTTGACGCGCCGGTGCCCGAGCAAACCCCGCAAAGCCGACCCGTAAAAAAGCATCTTCTGCGAATATCCTTTTATACGGGTCCGTTTGCGGGGTCTGACTCTACGGCCGCCCGCGCCGGCCCGCAAAGCCGTTTTTCCGCGAACTGTAAATGCGTTTTGCGGGTCGGCGTTATACGGGGTCTGCTAGAGATGCTCTCAAATTATTGTATGTAATAAGTATACGTGCTATTTTGGCAATTGTAAACAATCATGACACCTACAAGCAAAATTAAAAAAGATTGTGCATCACAAACCTCTAAGATTCACCTTGAACGTTAGGTCAAACCTATAAGATTCACCTTGAACATTTGAAATTTTAGTGAACACATGATAAACCACATTGAAAACCAATAACCATCTTTGCTTCCAACCGTTGGCCTAACCCACCATGTATAAACTTAAAAACACAAGGTTAGCCACGAAGTTATATTGTCATATATACCAAAACCCACTTAAGTATAGAATTGCACTTTCATGGGCGCACCAGGGCTCAGCTAGCTCTACCATAGGCATTCCTGGCTTATATATACCGCAAAAACCTTAGCCATATTTAAAAGTATTTGTACTGCACCGTCACTTCATCATCTGAAGCAATCTCATCTATAGCCTTGTTCTGGTATGCTGGTGGAGTGAGAATCCATCGCCTTTTTCATGAACATCAATTTCTCTGCAAGATGAGATATAAGTAGTCCATTCAAAGGACTGCGGGTTCATTAAAGTACCCAAGATATAATCTCTCCTCCAATTTTCAATACAATAGCCAGATGCTCTATCTATCATGATTGTCGTCCATCTGATGTATTCTTAGTAGTATTGTTTCTCATATGATGAATTGTTTCTTTATGTTCAAATTGTGTTAATGATTATGTTTGGGTTGTAAATGCATATTTCTTCGATTATTTGTCTTCTCTCGACTAGTTTAGATGGGTAATTAGTAGAGGGAGCGGTGTGCATTAGTTGTGTTTAAACTTCCAAGAAAAGTGTCATGGTGACAGTAAGTGGAAAAAAGGCTTGTATTGTCTTATTGCCACTAAGGATAAATGGTTGCATGCGGTATCTAATAAAAGCATGTATATCAATAGTGTGTCATCTTGCCCAAGGAAATACTCTATTTTATTACTTAATTCTTGGATATGCAGGTGGTATTTACTGATTTATGGATGTACTACCTATATTGTTGGGAGACGTAGTAGAAAACAAAACAAAAATCGTCATACGAATCAAACTGGCAAGATCATTATGAAGATGCATAAGAGATTGAATCTTATCTTTACCAACAAGAGTGCAACAAAAGATCAGTTGGTGCAAATTCCCGCGTCTAGGATTTACAACCTCTCAACCGCAAGAATTTTCTCCCTCGAACAAAGATCGGAAGCATGATCTCTCTACAGAAACACCAATTCAGTAGGGCTTCGCCATCCAGATCGAAACCGTGCTGGAGAACTAGTGGTGGAGGTGGCGCAGCCTGACGGCGGAACTACTTCCATGAAAGAGAGATGGGGTAGCCTCCCCATAGAAAGAGATGTGTTTGGAGGGGGTTGTCCCTTTCTATGTATAGACGCATGGGAGGGGCGAGCAACCACTGACGAGGTGTCAACTCCTCCTAGGTCGGCCGCACCTAGGGGCGCCCACCATTGGGCCCTTAGGGCACATGTAGTTGCCCCCCTGATACGTCTCCAACGTATCTATAATTTTTTATTATTCCATGCTATTATATTATCCATCTTGAATGTTATATATGCATTATGGTGCTATTTTATATCATTTTTTGGGACTAACCTATTAACCTAGTGCCCAGTGCCAATTGCTATTTTTCTTGTTTTTGTCTTTTACAGAAAATCAATACCAAACGGAGTCCAAACGGAATAAAACTTTACAATAATTTTTCTTGGACCAGAAGATAACCACGGAGCTTCGGGAGGAGGCCAGAAGACCCACGAGGAGGTCACAAGCCCTAGGGGCGCGCCCCAAGGGAACGCGCCCCCTAGGCTTGTGGGCCCCTCGCAAACCTTCTAACCCTGATCTCTGCTCCATAAATACCCAAATATTCCCCTTACATCAGAGGGCACACCAAAAATACTTTTCCGCCGCCGCAAGCTTCTGTTCTCGTGAGATCCCATCTTGGGGCCTTTTCCGGTACTCCGCCGGATGGGGACTCGATCACGGAGTGCCTCTACACCAACCTTGCTGCCCTTCTGATGATGTGCGAGTAGTTTACCACAGACCTACAGGTCCATAGCTAGTAGCTAGATGGCTTCTTCTCTCTCTTTGATCTTCAATACAATATTCTCCTCGATGTTCTTGGAGATCTATTCGATGTAATCTTCTTTTGCGGTGTGTTTGTTGAGATCCGATGAATTATGGATTTATGATCAGATTATCTATGAATATTGTTTGAGCCTTCTCTGAACTCTTTTATGCATGATTAAAATAGCTTTGTATTTCTCTCCAATCTATCGATTTGGTTTGGCCAACTAGACTGTTTTTTCTTGCAATGGGAGAGGTGCTTTGTGATGGGTTCAATCTTGCGGTGTCCTCACCCAGTGACAGTAGGGGTAGCGAGGCACATATTTGTATTGTTGCCATTAAGGATAAAAATATGGGGGTTTTTACCATACTGATTGGATCTATCCCTCTACATCATGTCATCTTGCTTAAGGCATTACTCCATTCTTGTTAACTTAATTCACTAGATGCATGCTGGATAGCGATCGATGTGTGGAGTAATAGTAGTAGATGGAGGCAGGAGTCGGTCTACTTGTCACGGACATGATGCCTATATTCATGATCATTGCCTTAGATATCATCATGACTTTGCACTTTTCTATTAATTTCTCAACAGCAATTTGTTTACCCACCGTATGCTTTCTTCAAGAGAGAAGCCTCTAGTGAAACCTATGGCCCCGGGGTCTATTTTCCATCATATATTATCAGATCTATAAAACCAAAAACCCAAAAATACCTTGCTGCAATTTATTTATATTTACTTTATTTTTCCTTTTACTTATCTTTTATATCTATCTCTATTATTTCGCACTCTTGCTAGTGACTGTGAAGGGATTGACAACCCCTTTTTCGCGTTGTGTGCAAGTGTTTGTTAGTTTGTGCAGGTGCATCTATTGGGGACTTGCTTCTGCCTCCTACTGGATTGATACCTTGGTTCTTAACTGAGGGAAATACTTATCTCTACTTTGCTGCATCACCCTTTCCTCTTCAAGGGAAAATACTACGCAAGCTCAAGAAGTAGCAGGAAGAATTTCTGGCGCCGTTGTCGGGGAGGTTCTACATTACCAAGTACCTATCATAAACTCTCATCTCTTGCATTACATTATTTTCCATTTGCCTCTCATTTTCCTTTCCCCCACTTCTAAAACATTTTCAGAAAAACACAAAAATATTTGCCTTTTCATTCGCCTTCTTTCGTTCGTCTTTTCGTTTGCTTTTTGTTTGCTTGTGTGCTAGATTGCTTGCTTTGTCACAATGTCTCAAAAAAATACCAAGTTGTGTGACTTTTCCAACACTAATAATAATGATTTTATTAGTACTCCAATTGCTCCCGCCACTAGTGCGGAGTCTTATGAAATTAATGCCGCTTTGTTGAATCTTGTTATGAAAAAACAATTTTCTTGTAGTTAATGAAGATGCTGCATCCCATCTAAATACTTTCGTTGAGTTGTGTGATATGCAAAAGGAAAAAGATGTGGATAATGATATTGTTAAATTGAAGCTATATCCATTCTCATTACGAGATCGTGCTAAAACTTGGTTTTCATCTTTGCCTAAAAATAGTATTGATTCATGGAACAAGTGTAAAGATGCTTTTATTTCCAAGTATTTTCCTCCCGCTAAAATCATCTCCCTTAGGAACGATATAATGAATTTTAAGCAACTTGATCATGAACATGTTGCACAATCTTGGGAGAGGACGAAATTGATGATAAGAAATTGCCCTACTCATGGTTTAAGTTTATGGATGACCATACAAAAAAGTTATGCTAGATTGAATTTTGCATCTAGAAATCTTTTAGATTCCGCCGTGGGAGGTACCTTTATGGAAATCACATTAGGATAAGCTACTAAACTCCGAGATAATATTATGGCAAATTACTCTCAATGGCATACCGAAAGATCTTCTACTAGTAAAAAAGTGCATGCAATTGAAGAAATTAATACTTTGAGTGGAAAGATGGATGAACTTATGAAATTGATTGCTAGTAAGAGTGATCCTATTGATCCTAATGATATGCCTTTGTCCACTTTGATTGAGAATAATAATGAATCTATGGATGTGAATTTTGTTGGTAGGAACAATTTTGGTAATAACGCGTATAGAGGAAATTTCAACACTAGGCCGTTCCCTAGTAATTCCTCTAATAATTATGGTAATTACTACAACAATTCTTATGGAAATTATAATAATATACCTTCTTATCTTGAGAATAATATTAAATATTTCATTAATTCTCAAAAGATTTTCAATACAATGGTAGAGGAAAATTTGCTTACGATTGATGATTTGACTAGAAACATTGATAGAATTTCTCATGAGATTGATTCTTTTAAGATTAGATATATGCCACCTAAGATTGATATTAATGAGTCTCTAAAATCTATTAGAATTCATATTAATGAGAGTAAAGAGAGAACCACTAGGATGCGTGCTAAGAGAGATTGGCTAGAAAAAGCATGTTCTTCTAGTTTTCGTGAAAATAATGATGAAGATCTTAAAAGTGATTGGTGTGACTCCTATTGAATCTTTTTTTGATAATATAAAACTTGATAAATAAGGGACTGGAGATGAGTCAACTTTAGCTAGAAGGCGTCCCAATAATTTGGAGAGTGAAGATCTTAATGAAAAAATCGATAAAAGTGGGATTGGCGAGGTCAAAACTTTAAGTAGCAATGAACCCACTCTTTTCGATTTCAAGGACTTTAATTATGATAATTTTTCTTTGATTAATTGTATTTCTTTGTTGCAACCCGTGCTTAATTCACCTCATGCTTATAATCAAAATAAGGCTTTTACTAAACATATCGTGGATGCTATGATGAAATCTTTTGAAGAAAAACTTGAGTTGGAAGTTTCAATCCCTAGAAAGCTTTATGATGAATGGGAACCTACTATTATAATTAATATTAAATATTATGAGCGCAATGCTTTGTGTGATTTGGGTGCTAGCATTTCAACTATTCCAAAAACTCTATGTGATGTGCTAGGTTTCCATGAACTTGATGATTGTTCTTTGAATTTGCACTTAGCGGATTCCACTATTAAGAAACCTATGGGAAGGATTAATGATGTTCTTATTGTTGCAAATAGGAAGTATGTGCCCGTAGATTTTATTGTGCTTGATATAGATTGCAATCCTACATGCCCTATTATACTTGGTAGACCTTTCCTTAGAATGATTGGTGCAATTATTGATATGAAAGAAGGAAACATTAGATTTCAATTTCCATTAAGGAAGGGCATGGAACACTTTCCTAGAAAGAAAATTAGGTTACCATATGAATCTATTACGAGGGCTACTTATGGATTAAATACCAAAGATGACAATACCTAGATCGTTGCATTATGCCTAGCTAGGGGCGTAAAACAATAGCGCTTGTTGGGAGGCAACCCATTTTTATTTTGTGTTTTTGTTTTTGCTTCTATTCTTGAATAAATACACAATATTACTTCTGTAGTAATTGTGTTTTAGTGTTTTAATTAGTGTTTGAGCCAAGCAAGACCTTTGTGATGCTTTGGTATATCGTTGATTTGATTTTGCTGAAAAACAGAAACTTTTGCGTCCAGTAGCAGAATTGTTTAAATTCATTGGAGCATGGAAAAACTCTGAATTTTTTATACAAGATTGATATATGAATTTCCTTTGTTGTCCTAATTTTTCAGAATTTTTGCGTCCAACAAACCAAATGGAGGGGTCAGAAGGCGAAGGAGGTGGAGGATACCGGCTTCAAGCTGTGGTACACGGGGACTACTACAAACAGAAATGGCGTAGGCATCTTGATCGACAAGAGCCTCAAGGATGGAGTGGTAGATGTCAAGAGACATGGGGACCGTATTATCCTAGTCAAGCTGGTAGTTGGGGACTTAGTTCTCAATGTTATCAGCGTGTATGCCCCGTAAGTAGGCCATAATGAGAACACCAAGAGGGAGTTCTGGGAAGGCCTGGAGGACAAGGTTAGGAGTGTACCGATTGGTGAGAAGCTCTTCATAGGAGGAGACCTCAATGGCCACGTGGGT
Organism: Thinopyrum elongatum; assembly: GCA_011799875.1. Taxonomy (NCBI): domain Eukaryota; kingdom Viridiplantae; phylum Streptophyta; class Magnoliopsida; order Poales; family Poaceae; genus Thinopyrum; species Thinopyrum elongatum. The sequence goes on from CM022299.1 coordinate 618,937,642, forward strand.
ACATCTAACACAGGTTTTGAAGGCGTGCATGGGGGCTTTGGCTATGGCATCAGGAATCAAGAAGGATAAGATGTCTTGAGCTTTGCTCTAGCCTACGACATGATTGTAGCTAACACCCTCTTTAAAAAGAGAGAATCACATCTGGTGACTTTTAGTAGTGGCCAGCACTCTAGCCAGATTGATTTCATCCTCTCGAGAAGAGAAGATAGGCGTGCGTGCCTAGATTGTAAGGTGATACCTGGAGAGAGTGTTGTCCCTCAGCATAAGCTGGTGGTTGCTGACTTCCGCTTTCGGATCCGTGTCCAGCGGGATAAGCGTGCCAAATTCGCTAGAACGAAGTGGTGAAAGCTCAAGGGGGAGGTAGCTAGGGCATTCAAGGAGAGGGTCATTAAGGTGGGCCCTTGGGAGGAAGGAGGGGATGCAGACAATGTGTGGATGAAGATGGCGACTTGCATTCGTAAGGTGGCCTCAGAGGAGTTTGGAGTGTCCAAGGGAAGGAGAAGCGAAGCTAAGGATACCTGGTGGTGGAATGATGATGTCCAGAAGGCGATTAAGGAGAAGAAAGATTGTTTCAGACGTCTATACCTGGATAGGAGTGTAGACAACATAGAGAAGTACAAGATGGCGAAGAAGGCCACAAAGCGAGCTGTCAGTGAAGCAAGGGGTCGGGCGTATGAGGGCCTCTACCAACGGCTAGGCACGAAGGAAGGCGAAAGGGACATCTACAAGATGGCCAAGATCCACGAGAGGAAGACGAGGGATGTTGGCCAAGTCAAATGCATCAAGGACGGAGCAAACCAACTCCTGGTGAAGGACGAGGAGATTAAGCTTAGATGGAGGGAGTACTTTGACAAGCTGTTCAATAGGGAGAATGAGAGTTCTACCATTGAACTGGACGACTCCTTTGATGAGACCAGCGTGCGTCTTGTGCAGTGGATCCAGGAGTCTGAGGTCAAGGAGGCTTTAAAAAGGATGAAAGGAGGCAAGGCGATGGGCCTTGATTGTATCCCCATTGAGGAGTGGAAAGGCGTCGGGGACATACACTAAAGGAATCAGGTATTTTGCCATCTGCCATGGCTGACGGCAAAGGCAGGCTCACGGACGGCAAAGACCTTTGCCGTCTGCCAGCAGACGGCCCCACTTCCAGCCTAGAAAACCATGGTAAAGGGCTACTTTGCCGTCTGCATAAATAAAGCGGACGGCAAAGACCTTTGCCTTTTGCAATACAGGCCAAGCAGACGGCCAAGTGCGTGGACGGCATAGAACTGGGGTTAGCCCCATTAGGTTGCTAACGGCAGGCTTTGCCATCTGCCTGCAGACGGCAAAGAGACAAGCTCCTTTGTCGTCTGCCAGGTGATGTCAGCTGACCTCAGGTGGGGGCTGGCAGACTTTGTCGTCCGCCACCGATGGCAAAGTCATACCAGCCTTTGTCGTCTGCCACCAACGGCAAAGTAACCAAATGGCTCAGACCCAGTGCTCCCAGGTTGCACAGGTTGCTGCCACATGTCACCTTTGCTGTTAGTGGCGGACGGCAAAGAGCCCTTTGGCGTCGATGGCAAACGGCAAAGTGCCTATATTGCCCATTTTTATTCTGTTTTTTGTTATATCCAAGCATTTTCACAGCAAATATATGATATATATATATATATATATATATTTCACAGGGCAAACAATATGAGCAAGTCTCACAGCAAATATATGATATCCAACACATAAGTTTCATCCATACATACATAGTTTCATCCATACATACATAGTTTCATCCATATTACAATAGTTTCATCCATAGGTAGCAAGTTCCACATTGTTCATCGATACAAAATAAAAACAGAAAGTAAACACAAGCACTCCATCAATGCAAGCTTCTGTGAAGTGAATCAAATCTGCAAAAATGGGAAATAAGAAAGTTAGAAGAAGAAGAAGAAGTATATGACATTTATGAGGTTACCAAGGTTATGATGCCATTTTTAACCTAAGTAAGCTAATTATGCCATTTTTGACATAAGTAAGCTAAGTATAGGTCATTATTGAGCTAACCTAGGTAACTAAGCATATTAGAGCTAACTTAGCATATTAGAGCTAAATTAGGTCATTTTGGAGGAAACAAAGCTAAGTATATGTCATTTTAGAGCTAACTTAGGTAAAATGGATCATTTTGGAGCTAAGTAAGCTTATTATGTCATTTTGGAGGAAAATAAGCTAAGTATATGACATTTATGAGGTTACCAAGGTTATTATGCAATTTTTGACCTAAGTAAGCTAAGCTAATTATGCCATTTTTGACATAAGTAAGCTAAGTATAGGTCATTATTGAGTTAACCTAGGTAACTAAGCATATTAGAGCTAACTTAGGTCATTTTGGAGGAAACAAAGCTAAGTATAGGTCATTTTAGAGCTAACTTAGGTAAAATAAGCTTATTATGTCATTTTGGAAGAAAATAAGCTAAGTATATGACATTTATGAGCTAACCAAGGTTATTATGTAATTTATGACCTAAGTAAGCTAATTATGTCATAAATGAACTAAATAAAGCTAAGTATAGGTCATTATGCATTTGTTAAGCAAAACACTAGAGAAAACTTACCGTCATCACGGAGGTGAAGCACCGGGGTTGCTCGTGCCGGTACCACCTGGAGAAGGATCGTGCTATGCTTGTCTAGAGTTACACTGCACCAAAGATCATTTGCAATGTCTCTTTAGCATGATGACACTCAAATGTTAAGACTAGTAAGTAATGACCATTCAAATGAAACTCACCGTGGTCCCTGGAGTAATGACTGGCATCGGCGGAGGGGTCTGACTGGTCTTCTCGCACACAGACTGCACATTTGGTTTTGACAAGTCAGTCATATTAGTTAGTAATGAAATGAACATTACGTGCATGATTTGGCTAATATGCAGAAGAAACTTACCACGAGGAGCTCGTACATGGCCCGGTGAGCAGCGTCATTCCGTGCCCTCTTCTCCTCCAATAACGTAGCCATCCTCTCCTCCAACTCCCTCTCCTTCTCCGCCGCCTGCCGGTCCCTCTCCTGCAAAATCGCCTGGGTTGCCTCTCTCTCTCTCTCTCTGAAGAGCAGCCTGCAACACCACTCCTCGTTAGCATTGTAATCATCGATGGCCGCACACACAATGTAATGGAGGAAAGATATCTGAGTCCGTATAACTAACCTCGATGGTGAGCTCGACTGGCCGTGGACGAGGCCTTATCTCAGGACAAGAGCTCGTTTGGCGCGCCTTGATCTCCGGGAGAGTGCGAGGACAACGTATAAGTCCATCTCCAATGGCTATCGAGCCATGGGGCCTTGATACGTCTCCGTCGTATCTATAATTTTTGATTGTTTCATGCCAATATTATACAACTTTCACATACTTTTGGCAACTTTTTATATGATTTATTGGACTAACCTATTGATCCAATGCCCAGTGCCAGTTCCTGTTTGTTGCATGTTTTTTATTTCGCAGAAAATCCATATCAAATGAAGTCCAAATGCAATAAAATTTTACGGAGAATTATTTTGGAATATTTGTGATTTTTGGGAGTTGGAATCATCAGAAGAGGGGGCCCACAGTGACCACAACCCACCAGGGCGCGCCTGGGGGCCCAGGCGCGCCCAAGTGTCTTATGCCCACCTTGTACGTCGGTTGGAGCTCTACTTCGGGCGCAAGGAAGCTTATATCCGGAAAAAAAATCGTGTTAAAATCTCAGCGCAATCGGAGTTATGGATCTCCGGGAATATAAGAAACGGTTTTCAGCCAAATCTGGGGAGCGCGAAACAGAAGAGAACAGAGAGGGAGATCCAATCTCGGAGGGGCTCCCGCCCCTCCGCCGCCATGGAGGCCATGGACCAAAGGGGGAACTCTCCTCCCATCTAGGGGGGAGGCCAAGGAAGAAGAAGAAGAAGAAGGAGGGGGGCTCTCTCCCCCTCTCTCCCGGTGGCGCTGGAGTGCCACCGGGGCAAGGATCATGACCGCGATCTACATCAACAATCTTGCTACCGTCAACACCAACTTTCTCCCCCTCTATGCAGCGGTGTAACACCCCTTCTCCCCGCTGTAATCTCTACTTAAACATGGTGCTCAACTCCATATATTATTTCCCAATGATATTTGGTTATCCTATGATGTTTGAGTAGATCCGTTTTGTCCTGTGGGTTAATCGTGATCTTGGTTGGTATGATTGTATATTTTATTTATGGTGCTGTCCTACGGTGCCCTCCTTCTCGCGCAAACATGGGGGATCCTCGCTGTAGGGTGTTGCAATATGTTCATGGTTTGCTTATTGTCAGTGTTGCGGGGGTGACAGCAGCCTAAACGCGGATAAGTGGGTTATGGCGTATGGGAGTAAAGAGGACTTGATACTTAATGCTATGGTTGGGTTTCATGACCTTAATGATCTTTAGTAGTTGCGGATGCTTGCTAGAGTTCCAATCATAAGTGCATATGATCCAAGTAGACAAAGTATGTTAGCTCATGCCTCTCCCTCATATAAAATTACAAGAATGATTACCGGTACTTGTTATCGATTGCCTAGGGACAAATGACTTTCTTGTTGACAAAATCTATCCACTTTTATTACCTTGCAATTTATTCGTAGTTTTATTCTCGCAAAGTACTCGTAGTTTTATTCTTGCAAAATAGTTTCATACTTGTTTTAGGTAAAGCAAACATCAAGTGTGTGTAGAGTTGTATCGGTGGTCGATAGAACTTGAGGGAATATTTGTTCTGCCTTTAGCTCCTCGTTGGGTTTGACACTCTTATTTATCGAAGAAGGCTACAAACGATCCCCTATACTTGTGGGTTATCAAGACCTTTTTCTGGCGCCGTTGCCGGGGAGCAATAGCGTGGGGTGAATATTCTCGTGTGTGCTTGTTTGCTTTATCACTAAGTGGTTTTTATTTCCTGTTCTAAGTTGTTCTCTATCTTTAGTTATGGATATGGAACACGAAACACCAAATAAATTAGTTGTACTAGCTACTCGTGGAGATGGGGAACCTCTTAAAACCCTCGAAACTCATTATGTGAAAGATATTATGCACCACTTTGATAATCCTGAGAAAACCCCGTTCAACTTGATAATGGGAGACACGTTGGATCAACGTGAATACTTTAGGGATTATCACTTGACACAAAAAGGGAAATTGTTATGGGATCAAATTCATATGTTGAAATGGTATGCTTGGAATCTATGCTCTAGATATGATTATACTTGTTGCTCTAGGATGAATGCTCCACACCTTCCCTTTTCATGCAAACTTAATGACAATGAAACCTTAGCTTCTTATGCTAATGGTAGATATGATTACTATGATGTGGAATGAATAGAAGAATTTGTTGCTTTTAAGGGTGCTTATGAAATTGAATCTTTGTTTGAAAAGTTTGAAGATTTTGATGATTCAGTTTATAGACCTGAAAACTTTGTTATCCTTAAATATTTCTATGACAATTATAAATTCAATTCTGATATTGATATATTTATTGAGAAAGTCTTCACTGTCCAAGAAGAGACTAATATTTTGCAGGAGTCTATGGAAGAAGAAATTGATGAAACTATGAGATCTTTGGATGAAAAAGAGTGAAGAACAAAAGGAGGAAGAGCGGATTAGCTACCCGTGCCCACCTTCTAATGAGAGTAACTCTTCAACTCATACATTGTTTAATGTCCCTTCGTGCTTACCGAAGGATGAATGCTATGATAATTGCTATGATCCCATTGATTCTTTTGAAATATCCCTTTTTGATGAACTTAATGGTTGCTATGCTTGTGGCCAAGATGCCAATATGAATTATGCTTATGGAGATGAACTTGCTATAGTTCCTTATGTTAAGAATGAAATTGTTGCTATTGCACCCGCACATGATAGTCCTATTATCTTTTTGAATTCTCCAAACTACACTATATCGGAGAAGTTTGTTCTTATTGAGGATTATATTGATGGGTTGCCTTTTACCGTTGCACATGATAATTTTGATGAATGTAATATGCATGTGCTTTCTGCTCCTACTTGCAATTATTATGAGAGAGGAACTATATCTCCACCTCTCTATGTTTCCAATACGATAAAATTGCAAGAAACTGCTTATGCTATGTATTGGCCTTTACTTGATGTGCATGAATTGTTATTTTATGACATGCCGATGCATAGGAAAAGAGTTAGACTTCGTCATTGCATGATATATGTTGCTTTGTGCTCACTACTAAATGCCAAATCATTGCTAATTAAAATTGGCTTTGATATACCTTTGGATCCGGGTGGATCCATTACTTGAGCACTTTATGCCTAGCTTAATGGCTTTAAAGAAAGCGCTGCCAGGGAGACAACCCGGAAGTTTTAGAGAGTCATTTATTTCTGTTGAGTGATTTTATAAAGTTTAAAAACAAAAAAAATATAGAGGGGAACTTAACACTTCACAAAAAGAAAAGTGAAAGTGAGAGGGACGAGCATTGTGAAAGTGGGAGCTAGCCTTGAACTTTGTTCATGCCCATGGAAACTTTTTGAATATTAATTACAGAAAATTTTCAACAAAAATAATTATCCCCTTGTACAAATTCATTGTTTTATAAAAATAATGTGTCAAGATTTGCCTTTAGGATGATTAGATTGCTTGTTGGTATGTGCGGTGCAAAAATAGAAACTTTGGCTGTAGTGCGCGATTTTACATTTTTTACTGGAATGTCAAAAGTTTATGAAACTTTTTGAAAAGTATTTATATACAAATTTTTATTTTTTCCTAATTTTTCATAATTTTTTGAGTACCATAAGTATGGTAGGTGTTCAGATTGCTACAGACTGTCCTGTTTAAGACAGATTCTGTTTTTTATGCATTGTTTTGCTTGTTTTGATGAAACTATCGATTTTTATCGGTGGTATAAGCCATGGAAAAGTTATAATACAGTAGCTACAATGAAAAAACAAAATATGTATTGGTTTGCAACAGTACTTAGAGTAGTGATTTGCATTATTATACTAACGGATCTTACCGAGGTTTCTGTTGAGTTTTGTGTGGATGAAGTGATCAAAGATCGAGGAGGTCCCGATATGAGAAGAAGGAGGAGAGGCAAGTTCTCAAGCTTGGGGATTCCCAAGGCACCCCAAGTAAATATTCAAGGATACTCAAGCGTCTAAGCTTGGGGATGCCCCGGAAGGCATCCCATCTTTCTTCAACAAGTATCGGTATCTTTTCATCTTCGTTTCGTCCATGTGATATGTGTGAATCTTGGAGCGTCTTTTGTGTTTAGTTTTTATTTTTATTTTATGCATCATGCTGGTATGAGATAGTCCATGGTTGATTTATAGAATTCTCATTGCACTTCACTTATATCTTTTGAGTGTGGCTTTATAGAATGCTTCATGTGCTTCACTTATATCATTTGAAGTTTGGATTGCCTATTTCTCTTCACATAGAAAACCGTTATTTGTAGAATGCTCTTTTGCTTCACTTATACTTATTAGAGCATGGCCTTTTGTAGAAAGAATTAAACTCTCTTGCTTCACTTATATCAATTTAGAGAGTCAACAGGAATTGGTCAATTGCATGGTTAGTCATAAAATCCTACATAAAACTTATGGATCACTGAATATGATATGTTTGATTCCTTGCAATAGTTTTGCGATATAGAGATGGTAATTTGTGGGAGGTACTAGTAAACGGTTGTGGTTAGTAAGAATATTGGTGTTAAGGTTTGTGATTCCCAAAGCATGCACGTACAGTCTCTCGTTATGCTATGAAGTTGGAGCATGATTTATTATTGATTGTCTTCCTTATGACTGGCGGTCAGGGACGAGCGATGGTATTTTCCTACCAATCTATCCCCCTAGGGGCATGCATAGTAGTACTTTGCTTCGAGGGCTAATAAACTTTTGCAATAAGTATATGAGTTCTTTATGACTAATGTGAGTCCATGGATTATACGCACTCTTACCTTTTCGCAATTTGCTAGCCTCTACGGTACCGTGCATTGCCCTTTCTCACCTCGAGATGTGGTGCAAACTTCGCAGGTGCATCCAAACCCCGTGATACGATACGGTCTATCACACATAAGCCTTATTATATCTTCCTCAAAACAGCCACCATACCTACCTATTATGGCATTTCCATAGCCATTCCGAGATACATTGACATGCAACTTCCACCGCCTCCGTTTTAATGACTTGAGCATTCATTGTCATATTGCTTTGCATGATCGTAAGATAGCTAGCATGATATTTTCATGGCTTGTCCGTTTTTTGATATCGTTGTTATGCTAGATCTTTGCACATCCTGGTACACTGCCAGGGGCATTCATATAGTCATATTTTGTTATAGGCATCGAGTTGTAATTTTTATTTCTTTTGAGTTATAAGTAAATAGAAGTGTGATGATCATTATTATTCATTATTAGAGCATGTCCCAGTGAGGAAAGGATGATGGAGACTATGATTCCCCCACAAGTCGGGATGAGACTCCGGACAATGAGAGAAAAAAAACAAAGAAAAAAAGAAAAAAAAAGAGAGAAGGGGCATTGCTACTATCTTTTACCACACTTGTGCTTCAAAGTAGCACCATGTTTTTCATATAGAGAGTCTCCTATGTAGTCACTTTCATATACTAGTGGGAATTTTTCATTTTAGAACTTGGCTTGTATATTCCGATGATGGACTTCCTCAAATGCCCGAGGTCTTCATGAGCAAGCAAGTTGGATGCACACCCACTTAGTTTTCATATTGAGCTTTCATACACTTATAGCTCTTAGTGCATTCGTTGCATGGAAAGCCCTACTCCTCACGTTGATATCAATTGATGGGCATCTCCATAGCCCGTTGGTTAGCCACGTCGATGTGAGACTTTCTTACTTTTCTGTCTTCTCTATATTTACCCCTATCATCATACTTTATTCCACCCATAGTGCTATATCCATGGCTTGCGCTCATGTATTGCGTGAGGGTTGAAAAAGCTGAAGCGCGTTAAAAAGTATGAACCAATTGCTCGGTTTTTCATCGGGGTTGTGCATGATAAATACTTTGTGTTAAGAAGACAGAGCATGACAAGACTATATGATTTTGTAGGGATAGCTTTCTTTAGCGTTGATATTTTGAAAGACATGATTGTTTGTTGGGATGCCTGAGTATTGATGTCTTTATGTCAAATTATAGACTATTGCTTTGAATCACTTATGTCTTAATATTCATGCCATGATTAGACATATGATCAAGTTTATTCTAGGTAGCATTCCACATCAAAAATTATCTTTTTTTATCATTTACCTACTCGAGGACGAGCAGGAATTAAGCTTGGGGATGCTGATACGTCTCCGTCGTATCTATAATTTTTGATGTTTCATGCCAATATTATACAACTTTCACATACTTTTGGCAACTTTTTATATGATTTATTGGACTAACCTATTGATCCAGTGCCCAGTGCCAGTTCCTGTTTGTTACATATTTTTTGTTTCGCAGAAAATCCATATCAAACGAAGTCCAAATGTAATAAAATTTTACGGAGAATTATTTTGGAATATTTGTGATTTTTGGGAGTTGGAATCATCAGAAGAGGGGGCCCACAGTGACCACAACCCACTAGGGCGTGCCTGGGGGCCCAGGCACGCCCAGGTGTCTTATTCCCACCTCGTACGTCGGTTGGAGCTCTACTTCGGGAACAAGGAAGCTTATATCTGGGAAAAAATCGTGTTAAAATCTCAGCGCAATCGAAGTTACGGATCTCCGGGAATATAAGAAACAGTTTTCGGCCAGATCTGGGGAGCGCGAAACAGAAGAGAACAGAGAGGGAGATCCAATCTCGGAGGGGCTCCCGCCCCTCCGCTGCCATGGAGGCCATGGACCAGAGGGGGAACTCTCCTCCCATCTAGGGGGGAGGCCAAGGAAGAAGAAGAAGGAGGGGGGCTCTCTCCCCCACTCTCCCGGTGGTGCCGGAGTGCCGCCGGGGCAAGGATCGTGACGGCGATCTACATCAACAATCTTGCTACCGTCAACACCAACTTTCTCCCCCTCTATGCAGCGGTGTAACACCCCTTTTCCCCACTGTAATCTCTACTTAAACATGGTGCTCAACTCCATATATTATTTCCCAATGATATTTGGTTATCCTATGATGTTTGAGTAGATCCGTTTTGTCCTGTGGGTTAATCGTAATCTTGGTTGGTATGATTGTATATTTTATTTATGGTGCTGTCCTACGGTGCCCTCCGTCTCGCGCAAACGTGGGGGATCCTCGATGTAGGGTGTTTCAATATGTTCATGGTTTGCTTATTGTCAGTGTTGCGGGGGTGACAGCAGCATAAACGCGGATAAGTGGGTTATGGCGTATGGGGTAAAGAGGACTTGATACTTAATGCTATGGTTGGGTTTCACGACCTTAATGATCTTTAGTAGTTGCGGATGCTTGCTAGAGTTCCAATCATAAGTGCATATGATCCAAGTAGAGAAAGTATGTTAGCTCATGCCTCTCCCTCATATAAAATTACAAGAATGATTACCGGTACTTGTTATCGATTGCCTAGGGACAAATGACTTTCTTGTTGACAAAATCTATCCACTTTTATTACCTTGCAATTTATTCGTAGTTTTATTCTCGCAAAGTACTCGTAGTTTTATTCTTGCAAAATAGTTTCATACTTGTTTTAGGTAAAGCAAACATCAAGTGTGCGTAGAGTTGTATCGATGGTCGATAGAACTTGAGGGAATATTTGTTCTGCCTTTAGCTCCTCGTTGGGTTCGACACTCTTATTTATCGAAGAAGGCTACAAACGATTCCCTATACTTGTGGGTTATCCGGCCTCCCGCCACCAGATATCATCACCAGCTCTGGATCAATGGGACCCTGGCTCGGGTTAAAGTCCTCCCCTTTCCTCGCCTTCCCCTCATCTCTGTACCTCACGAGCTTGTGGTGCGAGGAGATGTTGGTGAATCTCTCTGGATGATCGAGGTCAGATGCAGAGAATGCCCTGGCCTTCTTGTACAAGGCAGTATGGGCCATGGCATAGAGGTCGTACACCTCTGGCACCTCCTTCTGATTGTATCGTGCCTAAAAGAGAGGAACAAAGTATTAGTAATTAAAGGGCTCAAGCTAGCATGAAGAATGAATTGCAGGAATCATGAAGCAAACCACATACCCAATTCCGCCCGAACTGATATAAGTTGGTGCTGCCTTGCTGGTGTGGCACACCTTCCATTTGGGCACGCCGGTCCTTGGCATTGTTGTGGACGGCTAGCCATCCCGGTGAGCACCACTCGTCCACCAACGCCTCCCAGAAATCCATCTTATCCGCACACCATCTCGGGGGCAGCTAAGTTGGTAAAGAGAAATTTGAGCGCTACGCCTACGAATCAAATCAAGGAAACTAAGTACAAGGCCTTAAGAATAGGTAATTACCTTCATGTACTCCTCCTTCTTCAAAAACTTTCCACGGCACGACGGCTTGTCCTTCTTAACACCCCGCGAGGCGTAGTAGTTTCGAACAGCCTGCGGCCGAGCCTCGTGTCGTAAGTTTTGTAGTAGGCGCTTGCACTCGGTATCGATAACCTGTGTCGCGGCCTCCTCGTATCCCTCCTCACACCTGTAGAAGGTCTGCAATCAAATGAGTCAACACTAATTAGTACAATAACTAGCTATTGTTGATTTTTAATTGTGTAAAGGAGAAATTACCCAAAACTTTCTGATCACCATGTCGGCCCTCGTGTGGCACAAGACACCGTCGATCATCTCCTCCGGCGGGGCTGCGGCAGCCAAGTAGTGCTCCCAGCTCAATCCTAGCTCTGGAAGCTGACCCTCACCGGGCAACGTGACAAACCCCGGGAAGTTTTGCGGGCAAATCACACCAAGGACTTGGTTAGGCCTGCGGACATACTGGGCGTGTATCCAACCCCTGTAGTATGACAAGGCCAACGCATTAGATATTTGAAGAAACGTGAAGGCAAAAGGTACAAAAAGAGTAAATGCACTTACCTCTCCCCATCGGGCCTAATCAACCACCTCTGCTCTCGGGTCGCCGGCACGGGCGGGAGCCATGTACTACCACGCTGGTAGACGTTGCCCCCATCAACCACCTCGCCCTCGCTATCAGAAATCCGATCCCCGCTACCATCAGCATGGCCACTCGGCCCCTCAGGCGGATCCGGCCAGGTACCCCACCCAGACATCTCCTGGGACGTAGCCTGGTCCGGAGTCTCATGGGCCGAAGTCTAGTGGGCCGAAGGCCCGTCAACCCGAGGCTCGTGGACCGGAGTTCGCGTAGCCTCCTCCTCAGACGGGCCCACCCTAGCAGTCATGTGCTCGGGTGAATCAGCTGGGGGTGGCAGCAAGGAAGGCGTAGCAGCCTTCCTACCTCTCCCACGGCCACGTCCTGATCTACCTCCTCTCTTCTTCCCTCCCCAACCTCCTCTCCCGGTGGGCAATGACGCCGACGAAGAAGCACCCGCCGGTGTCCCCAAACTGTCTAACAACGGTCTCCGAAGAGGTACTTGTGGAATGGAAGTACCCCTCCCACCACGCGCCGACGAAGAAGGAGCCTCGGAGCGCTTTGGACCCGCGCCCACCATCTTTCAACACCTGCCATGACAAAGAGTAAATGAAATTAGTACAATATAAAAAAATTGAATACCGACATGAATAATAATATGTATATAACTTAAGTGTATCATCATCATGTACAACATAAAAAAATTGAATACCTAACATGAACTAATAATATATATGTATATAATAAAAATTGAATACCTAACATGAACTAATAATAATCTTGATCGTCTATATATGCTCCGGGATCAATAAATGCATCATCATCATCACTATCATGAATGACGTGCTCATTGGGTTCAGAGGCATCAACATGTGGAAGGCCACCTTTATGTAATCGGTCAAGCATTGACAGGTCATCCGCAGCAGTAACCTCTTCTTGTTCCGGCTCAGGGGTGAAGTCGGATTCACTGTCGCTGTCTACTTCGATGTTATGGGGTGAAGTAGAGCGGTTCTTGAAATGTTTTTTTGAAAGACGTATTTCCTGGAAGAATTCTCCTTCATATGTGTCTGGGTTAATGTGAGGATCATAATCCTTTTCATTGGGGGGAGGTGGTCTAACACATGGCGGCACTTCATAAATGACATCCCAACCATTCAGATTTGGATCAGTTTGGCAGGCCCACAGTAGATAGAAAACTTGGGTCGCCAGTTGAGCCGTAATATAGACATCGGGAACATCTAAATGGGTGATTTGTTTGATTTCGACTAGCCCTATATGTTCATGAGTCCTTCTAGTCTCCTTCCGCTGGAACCAATAACATTTGAAGACTACGACGTTCCGTGGGTTTTCACCATAGAATAGAAGTTCATAAATTGCTTCAACTCTCCCATAATACTCGGTACCTCCTTCGCTGTAATCTAGGGTTCCATCGACGCCAAGGTATGCCTAACCATAATTGATGTTATTTAAGGTTTCGTCCACGCAGAGGCACCCCTACCCGAAATATATGTCACTCAGGGTTTCGTCGACGTCGAGGCACCCCTAACCTATATAGATGTCATTTAGGCTTTCGTCGACGCCAAGGCACCTCCTAACCTAAATAGTCATCATTTAGGGTTCCATCAACACCGAGGAACCCCCTAACCCGCTCGTCCCCGGGCGCCCTCAGGTATGGCGACGCACGGTCGACGAGTCATCACGCCATCTCTTCCGGTTCCTGAGACCTCTCCTCTCTACCTCTCCTCTCCTCTCCAATGATGCTGCTGATGAGGTCCGCCGAGAGGCCACCCTGGCCCTCTCTTCCCTATCCTCCTCCTCCTCCTCTTCCTCCTCTGCTAGATTCATCACCTGGTCCCCTCCCCCTCTATCCGGCAGCACCCGGACTGGGGGATTCTCGGCCTGGGCGTCGGCGCCGGGACCGGCGTGACCCACTGGCTCCACCATCTATCCCCTCGGCGACCGGCGATCCTCGATCCTCATTCCCGACCCTCGACCCCTCGGCGACCGGCGATCCTCGACCCTCGTTCCCGACCCTCGACCCCTCAGCACCTTTTAATTCCTACTTTACTTTAGTACGGAAGACCCGTAATCCTCCTCCTCGTTCCTTAACCTCGCCCCCTCGGCGACCGGCAATCCTCAACCCTCGTTCCTGACCCTCGACCCCTCGGCGACAGGCGATCCTCGACCCTCGACCCCTCGGCGGCCGACGATCCTCGACCCTCGACCCCTCGGCGACAGGGGATCCTCGACATCCTCGTTCCCGACCCTCGACCCCTCGGCGACCGGCGATTCTCGACCCTTGTTCCCGACCCTCGACCCCTCCACGACCGTCGATCCTTGACCCTCGACCCTTCGGCGACCGACCGACGATCTATCTATCAAGCCTACCCTAAAAAGACCTATTTGATGCAAAAAAAACTAATTGATTAAAAAATAGAAGGGGTGGGGGTGGGGCAGGGGGCTCACCGGAGGGGGTCGTGGCAGAGGTCGGCGTCGGGGCAGAGGGCAGCGGCGTCGGTGTCCGGGCAGAGGGCGGCGGTGTGGGGGCAGAGGGCGGCGGCCCGGGGCGGCGGGGAGGTGGGTCGGGGCGGCCGCAGCGGGGCACTGGGGCGGCAGGGCGGCTGGCCAGGGCAGCTGGGGTTCGGTTCACCGTGCGGCGGGTCAGGGGCGTCTGGTCGGTTTGGCGGTTGGGGTTAGGGGCGGCTGTTGGGGTCGGGGCGGCGGTGGAGAGAGAGACAGAGAGAGAAGAGAGAGAGTGGGAGGTGGGGTGGGGGTGGGCCGTTCGGGCTGTTAGAAGGGCAATCTTTGCCGTCAGCTAGCAGACGGCAAAGATTGCCCTTCTAACGGCCCGAATGGCCCACCCCCTGCTGGCCTCCAGTGGACCCCACCCAGCTCTTTGTCGTCTGCATTTGTTGATTTTGTCGTCAGCTAGCTGATGGCAAACTGTATCTTTGCCATCAGCCAGTTCTTTGCTGTCTGTTTTCTGTAAGCGGACGGCAAAGACCTTTGCTGTCAACTAGCAGACGGCAAAGAACTGACTGATGGCAAATTCCCTGATTCCAGTAGTGATAGCGATAGTATGGCTAACCAACCTTTTCAACCTCATTTCTCGGGCAAACAAGATGCCAGAAGAATGGAGACGGAGTATATTAGTACCAATCTTCAAGAACAAGGGGGATGTTCAGTGTTGTACTAATTACCGTGGAATTAAGCTGATGAGCCATACAATGAAGCTATGGGAGAGAGTCATCAGCACCGCTTAAGAAGAATGTCAAGCGTGACCAAAAATCAGTTTGGTTTCATGCCTGGGAGGTCAACCATGGAAGCCATTTTCTTGGTACGACAACTTATGGAGAGATACAGAGAGCAAAAGAAGGACTTTCATATGGTGTTCATTGACTTGGAGAAGGCCTATGATAAGATACCGCGAACTGTCATGTGGTGGGCCTTGGAGAAACACAAAGTCCCAGCGAAGTACATTACCCTCATCAAGGACATGTACGATAATGTTTTGACAAGTGTTCGAACAAGTGATGTCGACACTGATGACTTCCCGATTAAGATAGGACTGCATCAGGGGTCAGCATTGAGCCCTTATCTTTTTGCCTTGGTGATGGATGAGGTCACAAGGATATACAAGGAGATATCCCATGGTGTATGCTCTTTGCGGATGATGTGGTGCTAGTTGACAATAGTTGAACGGGGGTAAATAGGAAGTTAGAGTTATGGAGACAAACCTTGGAATCGAAAGGGTTTAGGCTTAGTAGAACTAAAACTGAGTACATGATGTGCGGTTTCAGTACTACTAGGCGCGAGGAGGAGGAGGTTAGCTTTGATGGGCATGTGGTGCCTCAGAAGGACACATTTCGATATTTGGGGTCAATGCTGCAGAAGGATGGGGGTATTGATGAAGATGTGAACCATCGAATCAAAGCCAGATGGATGAAGTGGCGCCAAGCTTCTGGCATTCTCTGTGACAAGAGAGTGCCACAAAAGCTAAACGGTAAGTTCTACAGGACGATGGTTCGACCCGCAATGTTGTATGGCACTGAGTGTTGGCCGACTAAAAGGCGACATGTTCAACAGTTAGGTGTGGCAGAGATGCGTATGTTGAGATGGATGTGTGGCCACATGAGGAAGGATCGAGTCCGGAATGATGATATACGAGATCAAGTTGGGGTAGCACCAATTGAAGAGAAGCTTGTTCAACATCGTCTAAGATGGTTTGGGCATATTCAGCGCAGGCCTCCAGAAGCTCCAGTGCATAGCGGACGGCTAAAGCATGAGGAGAATGTCAAGAGAGGTTAGGGTAGACCGACTTTAACATGGGAGGAGTCCGTAAAGAGAGATCCGAAGGATTGGAGTATCACCAAAGAACTAGCTATGGACAGGGGTGCGTGGAAGCTTGCTATCCATGTGCCCGAACCATGAGTTGGTCGCGAGATCTTATGGGTTTCACCTCTAGCCTACCCCAACTTGTTTGGGACTAAAGGCTTTGTTGTTGTTGTTGTACAGAAGTTTGGCAAAAGTCCAGATTACTACAGACTGTTCTGTTTTTGACAGATTCTTTTTTCATTGTGTTGTTTGCTTATTTTGATGAATCTATGGGTAGTATTGGGGGGTATGAACCATGGAGAACTTAGAATACAGTAGATATAACACCAATATAAAATTGGAATGAGTTTACAATAGTACCTAAAAGTGGTTATTTGCTTTGTTTCACTAACGGATCTCACGAGTTTTCTGTTGAGTTTTGTGTTGTGAAGTTTTCAAGTTTTGTGTTGTGAAGTTTTGATGGACTACGGAATAAGGAGTGGCAAGAGCCTAAGCTTGGGGATGCCCAAGGCACCCCAAGGTAATATTCAAGGACAACCAAGCATCTAAGCTTGGGGATGCCCCGGATGGCATCCCCTCTTTTGTCTTCAATCCATCGGCAAATTTACTTGAGGCTATATTTTTATTCACCACATGATATGTGTTTTGCTTGGAGCGTCATGTATTATATGAGTCTTTGATTTTTAGTTTGCCACAATCATCCTTGCTGTACACACCTTTTGAGAGGGACACACATTAATCATGAATTTATTAGAATACTCTATGTGCTTCACTTATATCTTTTGAGCTAGGCAGTTGCTCTAGTGCTTCACTTATATCTTTTTAGAGCACGGCGGTGGTTTTATTTTGTAGAAATTGATGAACTCTCATGCTTCACTTATATCATTTTGAGATTCTTAAAAATAGTATGGCAATTTGCTTGGGTTATGAATTTAGTCATAACATGATGGGTATTCAAGAGGGATATAATAAAAACTTTCATAAAGATCATTGAATATATGAGAAGTTTGATTCCTTGCATTTGTTTTGAGATATAAAGATGGTGATATTAGAGTCATGCTAGTGATTAATTGTGGATTTGTAGAAATACTTGTGTTAAGGTTTGTGATTCCAGTAGCATGCACGTATGGTTTATCGTTATGTGATGAAGTTGGAGCACAATTTACCCTTGATTGTCTTCCTTTGTGTGGAGGTCGGGAGCGCGCGATGCTTAACTCCTACCAACCTCTCCCCTAGAAGCATGCGTATTAGTACTTTGTTTCGAGGGCTAATAAATTTTTGCAATAAGTATGTGAGTTCTTTATGACTAATGTTGAGTCCATGAATTATACGCACTCTCACCCTTCCACCATTGCTAGCCTCTCTAGTGTCGCGCAACTTTCGCCGGTGCATTAAACCCACCATATACCCTTCCTCAAAACAGCCACCATACCTACCTATTATGGCATTTCCATAGCCATTCCGAAATATATTGCCATGCAACATCCACCGTTTCGTTTTATTATGACACACGCCATCATTGTCATAGTGTTCTCATATGCATGAGGCATTCATATAGAGTCATATTTTTGTTCTAGTATCAAGGTGTAATTCTTAAGTTGTAAGTAAATAAAAGTGTGATGATCATCATTATTAGAACAGTGTCCCATGTGACGAAAGAATGATGGAGGCTATGATTCCCTCACAAGTTGGGATGAGACTCCGGACTTTAACAAATAAAAAGAGGCCAAAGAGCCCAACAAAAAAAAGAGGCCAAAGAGCCCAAAAGTAAAAAAAGAGAAAAATAAAAAAAATAAGAGAAAAAAGAGAGAAGGGACAATGTTACTATCCTTTTCCACACTTGTGCTTCGAAATAGCACCATGTTCTTCATAATAGAGAGTCTCCTATTTTGTCACTTTCATATATTACTAGTGGGATTTTTTCATTATAGAACTTGGCTTGTATATTCCAATGATGGGCTTTCTCAAAGTGCCCTAGGTCTTCGTGAGCAAGCAAGTTGGATGCACACCCACTTAGTTTTCTTTTGAGCGTTCATACACTTATAGCTCTAGTGCATCCGTTGCATGGTAATCCCTACTCACTCACATTGATATCAATTGATGGGCATCTCCATAGCCTATTAATTTGCCTAGTTGATGTGAGAATTTCTTTCTCCTTTTTGTCTACTACCACCTTCTATTCCACCTATAGTGCTATATCCATGGCTCACGCTTATGTATTGCGTGAAAGTTGAAAACGCTTAAGAACATCGAAAGTATGAAACAATTGCTTGACTAATACCGTGGTAGTACAAGATTTATACTTTATGTGATGAAGATAGAGCATGACAAGACTATATGATTTTGTAGGGATAACTTCTTTAGCCATGATATTTTGAAAAGCCATGATTGCCCTATTAGTATGCTTGAAGTATTATTGTTTTTATATCAATATTAAACTTTTGTTTTGAATCTTATGGATCTGAATATTCATGCCACAAAAAGAAAAATTACATTGATAAATATGTTAGGTAGCATTCCACATCAAAAATTCTGTTTTTATCATTTACCTACTCGAGGACAAGCAGGAATTAAGCTTGGGTATGCTTGATACGTCTCCAACGTATCTATAATTTTTTATTATTCCATGCTATTATATTATCCATCTTGAATGTTTTATATGCATTATGGTGCTATTTTATATCATTTTTTGGGACTAACCTATTAACCTAGTGCCCAGTGCTAGTTGTTGTTTTTTCTTGTTTTTGTCTTCTACAAAAAATCAATACCAAACGGAGTCCAAACGGAATAAAACTTTATGATGATTTTTCTTGGACCAGAAGACAACCACGGAGCTTCGGGAGGAGGCCAGAAGACCCACGAGGAGGCCACAAGCCCTAGAGGCGCACCCCAGGGGGGCGTGCCCCCTAGGCTTGTGGGCCCCTCGCAGACCTTCTAACCCTAATCTCTGCTCCATAAATACCCAAATATTCCCCTTACATCAGAGGGCACACCAAAAATACTTTCCGCCGCCGCAAACTTCTGTTCTCGTGAGATCCCATCTTGGGGCCTTTTCCGGTACTCCACCGGAGGGGAATTCGATCACGGAGGGCCTCTACACCAACCTTGCTGCCCTTCTGATGATGTGTGAGTAGTTTACCACAGACCTACGGGTCCATTGCTAGTAGCTAGATGGCTTCTTCTCTCTCTTTGATCTTCAATACAATGTTCTCCTCGATGTTCTTGGAAATCTATTCGATGTAATCTTCCTTTGCGGTGTGTTTGTTGAGATCCGATGAATTGTGGATTTATGATCAGATTATCTATGAATATTATTTGAGTCTTCTGTGAACTCTTTTATGCATGATTAAAACAGCTTTGTATTTCACTCTGATCTATCGATTTGGTTTGGCCAACTAGATTGGTTTTTCTTGCAATGGGAGATGTGCTTTGTGATGGGTTCAATCTTGCGGTGTCCTCACCCAGTGACAGTAGGGGTAGTGAGGCACGTATTTGTATTGTTGCCATTAAGGATAAAAAGATGGGGTTTTTACCATATTGATTGGATCTATCCCTCTACATCATGTCAGCTTCCTTAAGGCGTTACTCCGTTCTTGTTAACTTAATTCACTAGATGCATGCTGGATAGCGGTCGATGTGTGGAGTAATAGTAGTAGATGCAAGCAGGAGTCTGTCTACTTGTCACAGACATGATGTATGTTCATGATCATTGCCTTAGATATCGTCATGACTTTGCGCTTTTCTATCAATTGCTCAACAGTAATTTGTGTACCCGCCGTATGCTTTTTTCAAGAGAGAAGCCTCTAGTGAAACCTATGGCCACCGGGTCTATTTTCCATCATATATTTTCAGATCTATAAAACCAAAAACCCAAAAATACCTTGCTGCAATTTATTTATATTTACTTTATTTTGCCTTTTACTTATCTTTTATATCTATCTCTATTAGATCTCACTCTTGCTAGTGAATGTGAAGGGATTGACAACCCCTTTTTCGCGTTGTGTGCAAGTGTTTGTTAGTTTGTGTAGGTGCATCTATTGGGGACTTGCTTGTGCCTCCTACTGGATTGATACCTTGGTTCTTAACTGAGGGAAATACTTATCTCTACTTTGCTGCATCACCCTTTCCTCTTCAAGGAAAAAATAACACAAGCTCAAGAAGTAGCACCCCCCCCCCCCCCTCCCGGCCTTGCCATGGGACTAGCCCATGCCGCCTTAGGAACACTTTGGAAGGCTCTAGAAAATTCCAGAACCTCTCGAGCCTTCGGGTGGTCTTTTTATGGTTTCCAAAAGTTTTCCCATTCACCAAAACTTTTTTGGGTTTCTTGTGAAACACTTTTGGTTCCCTCTCCGAAACATTTTACATATTTCTCAAAAAAAAATCGGCAAATTTATCTCAAGCTCCTACAACTTCTAGTACTCAACAAATTGTTGAACCTTAAGTGTGTGACCCCATAGGTTCAGTAAAGTGCAGACATCCAGAACTATTCTGGTCAGTATTTAATAGCGGAACCATGGACATCTATATTGATCCCTACACCCACACGAATTATTATCGAGTGAACTTGTTGTTCCCGCACACAATTCCCTTTGCTTAAAAACAAAACCAGAGGCAAGACTTATCGATATCCATTTGAAGCAACTCTTGATCACTATACCAAGTTATCCTCGTTGCCGGTTTTGTTCTTTTTCTCATTTCCATATTCCAGCATCCCCGTGATCATATCACACTATGTCTGGATAGACGATGGTGGATACCAAAATACCTAGAGGGGCCAAAGAATATATCTCCATCGTCGGAGGAGCAAATCCCAATCTTGAGCTACCAAGTCTCTCGACATAATTTTTCGATGCACCTGAAGTTGTCATTATAATCACCCTATTACGGGTAACGGTTGACGAACCCCAAAGTACATCATCCGACATGAAGGTACTTTGCACTCTCATGGTCTAAGGAAGTGAGTATACGTTAACATCTATATGAAAGCACTAATAGCATGTGACAATGTGTTGTCATAGCATTATCATTTGATTGGTTCTGTTCAACATCATTGTTTCGATAACAACGTGCTCTCATTGTTATCGGCATCCTTATTACTTTAACTATGCCCTATGATCGGGAAAACAGGATCATCATGCAACACCTGAGCTAGTCTTAGAGGCGAGACAAGGAACCTAGTATTGTGTTTATGTTTCCACACATGCTAAAGGGTTTTCCTCCGAATCTCGTTTATATGCAGACTCGAGAACCATTGCAATTATAACACAGAAAATAAACATTAATTACATACATGGAAATAGCTAATAATATTTATTATTGCCTCTAGGGCATATTTCCGACATATATAATATCAACAAATTTATAATAATCTAGCATAAACACAAGATATTTCATTTTTCACGTGTTAGTATTATCTTTATCACACTTTTATCTATTGGACAATTACTATTGGCAAAACTATGCATCCTGGTCTAGTTCTTTGCATAGAAACACTTCCCAAAACTTTTATAAGTACTCTTATTTTTAGTTATTATTCATTTCTAAAATACAAAATACTTTCTACAACTTTATATATTAATATCTTGTACAACTAGATCGGCTAGCAAGGTTCATACCCTTACTAGAGTTGATGGGGCATATGTGAACTTTTATTAGCGTTGTACAACATATCATTGGTGTACAAGACATTATCTTCCCCGATTGATACTTGGTTTCTCACCGAGTGGAGACTTGCTTGTTGCATCAAACTTGTTGCACTTGTGATCCCAACTACCTTGACTGATCATACTACCAGCAAGCATCACTTGATGATGAATCTCTTGCACTTGTGCTTCAAAAGATAAACTTCCACACTCAAACTCTCATAGGATGAGCTTGATTGGAGAGGTTGGGTGTTTGAATGATTGGAGTGGTATCAAAGAGGTGAAGAGTGATCAAAGGTTTGGCATGATATTGGGGTAGAATGCCCTATGAACTCAACACAAGTTCTAAAAGTTGTCACCCAAACCACATAGGAGCAAGAAGCTCTCCACCACATCCTAGATCCTCCTTTGATAGTATCGGCATACATACGAACTCAATGTGGTCTTGGATCAATATATAATTAAGTTCTTAACTTGGTCAACACTTGTCCATGTTGATGGGATCACCAACCATCTTCCTATTTGCTTCTTCTCAGACATAAGCAAAAGAAACTTGAATGTTCATTAGTCCTTGAGCTATGATGTCATTGATCACCAAAATCCACCTAGGGTATGAAGATGCACTTTCATTTAGCCTTAACCAATGGATCGAAGTCTCCCTTCCTTTCAGTCGATCTATATGTCGGGCGTATTGTGGTTGTGATGCCATGGGTAGGCATAGCAAAAGCCTGGCGGATGTTCATAAGTAAAGTAAACTAAACATTCCTTCTCACTTCTTTACTGCTCATCAGCCTCACTAGTACTTCCTCATCATCACTTGTCTCATTTTCCTCATCATCTATGAGAATGGTTGTGCCTCTCATCAATGACTTGTAAAAGACCGACTTTAATCCTTGCTCTACAACATCCATGGCCATCATTTATAGCTCTTGTCCTCCCTCCCTTTTATGAGAATGAGAAGCTAATCCACTCGTTCTGGTTTTTTGTGCAAGTGAAGAGCTCAGTCCTGACCCCTTTTTTTATCTGCGTGCAAAAGTTGTAGAGTCTACAGTTTCTTCTCTACTCCTTCCATCTTTCTTGAGTAGAATCCCCCAACCTTGCCAACTCGGTTCACCATCTCCCATGGCACCCACATCTCCTCTAGTCCTCCACCGCCAAACTATTTCTAGCTTGGCAACGGTGTACTACCATCGTGTGCCAGCCTCATGCGAAGGGTTTGGATGGTAGATGTGTGGGACTGGGAAAGGGGTCGAGAAGCTTAATGAGAGGGTTGTCGGGCTCTCAAACAATAACGCAGAAAAAACACCGTGTGGGAAGGTTTCTCGTTCAACTCAACCCAAAACTAAGCTAAAGACCGAGATGGATTGGATCTAGGCAGATGTGTGGATGGTAAAGTTGAACCAATATTCCAAAATGTGGATTGCCGCCGTACTAGCCAGAACCCTAACCTCATTTACGAGAGGGGCCTAGAATTGTCACTCTGGGGATAGAACTTAGTGCTCAATCCATGAAATCAATCTCATGACAGGTCGTCGTTTCTTATACTTGTACAGCGTATCAGAAAAGCCCAAGTAACAAAAAAGGGAAGCCCCCAACTCAAACCCAAAAATTGTATGTCCAAGTTCTCATAATATGTGCCTTGCGCAAAACAAGAAAGTTCACACTTATGAAAGTTAATCTTAGTGTAGTTTAGAGACTAAGTGAGCCCCAAAAATAGCCTGCAATGAAAAGTGAGATAAGCCGATAATTCAGGGGTGACAAGTGAGCTTGGCTCACTAGAGATTGGGAGCCATAATCGCGATCTCTCCACTGCGTCACAAGTAGGTTAAGATTCATAGTGCAAGGTTGCAAACACTACAATGAGCATGACACACATCATATATATTTTTTTTCCTTTTTCCTTCTCCAAACGATACAACGTCCCTGACTTATAGATTGATGATTGTCATCCGTTCGCTGGCACTGGAGACAATAGGCATGGCCTAACACGACACCCCTCATTTAAGCAAGGGAAAATTCTATCTCATTGTAATGATCATCAGGACAGCTTTTTGTCTCTGCCATTCGCACCAGACAGGGCCGGGCTATTCGCAGCAACCAACAAAGCCACGGCACCAACAACAAGAGCAGCGCAACGGGGGAAAAAGAAGAAAAGACAGAGCGTGGATTTGTACCAGGATTATTCGCCTGGTTCCTTAAAAAACCTGGCACTCGGCCTGGCCGGAATGCCCATCATTTCAGGAAGAAATGGTGGAGCTTTAACCAACACAACAGTTACGGCACCGCGCGAGTGGCCTCCGGAATCATTGCCAGATCATGTCAAATACACTACCTGTACCCCAGAATCGCATGAATTCAGGGAGTGATTGCGCTTTACTTTATGCATCAGCATAATCAATCCAACTGGGTACTCCAAGCATCAGAATGTTCGGATTAAAATGTACATCTATGCATCTCAAGTACTATTTACAAAGCAGTGCGTTCGGCAGACGCGTTCGAAAGCAACTCCAGCATATTCCAAACCAGACAAGGGGCTTATTTTGAGCACGAACATCATACGTGTGTCAGGGAAATATACAGCATTGAAGAATGTGGAAATGGCAAAGATACTACCAACTACAGAGTAACATATGCCATAAAATGACATTCCCATGATCTTATATAGAAAGATCCATGCAAATATAAGGTGCCAATACGTAGTTATGGATACAATACAACACATCGAAAAACAAAAGTTCCCAGAAGTAGCAAAATTTGGCTATATAAACGTTTTGGGACTACAGACATCAGCGTCGCAAAATGTAAAGAACGTAAATATACCTGCGCTGTATGCAAACCCAACCATCAGTGTCCCTAGCAACACAATAATGAGCAAATGTGACATGCCCAGATCCACATGCCTGTACCTTGCCTGACAGATAAAAAAGCTTCTGGTGCCATCCAAAATACACATGTTCTTCAATAATGAAAGCAATGATGCAAAGCAATCACCCAACAAAATGCACCCCATGTCCCAAAAGTTCTAACAGATATTAATGGTACCATAAGGTCAAAACTCGGAAGCAATATTAACTACTCAATGATCGAACAAACATTAAAACAAAATTTTATGCAACAGCGTGTCAGAAGCTCAATGATCACACTATATATAAAGGCTAGTCAAAACAAGAAAAACATTATTCCAGTGACTGGACAGCAGTAATAACAAACAAGAATATGATATCCACAAGACATAGCACACATATCACAAAAGGTTGACAAAAAAGAATAGTAAACAAGTACTAGGTCTGTTACCTGTGATCAGGAACTACCAATACCAAGTTACCATAAATGATTATTCGTCAAGATACAATTTCACATTCAACAAATATCGGTCACTCGTGTCATATAAACATATACCATCTCAAGGGAAATTTGTCAGAGATGTGATTAATAACTTGAATAAAGCAAACCATAGCTAGCATACTAATACAGAATTGATACCAATATATCTGCCTTCCACATCAGATATCTCATGAAAATTTGAACCAGTGAACTTCAAAAGGGAACAAAGAACAGTAGAAATGGATTGCCAAACACCATGTTAAACATGATTGTGATAAGAAAAAACGACTGTGTGAGTGTTCATAAATGCAAAAAAGAAATATCACTTGCAAACAAAACACTACTTAAGTTGAACATGAATTAAATAACAAATTAGCAGATTTAGAATAATTAGGTCACAACCAGGTTATAAACAAACGTAGCATAAAAGCTATAGGCAATCCAAATCCTAATCACACCCAGGCCTCCCAAGTGCATGGCTTACATAGCGACAAATACATAAGTTAGCAACACTAATATTTTAATCAATTTAGTACAAAACTTGCTTCAACCCATAAATCCTCTGCATCTATCAGTAATCAGTGAACAATCATTTGTTTCTTAGCAAGTCATTAATCACAATACAGAGTTGATGCCATAAAATTTAACAGGACAAACAACAGTTTTCAGCCACACTAGCTGGGGATTAACAAATGTCACCACATGAGAGTTGGGCTAGTCAATTGGATCACCATCGTCACAAGATGACAAGCAGCACATGTCCACATTACTAGGTCCGTTGAAATTGTTGTCCAAAGAAAAGGGACGTGACAGAAGTTAGCAGCATTGATAAAAAAAACATGTGATGATCGTGCCTTCACGGATATAAATAAATATCGACATATCAAACCAATTTATTGTGCCAATTATATGCCTCAACAGTCTGTCACTGTTGACCCAGTTTGTCAAGTGACACACGTCTCTGAACACAAACACAATTATATGCCCAGGTGCAATGACAAAATTCTGGTGTTAAATTCTTTCATATAGAAAAAACCAAGTCCAAGGGCGACTAAATAACAGCACCTTATCTAGTATGACTAGTTAAATGGAAACAGAAACATCAGGAAGAAAGGAAGGAAACCTTGTCTAACAGTAGCAGCAGCAGGTGTTTGATTAGTCAAGCAGCAGCACAATTCAAGGAGAGAGTCAAGGCCTACGAAGCCCCCAAAGTCTACCATCTACAAGCTGATGAAATAAAGAAGATAGCTGAACAGTAACCGTGCTCCCCAAAGGATGGCAACAGTCGACATGGCGACATGGACGGACGCCATGATCGCGCACATGAGATAATAGCAGCCTTGATGATGAAAAGATAGCCCAGCGACTAACACCAATCCCAATCTTTTTTAAATGTTCATCATGGCTCATGAGCCATGACGATACGACCGAATACCCTGTGCATGATGCGGCTAGGTAACTTGCAACAGCAGCTTAAGCAAGCAGGCTATAGTGTAGCCGACCAAGATTTTCACACAACAAGCAAAGGAGAAAGAAGGCTGCAATCCCAGGCAGTGAACCGTGTCAAATCAGGCATGCATGGGCTTGCTTTTCACACGCCTTTCTTTCCTTTCCTTTCACATCTTGTCAATCCGGCACGGGGAATCAATATGGGGGCTAGCACAAAAAACCATGGCTGATAGGATAGGAGGATGGAGCACAGCACAGGAAGCAGCCATGATCCTGCCTCCTCTCCTCATGCATCAACATGCACGCCAATTATCAAAAGATGAAGATGCCAACATAGTTTAACATGTAAGACGAGTGTTAGATAAGATGGTGTATAATAAGCACAAGAATTCCCTCATCACATGCAGCATTACTCATTGGCCTCTCTCTAGGACACATGTTCCGATGCAATTAGAAGATGCTCTATCTACAAAGCACAAATCCAATGCCAAGAATGCATCCATATGCCTCCCATTCCTTCAATCCTACCTACCCGTAGAAAAAGTTGGGGAAAACAAACAGGGAAAAGGGTGCTCCGATTAGTGAGTGAGATAAACAAGATAGGCATGGCAAGCATTGGATGCCAAATCGGCCACGCAAAGGAGTGAAAGCCAAGCGAGTGTTGCAAGAGTCAAACTTTTCTGCTCAGCCTATCATGATAATCTATCTACCAGCAGGAGAGAAGCCTGAACAGTGCACGCCTCTGGATCCCTGCCTGCTCGAAATGGCACCCACGGCCTACATGGTTTGCACCCCTGAACACATCCCCATATATGGAAAGGCAGGCATTGGGAACATAAGCAAGGCATGAGACAAGAAGAAACCAATTGGACAAAACCAGCAGGCAATAACCTGATCAATTCATTATGCAAAGTAGTAGTACTAGTGTTGATTTGATCTTCATT
The DNA here is from genome assembly GCA_011799875.1 of Thinopyrum elongatum. Lineage (NCBI taxonomy): Eukaryota > Viridiplantae > Streptophyta > Magnoliopsida > Poales > Poaceae > Thinopyrum > Thinopyrum elongatum. The sequence goes on from CM022299.1 coordinate 618,965,296, forward strand.
ATCTTGTTTAACATTCCTAATTGACAATTATTCTTCTCTAAGAATACATTAGTACCGCTAGAAAATTAAGCAACTGCTGCTACTAGGAGGACTGGACTAGACTAGGAACGATTAACACTTGGATGTCATACAGCATGAACAAATTAATGGCGAACGCCATGCATTGCACCCCGGCCATGAGAGGGTTGACAGGTTTGTACTTGCTAGCAATGAAGAGAAGAAAGGAAAGAATGGTACTGTAGTAATGATCTACTATGTGACCTTACTCTTCTAGAAGCTCGGCTCAGTTCATGGTGTTACCATAGCTGGACCCGCCGCCAAGTATGTGCTGGCCTCCTCCCCCTCTGCCCGCTCCTCCGGCGCCAGCGCCGCCGTACATGTCCGAGAGCGCTATCGAGGAGGACCCCCCGCCGCCCCTCGCGGCATTGCTGCCGCCGCCGAGGTGGAGCTCGGACATGCTGGGCACGGCGCCGCCGGTGCTCGAGTCGATGTCATTGCTGGCGCGGCCGTCGTCGACGCCCTGGTCGTAGAGGAAGCCCTTGAAGACGTGGCCATTGATGGTCACCGTGGCCTGGTACGCGTACTCGTCCTCGCCGTCGTCGATGGACGTCACGCGCACGCACCTGAACACCGCCGGCGCGCGGACCTGCCGCGGCAGGTTCCCCCTGAACGACGCGTCTGCAGCACACATAGCAGATGTTGAGCGAAGTGTCTCGAATTACGCACGCGTGAAGAGGATACGTCGCCGTGGTGGACGGCGTGGTTACAATACATACCTTGATGGCTGGAGGTGGTGTCGTAGCTGCGCGGCGTGGTGGCGTTGGAGGTGGAGGTGTGCGACGTGGTGGCCTGCTGGGAGGAGAGGAGGCGAGGCTTCTTCGAACCGGCGGCGGTGGAGGCGGTGGCGGGGGACGAGGCGGAGCCGCCGAGGTGCTGGCGCTCGCGGCGGCGGGCGGCGGGGACCCAGGTGCTCTTGACGTGCGTGGAGCAGTCGAAGCCGCGGCTCTTGCAGCAGGTGCGGCACCGGCTGTGGGTGCAGTCCTTCTTGGCCTGGTTGCCGCAGTCCTGGCAGGTGGTGGTGCCGGAGCCGGAGGACCCGTCGCCGCCGGCGTCGAGCATCTGGACGGGCTTCTTGAGGTAGAAGGGGCCGAGGCTAGGGTTAGGGTTGCCGCCGCCACCGCCGCCCGCCGCCGACGGCGAGTGCTGCTGCTGATGGTGCTGCGCGGACTGCCAGAACTGGATGCCGCCGCTGGCGGCCGCGGCCTTGGCCGCCTCGGGGTCGAGCACGCAGGGGCCCGCGGAGAGCAACGGGAAGATGGCGTCGGAGGCGGCGGCAGCGGCGGCCGCGTCGTGGTGGTGGTGATGGTGGTGCGTGTGGTGGAACGACGCGGCGGGGGCGACGACGACCATCCCCACGTCGCCCGCCGCCATGCCGTAGTTCAGCGCCGCCTGACGCGATGCGGTCGAGGAGGACGCTGACGCCGGGCCCCAGAGCCCGGCCCCCAGCGCGGCGCCGGAGGCGGCCGCGGCCGCGGCGCCGGCATTGAAGCCGAGCGAGAGGTCGTCCCCCCTGCCCCCCGCGGCGGCGGAGGACGCGACCCAGTCCGCGAAGGCGCCGGTGTCGGACGGGAAGCGCCGGCCCGAAGCCACACTTATACCCAGCGAATTCCGCTGCCGCGCGCGGCGAGATCGGGATTAAAAATTATCACCACGCCTCCGAATCCGCCGGCCGCCGCCTATGCGCTCCGCTAGAAGCTACTGCCACTGCCCGTAGTGGCTGCTGAGCGAACCCTGCGCCGCCGATCCGGGGGGGCGGAAGGAGAATAAAAATCCTCCACTAGCGCTGATGCTACGACTCTTTCTGACGCAGCAGCGGGGGCTGAGGCTTTTGTGGTGGGAGCTTCTTCTCTTCTCTTCTCCGCCTTGGAAAATAGTAGGAGACGGACGGACGGACGGATGGATAGCGAGTGCACTAGGCTGCGGCGTCTCTATCGTCCCAATTACTACTAGCGCGCGCCGGCCGGCCACCCCCTCCCTCTCGCTATCTCCAACTCCTCCAAGCACCCAGCTCGCTCACTTTTCCGGTCTACTGCTACCTCTAGCTCTAGCTGCCTACTAAGTATATAGTACCTGCCTGACAGGGCCCATCAATCTAGCTGCTGCTGCTAGCCCGTCTCCTCTCTCTCTCTCTTTCCCCCTTGCCTTTTCATGCCACCTTTATTTTATTTTCCTTGGTAATTTTCTGGTACTTTTGCAATGTAAGCCAAGGTTGGCTTTTGCGGGTGATGGACGGGGCCAGAGGGATTCATTTTTAAGTGCTGTGGCGTGGGGCTCTGAAAATTCCTGTGGGACGGACGGAGATCTTCTCTTCTGGATCGACGATGATCACTCGCTATCTATCCATCCATCTTTGGCCGGCCGGCCGGCCGCTTCTCTGTCTTCTTTTCTCCCCGACGCACTGACCAGCTTCTTCGCTTCTCCTGCCCCCTTCCGCCGCGCCTGCTGCGATCAGGCAGCCGCGTTAATTGCCGGAGAGTGCTACCAACCTTTAGGTGAAGATCCTGGGCCGTTGGATCTCGGATCAGACAGCTCTCAACAACTCTGCAACATTTGCAAAAAAGCCTATGAGAAGTTCAAAAATTGCGTATAGGTCCAGCAGATCCAATAGCTCCCGGATGCCGTCCGATCTAAGAATCCGACGGCCCATATGCCCATATCACGGTAGCATTTAAGCCTTGGTAGCACCAGATACTCTCCCGTGGAGCACGTATCACGTACTAACAGTCTAGCAGCATCTGCTCCGGTGGCTAACGACGTCGGTTGGTAGGCAGTCACGCCGGCCGGCACATGCTCGCCTCGCGTGCTCACAAGATCCGGTCCGTGCAGTACATGGCGTGACGAAACCAGACCCTCTCCGTTTCCAATTCCAACTTGACAACGATCCCATTCTCCTCTTGTACACCAAATTTTGTTCGGACGTGGCGCGGCTACGGCGCCGCTGGCCGGGGACGGCGTCCGGAGTTAACGCTGCACTGCTCGAGCCTCTCTCTTCGGACTTCATCACAGCGCGTCTCATTGGCTTGGTTTGCTGGGCACCAGTGCATGACCAGTAGGAGCAACTGTTCTTAACAGCGGCATGATTGATGATTGGCCAGAGAAGAACAGACTCTTTTCACTGCACGCTGCCACCGCTGACCCTCTTCACGCATCAATTAATCCCGTAGTAGAAACGGAGGTTTGTTCAGTTTGAGGCTAAGGTTTATCCCATCATTGCATGGGTTATGGAGTATTAAAAAAAGTTTCAAAAAATAAAATAAACTGTGAAAACTTGAATGTGTTCACTTTGGATCTGTAAAAATTCGTTAAAAATATACTAGTGATTCGTAAGTACGCAAACAAATTCTCGGCCCAACAACAGCAAAAACGGGCCCCTTTTTATATACATATATCTGTCTTTTTTAAGCTAGGTCTGAAAGTATATATTGGTATAGAAAGTCACACATACTTGGTCTACACGTATATGTTATATGTATAAAAAAAATAGATGCAAACATATTATATTTGAAAAATGGACCCCATGGAGCCCGTCCTCCATACACACTTTTTCGATGGATTATGGAGGAGTTTTGTGGATGTTGGTTTTTTTAGATGCTTATGTATTATTTTAGATGCAACAACGCGAACTCCTTGGCGTTGGCATGGTACTAAAAAATATTCTAGCAATGTTCTAAATAGAAACCAACATTCTTTGTTATTACAGTGAAATGTGGACTCCCTCGTTTGTCGCTTCTTACAACTCTTTTTTTTCTGCCGTTTATTACATCTCATTCATAAGGATCCTGCTTTGGAAATACGAAAACATTGACTACATGTGTTGTACTGCCTCCGTCCGGGTTTATTGGTCGAAGAGAGGGCTCCATTGGTCGAAGAGGCTCGGATCGGACCGGGTCTTCAATGATTACTCCATTGGTACAAGAGGATGGGCTGATGCCGCTTCGTGTATTAGTTGTACTTCATTCGTTGAAGAGACTCGCGTCGGGTCTAGGGGCCTAGTGAGAAGGTCGGTGTTTCGCTTGTAATTATGAGCTCAAGTACATCTGTGCAATGTAGCTAGGAACTAAGCCGGAAAACCGCTTGAGTGAGGCTTTTTCATTATATGGCAAACTTTGGTAGAACCTAGGTTTGTACTACAACTTGGCTTGGCTCTGGGTCCGACAATGTTGACAACGTATGTCGTACACATCGAAACTGTTAATGTGTTGAGTAATACAATAATACAAGTGTTAATTTCACACGCAAAGAACCTGTAAATTCAAGTTGGCCATGTTGTCCAGAGAAGCCCGTAAAGTTTTTAGTTCTTTTTCGGCTTCAAGTATGCGTGACCTAGAAGGTGCCAAGGAAGCGAAAAAGAACATGCCATATGATAGTAGGACAACATGCATTATATGGAACATGTTTTCTTTTTCTTTGTATGTATAGAAGAAAATATTTGTTTTGGTGAAATGAACATAGCCCAGATGGTTAGATTCTTTCTGATGGAACCAGTCAAACCAGATTCAAGTCCTGAATTTTGCATGCGTACTCACATTTTTTTGTACTTATTTCAGGCTTTTCGGCCATGTGTGTGTATTCCTAGAAGTGAGTGTACGTGTATGTATGTAGAGGTCTGGTTTGCTTTGTGTTTCTAAAAATACATCATCTACACTTTGTGGTCGATCTGGAAAGAACGCAACCGGCGCGTTTTCACAGGTCTACGCCTGACACACCGCGAGCTTGCGCTGCTGGCCCTCGAGGCAATTAAGCAACGTGAGTTGGCCTTTGCTGGAGCCACGCCAGCTCTAGGTATTGGCTAAGCTAGGCTCTGGTTTTTGTTTCGATTTTGGCAGTTTTTGCCATGTTCCCTAAAAACGTGTGCCCCACTGTACATCGCATTTTTCACTCTCCTTCTATAAGAAAAGGCAGTGCTCATGTCGGTTCGTAAAAAAAAAACATTACCTCCGTCCCCAAATTCTATGTCCGTATCTAACAAATTTAAGACAAGAAGATAGGTTCATATCTTGACAAATCTAAGACAAGAATTTTGAGACTGAGAAAGTATAAGGTATTAGTTTTGAGTGAACGTGTGTGTTTGTGCAGTGTTTGTTACAGAAAAGAAATATCCGAGAAGGCATTTGTTTTGAGCAAAATAAATAAAGATCTGGCTTTTGTTGCTAACCCGTGTATCAGATGGTGACAAAGGCAGAGATCTACACTACCTCGTTTCGACCTGCGAGAGGTTAGCTGTACACTCTTGGCCGGCCCCATGGATATCTTGCTATGACAGGGAAGTGTCAACGCACTGGCGGGGTCTCATTTTGGAAAACCAGATGCCATGGCGTGCGTGGTCCTCCCTCCGTTCCGCAGAATTCTCGAAACAGGCACGAGACCCAAATGGGCAAATCAAACAAGTGGATTGATATATGATGCCCTGCCCAGCTGGTTGCATGGATTACGTATACTACTGTAGTACTACGACAGTGCTCCGGGCTCACATGATTGAACGAACGGCGCCGCTACTTTGGACGCGAACGGACGAAAGAAAGCGTCCCGGCCCGCCGTGTCCCCATCACCGGCCCGGCCCGGCCGATCGACCAAACGAGCACCCCGGAGGTGGAGCCAAAGGCGGAGAAAATGATTAGCACACGTAGAATCCGGAAACAAAATACAGTCGGGGTCGTGGTATTTTGACACGCATGCATGCAAAGCAAACGATAGCATGCATGCCAGCCAAGGAAGATACGTACGTAGCTGCCGAAACAACTGTTTGGAGCGCCGCATGCATGCATGTCGCCGCTGTAAAGCCTGCGGCAAAGTTAGATGGCGGGCATCGGGCTCCTGCGACGAAACGTGAGGAACCGGTGGAGGCCGGCCGGCGACGTGGATGGACCTACGCCGGGGACCCGACGTGACGCAGAGAGCTTTTCGATCGGTTGATGCAGCGGGGCAGCTGGTCCCTGCGATGCGAGAGCTAACGAGACACCACAGCTTTTGCTGCTTGCGAGCGAGCAGCCCGATCCTGGCCTGATCCTTCCATCCAGCTGTTGTGTCGTGTGCGGTGGCGCCCCGCTCTCATGTCTCATGCACGCTTTGGGCCAGGTTTACATGTTAAACTGGCGAAAAGGGGCCCGAAAACGCCGCTGGTTTACGCCGAGGAGGAAGCATCCGCGGCAGTTCCTGCGGCGGGGAAAAGACGATTGTCCGAGTGAGATTCCCCGCCGCCCTCTCCAGTCGCCCTCGTCAGATCTAGCACGCGCCGATTAGGTAAACTAAACGAGCATTCCGTCCTTTTGCTCCGTGGAGATAAAGTGGAAAATCGGGTGTGTGATGGGCGGCGAATGATCGGCGTGCAGCGCGGCTCCCCGGATGTTCTCTGCGTGCAGGGATCGGAGCCTAAATTATTCTCCCGCCGTGCCGCATGCCTGCCATGTCATGGCACAGATTTAACAAATTAACGTGCACATGTTTCCACGCAAAAATCATTCTACTACCACCGTAGTAGTAACAAGCGCTGAAGAAGCGCGGCGCACGCCGCGCCCGTGATCGATTTCGTCTATATGTTATCGAAATTAGCAAGAAAACAATATATACTTTTATTTTTTTGTTATTTCTTTTGGATTATTGTCCACGTGAATGCATAGTGCTGGTTTACTGTTTATATTGTTCCGGTTTATTCGGTGTCTTGTTCTGTGTTACAATTCAGGTACTGTTTCGGTTTATGATTTAGTTGGGTTAATGTTTTCGGTTTATTCCGGTATTGGTCCGTTTCACTGGTTTTACTGTTCCGGGTCGAGGGAGGAGGAGTCCCAATTTTTTTAGATTTTTTTAATTTCTTCTGGATTTCTGTTCACGTAAATGCATAGTGTTTTTTTTTTCCGGTTTATTAGGGGTATTGTTTTCGTTTAAAATTCGGTTACTGTTTCGGTTTTATGGTTTATGTGCGTTAATTTTTTGGTTTATTTAGGTGTTGTTCTGTTTTACTGGTTTTATTGCTCTGGATTATTCAGGGTTGTTGTTTCGGTTTATTTCGGCTATTGTTTCGGTTAGTAGTCCTGAATTTATTCGGATAATGTTCGGTTTTTGTTTGGGTATTTGTTAGTAGATACTGTTTTGGTTTGTGGTTCGGCTAGGTTACTGTTTTCGTTTTATTCCGGTGTTTGTTTCGTTTCACTGGTTTTACTGTTCCGGGTCGAGGGAGGAGGAGTCCCATTTTTTGGTTTTTTTATATATTTCTTCTGAATTACTGTTCACGTGAATGCGTAGTGCTGTTTTACTTTTTTTTAGTTGTTCCAGTTTATTCGGGTTTGTTGTTTTGATTTAAAATTCGGTTACTGTTTAGTTTTATGGTTCGTGTGGGTTAATACTTTCGGTTTATTCAGGTATTGTTTCGTTTCATTGGTTTTGTTGCTCTGGATTATTGGGGGTTGTTGTTTCAGTTTATTTGGGCTATTGTTTTCGTTAGTAGTCTTGAGTTTATTCGGATAATGTTCTGGTTTTTGTTCGGATATTTGTTAGTGCACTTTTAACTGTTATTGTGTTGTAAAAATGGGCAGTAATTGGTCGAGAACTTCTTTTTCTCACGGATTACTGTTCATGTGAATATACAGTTCCAACCTACTGTTTTTTTTTGCTCTGGTAGCACTATCATCGTTAAGGATCAGGAGACGATTAAGGCGGCTATGCATCGGTACGCCAGTGTTGAGAAATGATGTATAGAAAATTCTAAATCCTAACTCTCTATATAAAGACACGAAGATGGAGGAAGTGGAGAGAAACGATGTGTAAAAAATATCCCAGTATTTAAAAAAAAACGTGCGTATTTTTTCTTCGGTGAAAGCTAAAAGAAGTAGGGGGAGAAAATTAGATTATCCGGAGTACTGTTTAAGCATAGTATTGTTTATGTGAGATGACTATTCACTGATTGCGACCGAAAATGAGCAGTAATCTTGCAAAAAAATTTCACAGAAAACAGAAAAAGCCGGGTACTGTGTATGGGTCGTTACTGTTCACTGCTGCTGTTCGTTGATGTTGGCGTCGTGGTTAAATGAACAGTAGATGCCAAAAAAAATCAAAATATCCAAAAAAATATCGGTACGTCGGTGTTGAGAAATGATGTATAGAAAATTCTAAACCCTAACTCTATATAAGGACGCGAGGGTTGAGGAAGTGGAGAGAAATGATGTGTAAAAAATATCCCAGTATTTAAAAAAAAATGGGCGTAATTTTTCTTCTGTGAAAGCAAAAAGAAGTATAGGAGAAAATCAGATTATCTGAAGTACTGTTTAAGCATAGTACTGTTCATGTGAGATGACTGTTCACTGATAGCGACGGAAAATGAGTAGTAATCTTGCAAAAAAAAATGCACAGAAAACAGAAAAAGGCGGGTAATGTGTATGGGTCGTACTGTTCACTGTGCTGTTTGTTGATGTTGACATCGCCGTTAAATGAACAGTAGATGCCAAAGAAAGTCAAAAAATTCAGGAAAATATCGGTACGCCGGTGTTGAGAAATGATGTATAGAAAATTATAAATCCTAACTCTCTATATAAAGACGCGAGGGTGGAGGAAATGGAAAGAAATGATGTGTAAAAAATATCCCAGTATTTTTTTTAAAACATGCATATTTTTTCTTCGATGAAAGCTAAAAGAAGTAAGGGGAGAAAATCAAATTATCCGAAGTACTGTTTAAGCATAGTACTGTTTTATGTGAGATGACTGTTCACCGATAGCGATGAAAAATGAGTAGTAATTTTGTAAAAAAATGCACTGAAAACAGAAAAAGGCGGTACTGTGTATGGTCGTACTGTTCACTGTTGCTGTTTGTTTACGTTGACGTCGCCGTTAAATGAACAGTAGATGCAAAAAATCCAGGGAAATCGGATCGCTCCTGCTTTAGTATTAGTACTTATTCAACTTAAAACCCTAGGATCCCTGCAAAAAAAATTAAAACCCTAGGAAGAAAATTTACGTGATCAAAACATTTACTTTACTGTTTGAAAAATGATTTTTTGCGGCCACCGTCGTGTATGCTATATTATGGGACGTAATATTTCGGTCGACCATTAATTCTCGTGTGGGATATGGATACAAAAAATGTTATCTGGTTGACGTTCGCCAGGAGCCCAACCCTGGTGAACGCATTCCCCGTCGTCGCAAGGCCAATGGTGCATAGACGAGCCGAAGGCGTTCGCTGTAACCATTTTCCTGGCGAACGCTCGCCTTTTTTTCTGCTAAAAAATTCACGCGAGGGGAGGGAGGACTCAAACTCAAGATCTCACGCACACATATGTGCAAGCTTTAACACTTGGACTGAAGCAGGTTTTGTGTACACATGTATTTAAATCTGATAATGTATTATTTGAAGCTAAATTCTTTTTTAATTTTATTTTCATTCAAAAATTGATTATTCAAAGAACAAAAATCACTATTTTTTAGAGGGATTTTTTTCTAAACTTGCCATGTTCATTTTTATTTTATAGGTAGCATGGCTATTTCTAGGTCTTTTTGCAACACCCCCACGACAAATTTTCGGGAAATTTTATCACTTATTCATGGAATTGTTTTTTTTCTTACTTTCTCATATGGCAGTTATACTTTTTTTAAGTGTGCCATTTTAATAATTAGTAACATGATAGTTTTTTATTAAGAGACTGACATATTTATTAATAAGAGAATGCCCTTTTTTTATTAATAGTAACATGGCATTTTTCTATTATCAAGAGGATGGCAGTTTTATGATTAAGAGCGCATCCTTTTTATTATTAATAATATGAAATTTCTATTATTAGGTGAATGACAGCTTTATTATTAACATGATGGCGTTTTTATTATGGAGAGTATGACATTTCATTATCAAGAGATTGCCAGTCTTATTATCAAGACGATGGCAATTTTTAAAGTTTAGCATCACAATTTTATTGTCTAGATCATCCGAGTGGTCAAAAAAGAAGGGGGCCATGGCCTCTACAACGTTTTCAACCCGCAGGCTTGACTGTTTTTCGAGTGGGGGGGGGGTGTGATTTGTCCTAGGCGCGTGAGATGCAGGCAAGGAAGGCGAATTTACCCATAGGTACGGGTACCCGCGAATACCATACCCGTATGGGCAGAGTATGGACATAATTTTATACCCATGGGTATTACCCATACCCTACCCGTTAAGTCATGGGTAGGGCATGGGTATAGCCTTTTACTCATGGATATAGTCATACCCTATCCGTTTATACTGACATGTGGACCTTACCCGTGATTCACAAGTGTACTATGGTAAAGTTGTGTCGTGAGCTTGTGAACCTATATTAAATTTTTCACCAATTCAATTTTAATTGAGATAATTGTCATGTACTGACATCTGTTATTGAGTTGAGATCGATGTTTTTTTTCAAATGTGCTATAGATGAATGTAAAATTGTGAATAACGTGTGTACTCTTTGATCTACCCGTTGGGTACCCAATGGGTATGAGTACCCGTCGGGTATGGGTACGGGTAAAGTTTCATACCCATGGGTACGGGTACGGGTACAGGTATGGGTATTGCTCTACCCGCCCATCCCTACCCATTACCATCCTTCATGCGGGATGGCGGCGGAGGTGGTCGGGTTGGAGGGATGGTTGGGGCGACAAGGCGGCAGCTTCGGCAAGACGGGACGTCGAGGAGGCGTGGCAGCCCCACCTGGCGTTGGTGGGGGAGGCGGGTGGCTCAAGGGCAGGCGTTTTTGAGGAAAAAAAATGATAAATAGGACCTCCTCCGGTAGAAGTAGATAACGATCTGACCGTCCATTTTGGGTCCAACCAACGTCTCGAAGCCTTTCCTTTTTTTCAATACATTAGAACTGAATTTTTTTGGACTTCTCTACAAATTTGACGTCTGATTTTTTACCATGACAAATCAATCATTTTTTATTACAAATTATGTTCTTCGGGGATGACTAGTTTATTTGGCAAGCATGACAAATCCGCCCAGGTTAAATTCTTTTGGCCGTGCTTGCTTACTAAATTTGTCATCATCGCGTCAATATAAATTGCCATGAAAAACGTTAGATTTGCCACGTCAGATTTTTAGTGTTTCCGAACTTTATTCAGTTACTTAATGCATATGCGGTCCTATTAATTTGCATTTAGTTGATACGGATGGACCAAACAGTGATCAAACGACCTAAGAATGCCCTAGTAGTTGGCTAGTTACTCTTACCGGCCGTGCATCCTTTGGGCCGCAAACTGCAAGCTCGTTGCAAGGATACGATACCATTTATGGGACGCGAGAGGCGTACATGGCGTGTAGCACGGCCATACGTCGAGGTCGAGAGGAGGCCAGACGGAATTATTGGAGCGTCCGGCGCGGTAGCTGCACGCTGTCGGGACCGCTCCTCGGGTCTTTTTGGACGCTAGCTGTGCGCGGCGTGCAATAACTGCCCGCCGGCCCTCGGCGCTCGCGACGTGTCTCTCCTTCTCCCCGGAGAAGGAGACGGGCCCGGGCCCTGGCCCTGGCGACCGGACACACACAAAAAACGACTCGCCGCACAGCACAGCAACGCAGCACATACACATGTACTCGATCTACTACTACTACATGTGATGTGATGTGAGTACGACACATGCATGGACACGTACGTATGGTATTATCCTACAATATCGTGCAATTTACGATGTGAGTAGGCAGTCCACGACGATGAGTTGGAGGCGTACGTGCCGGATCCATGCATGTGGAGGAGGAGGAGGAGGAGCAGCAGAGCTACGGCGCTCGCGGCCGCGGGAGGGCGGTACAGTGCAGTGCGCCGGTGGCCGGTGGTACGAGGCAATAGATGCGGCCGGTTTCTCGCTACAGGAGCTGCCGCAAACAGTAATGCGTCGTTGCTTAATTCGCAACGAGACAAGGCCGTAGCGACAGGCCAGCGGCGGCCGGTACACTGTCCAGCCGTTGCAAGTTGGGTCGAGGTCCCGACCCTACCAAGCCATAGCTCGTGCCTAGTACAGTAGCTTGTACTGTACTACGACGGACGGACGGACGGACGGCGTGATCGATCTAGGGTACCAATTGGTTCAGTCCGTTGCATCGACCATCCATGTTCAGGCAGCAGAGATTGGCGCCTGGGCACATTGGAACATCCTCTGCACGAGTTATTTTTGACAAATCTGGCCCCTTTGAGGGGCTTCAGGCACGTCTGGCCGTAGGCAAAACTAATTCGAAATCTGACGGCTCAAGTCGACGCCAAAGAGAATGTCACCGAACTTGTACATGTGGGCTCCAACCTAAATGGCGCCGAGGTGGTGGGTCTACTAGGACCAGCGTTACCCTGAACGGGTGGCAAAATCATCGACGTGGCAATCTCAGCGCCATGTTTCGTGGCGTCGAAACTGTCGGCGCCAAGCTTCACCGCACCTCATCCTTAGATAAATCACAACCCCTCTCGTTTTGGATGCGTGCTGGATTTGAAGGAGCGGTGGCGCCGAAGTGCATCATAGCAGCGCCGTACCATATGGCACCGAGGACGGCGAGGACGACACCAAGAAGATGGGCGCCGATATGATGCACTTCGGTGCCATCGCTCCTCCAAATCCAGTACGCATCCAGAACGATGCACAACAAGGCTGGGATTTCCCTAAGGATGACTGCTCCACACATCTCGGCGCCAAAGTTGTTCATTTCGGTGCCACTTTTCCCGGCCCCAAAGTACCAGGTTGGACAGAAAAATTGGCCATAACCTCTCCTTATTTTGTAGCCGGAACTAGACCAGCATACATAATAACAAGAGCATACACATAATAACAGGAGCATACAGAAAAGTCATGACAGCGTACACAAAAGGCCTAAAGTGTTTTAAAAAAGTGCCCATCACACCATAACACAACTAAAGTGACCATCACGAAACACATACTTAGTTCGTAGACATAAAAAGTGTCGAAATAAAAGACACAGTACACATCACACATAGTAGGCGCTTTCTTTTTGGCGCCGTTGCTCTCTTTCTCACGACATTTGAACCGGGGTGGTCCTCTTGACACACATATGTTGTCTAGTTGCCCTACGAGGCTGAGTATGTTAACTTGGCTCCGGTGGTTTGAAGCATTGCGACAATATTGTCTGATCATCTGTGGGACGGAGAGACGGTGAGGCGGAGGGGAGGGACCTCAAGCTGTGAGCTTTGTGACGGAGGGCCCGGTCGGTTTTGTGCCGGTGCATGGTTTAGGGCTGGGGGTGTCGATGGTGAATTGCCAGGGCTGGGGGCGTCGACAACGACAACGGCGACAAGCTGGGCTGGGGGGAGCCGACTTGGCTAGGGTGGATGAATGGATTTGAGTAAATTCCCCATGGTGAATCGACGCGGGTAAGAAAACCTAGCCAGACTTCGGCGCCTCGAAACATGGCGTCGAGATTGCCACGACGACTGTTATGCCACCCGTTCGGGGGAAAGGTGGTCCTGGGCTCCTGGCGGGCCCACCACCTTGGCGTCGTTCAGATTGGAGCCGACATGTACAACTTCGACGCCATCCTCCATGACACCGACCTCAGGGGCCAGATTTCGGATTAGTTTTGCTTAGGCCAGACGTGCCTAAAGTCGCTCAAAGGGCCCAGATTTGTCCAAAAAAAAACTCCGAACGAGTATCTGTGTAGGCTTTTGGTTAGTGAGAGAGTCACTGAGACAGAGAACGGCAGCATGTGTGGTATGGACATACAACCATTAGATGGAGGAAAAGAGCACACACTCGGCCTCCTCCCCGAGAAAAGCTTAGGGTTCCTTTGCCTCCCGCCGGCGCCGCCGCCGGTCCGCCTCGTCTCTGGTGGCCTTAGGGCCATGGCAGCGCGGTGGATCCCGGCCCTTGCCGGCGGGAGGGCTCTGTTTTTATATGCTTTTTCAAATTTTGTTAGGGTTTATGTCCTGCCCAGGAAGACGAGACGGCAACGGCTCCCTGAAGATGGAATAAGATTCTCCCCGCCTGCCCCGTTCTGGTGGCTTGTCTAGCATTGTCGGTGAACGTGTGGAGGTGTGTCTCCGACGGATCTGTCATTGCTGGATTTGTTTGGATCTAGTCGTAGTTCGTCTACGTTTGTGTTTCTTCAGGTTGGATCCTTCCGATCTACGCTACTCTTCACCAGCGGTGGTTGCTGTTCTGCTGCGCTGGTCCTATGGGGCCTTAGAGCATCTACAACCAGACCTCTCAAACCCGCCTCATACGTCCGGGCGGGCCGACCGGTCACTGTCCGGTCACGATTTTTGACCCAGACGGGCCTCTCAAATGGCCCTCAAACGCCCGGGCTGACCGGCACCCCCCATATCCAGCCCAAATATGGGGCGGATATGGGGGCGCCCGGGCACGCCCGCCACGTCAGACTGAGAAAGGGGTCCCAGCCGGAAACGCCCTCAAACCCGGCGGTCCGAAGCTCGTCTCCTCTGTCGGACCGGTGGCGCCGCGTGGCACAGTTCCGGCGGGCCACATAGTGCATTGCCCGGCTATTTAAGTCGACCGGTGGCACCGAAACCCTACCATCCATCCACATTTTCCTCCTCCTGTCCGCCGCCGCCGCTACTTTCCACTCCACCCATCCGCCTAGTAGCCATGCCCGTCGCCGTCGGGTGAGGAGCGAGCCCTTTCTGACGTCGGAGCACCAGCTCGAGCTCCTTGAGCAGATTCGGGCTAGGCGCGAACCCGGATCGCCGCGGGGCTCCCTCCGGATGCAGTGGATCCGGAGGAGTTGGAGGAGAAGGAGGAGGACGACGACGAGGGGGAGTAGGAGGAGGATGAGCCGGAAGAGGAGGATGTGGGGGACGCTGGCGACGGGGATATGCAAGCGGAGCAACATGCCATCCTCGATTCCCTCCGGTCGGAGTCGGCTGCGGAGGCAAGACACCGTCGCCGGCAGGAGATGGAGGCGCAAGAGGCCGCGGAGGAGGCAGAGATGTTCGCCTACATGTATGAGATCGAGCAGGAGGAGGATGAGCCGGAGCCCTCCTACCCGCCTGCCCAGCGCCCGGCACCGTCGTCGTGGACATCTCCGACGACGAAGAGTAGGTAGGGTAGTACGTAGATGTAATATGTAGGAATACTTTTGCATGCTTTGTATGAATCTAGGGGATGAAATATGAGAGAGGCGGATGCAAAGTGGCTAATTTGAGGCGTGTCCGGTCGGGCGCGTCCGCGGACGTCTGAGGGGCCGGATTTGCAATGTTCGGTTGTAGATGCTCTTAGCACGACGACTTCCCGACTGTCTACCACAATAAGTTTTGCCCAGCTCCTGGGAGGGAGGGGCGATGACGGCGGCGCGCCTTCGGCTCGCTTCAGTGCTTGTAGTCGTCGCTAGGTGGTCTACGGATCTGGATGTAATTTTTATTATTTCCGATGTTCATTGTATTATCACGATTAAAGATGAATAAATTGGAAGTTTTCTCGAAAAAAAAGTGTGGTATGGACATTGTGCCAAACTTCAGTAAGAAAGAAAAAAGTGAAGTGGAGTGGTATGCTAAAGAGGGAATGGAATGTGCATTACATTTCCCCTCGTCGTCGAGCTCCTTTTCCATGCATGCAGCGTGCGCTTTTTGGACGGGAGGAAATTATTGGTGCCGGCCGGCCCCGCCGCACCAACCTCCGTGAATTTAGCCCGGCTTGTCGCCACCATTCCCGCCCTCGCTCCCCGGCCCCTCCTCCACCCATCTTTTTCTTCGGCTGCTGTCCCGGTAGATCCCGTAGATTTTATGAAGGAAAAGGAGAACAGTCCTTGGCTGCTGCGAGAACAGTCGACGTGGTGAGATACTAGTCGGTCCAGCCCCCACCGCCGCAGGCCGCAGCGGCTGCCTCGCTGCGACGCTGAGCACGAGCCTTTCTGCCCGGGCTAATCCCATCATCATTCCGCTGCTCATTGGTCCCTAACCCTCTGATCCAGTGCGCCGGGGAAAGGGCACGGCCGATCAGTGCCGGGCTCAGGCGCAGGCCCGTCCTGATACAGTCATACAGTAGTAATTAACTCGGACCACGTTCCTGCCTGCCACAGTAAACAAAACGCTGTGAGCACTGTGCACCGATCAGGCCGGTCAGAACCGCAAAAGTCAACTTTGTTAATCCGTGGCCTATGGCGTCCGCCCGCCCGGCCTTGTTTTTTCACTGGCCGTTCATGATTGGCGTCGGTGGGCGATCGATCGCCAGCCGGCGCATTCAGATGAGATGAGCTTCGCCGAATGGATTCCTGGAGAAGGGAATCTCTTTTTTTTTTCGAAGAAGAAGAAGAAGAAGACAAAAGGACTCTGTGCAAGAGAAAAGGGCACTAGTAGGAAGCAGTGTGGGACACTGCATACGAGCGGATGTTGGCCAGAGGCAATTATTTGGTGGATCACCCTTCCTCCACTCAAACCTTGCATGGCATCGGATCCTCCTCCGCTTCCTTGCAATGGACCCGCCGAGCAAGCACGCATACAACGATGATGAAGCCATGCATCGTCACTATGGCAGCCACATGGAGGAATAGTAGTGCATGATTTAGCTGTGGATGCGGGTTCATGGGAATGGATCGTGCCGAGGGGAGGATCTTTGCCGATTTCGTCACCGACAAATATTTTGACAACATAGATGACTTTTTTTTCTTTCAAAACAAGCATGAGACTTGCGCGCTTTGCTTTAAGATTGGGAGAGACATGTTACGGAGTTACAGTATATTACAAAGTTGAACTACTCCAGGCCAACACACCTGCGTCCGCTCCTCCCGCCAAAGGGCCTTGGGACTACTCGCCTATATGCCCGCCTTGTTGCACCTTCTGCCATAGCAGGAGCTCCGTTATGGCCCTACCAACTACACTCTGAAGGGAGGATGAAATCCTGTCGAGGACACGGTTGTTTCTCTCTAGCCAAATGAAATGCAATCCCACGGCCACCAGCGAGGAGATTTTCGAACGCTGCCCGCCACCATGAGCGGCCAGCAGTCAATGATGTCAATGCGGTGCATTGGGGTGAATCGGTGCAGGCTGTAGGGGCAGAAGAAGTTGATACGATACTTGTCGGCCGAAGGAGCAGCCGAGCACCATATGTTGAAGATCCTCAACGGTTTGGTCACACAGCTTGCGGCACGCACGGTGAGGAAGACTACGGCTAGCCAGCCTATCCGCCTTCCATATCCGGCCCATGAGCACAAGCCACCAGAATATCTTGACGTCAACTGGAGCACACGAATATGTCCGAGATCGGCAAGAGGTGTAATCGGTGGACCGTCATCCAAAGCTGCAGGCATTGACGATTTAAGACAACAAAACGATCGTCTACCTCCTCCGTCTCAAATTATTTATAGTGCTAGATACAGTGTTTGAGCGACAACTAATTTCAGACGGAGGAAGTATGTATATAGGGATGATTGAGACAGCAAAACAATCATCTACTCCCTTCATTTATAAATATAAGGTTTTTTTTAGAGATTTCAACACAAACTTACATACAAATGTATATAGATATATTCTAAAGTGTGGATTCACTCATTTTGCTTCATATGTACTCCCTCCGTCCGGTAAAAAGTGTACATGTAGAAATTTTAGGACAAATTAAGGAGTGAAGTCAAGAATGCATTGGAAAAGTGCAAGCCACCATCTCTTCCCTCTTTAATTACCCAACCCCCAATGAGCTAAGTGCATGTAGAAATTAAAAAGGCCATGTGTAAAATGTTATTGGTCTTGATTACCATGTGATGAACGAGAAATATTTTTTTCTACTTTAAAATGCATTGGGAAGATAGATGTACACTCTTTTATGGATAAATTTTAAAACCAAATGTACCCTCTTCACCGGACAGAGGGAGTAATACTAAGACGGAGGGAGTAGTTCTTTACGAAATCTCTAAAAATGTTATAAAGGGCCTGGTAATTAGGCTAATGGCCGGAGTAGTCCCACAAATTCCTGCCGCTAGTTCTGTTCCAGAACATGCAGAGTATCTCAGACACCGTTATCTCCCTCCGCCCGCGCCTTGGCATCTTCTATACGAAAAGCACCAAGACGAGCCAGCCCCACCGGTGCGGGTCCCGCGCGAGCTTCAGCTTTCGGCGCACGCAGAGAGGTGCGGCGAGAGCGAGGAGTCGACCGACCCGGGCCGCTGAAATCGCTGGGTTCGAATCGAACCGATAGGCGCCGCGCGAGGTTTCCGAGGAGGAGACGAATGCGTGGCGCGTTGGGTGGGTCGGGCCGGCCTCGAGCCCCGCGCGGGCAGGCCGCAGAGGGGACCGGACGCCTCGCTGCTTCTTTTGTCCTTGTTGGTTTTTACCCCCGCCCGTCCTGACGGCGACCGCAATAACTAAACCCTGCCGCCGACGCCAGTGGAGCAGGCGCGGGCGGGTGCGAGCCTTGCCTCGGCCCTGACGACGGAATTAACCGGGGCGAGTACTCAGCGTCGGCGCGCCGGCCGAACCGTTCGGCCGGTCGCGCCCCGGCCGCCGAGTCGCTTATTCTAATCCGTCGTATTAAAGTGGTGGAATAAAAGCTGCGTAGGTCGTTCCTTCTTTTTTTTTTCTTCTGTACGCATGCTGGTCCACCTGCACTATCCAGAAGTCGTTTTTCCATGTGCATCCAGGCCATGCGGTGAAGGTTGCATGCTGTCACGTTTTTGGAGCCCATCCAAATAATGATGTGACTTCTTTCTACTATCTGCATTTAGATTTAATAAAAAATGTACACAGAAAATATGTACTTGTTGTTAAATTGTATTGCGTATGTCGCATTGCAGTAAAACTTCACAACAAACACCAAAAATCAAAATCAAAGCGAAAAATAGTTGAATGTTTATAGCATAAATTTCAGTATTTTTACTAAAAAAAACATATGTCGCATTGTGCAAAAAAGCTCACAACAAAAATGGAAAAACTATGGAAGCAAAATCGTTATATGTTTCCAGCATATTTTTTAGTATATATTTACAACTAAAAAAGCACTCATGTAGCAGTTCATTGGGCCGTTGCGGCTTTCGTGAAAACGCGAGCCTCCAGGAAGCTTTTTTCCATCGCCAGTTGAAGCTTTTTGCATCTACAATTGAAGCTTTTTTTGTCAGCGGTTGCAGCTTTTTTTGTTGCACAGTGTCCTGATTGAAACTTTTGCATCTACGGTTGAAGCTTTTTTAGTCAACGGTTGTAGCTTTTTCTTTCCACAGTGCCTGGTAGATGCTTTTTTTCATCTACGGTTGAAGCTTTTTCTGTCAACGATTACAACACTGGCCGGCCCCTAGCTTCTGCCATCTCTGGTTGAAACTTTTTCATGATCGGTTGTAGCTTTCTCATGTGTCGGTTGCAGCTTTGCGGGTTACACAGAACTGGTTGTATCACCCATGCAACAAAAAGTCTACACTGTTTCCAGCAATATTTACCACCGGTTCCGGCAAGATGTCTGTTCGGTTGTAGCATCTGTGGGAGAGCTGTTTGAGACGCATGAGGAGGTAAGGCGAGAGGAAAAAGTGACAAGAGGAGACGAAGAATAAACCCAAAAAAAAAGTGCGGCGCGGAAGAGATAAGCTCCAAGCCCACCGGACGCATGTGCCAGCCTGTTCCCCGCGTGACAGAGCAAGCGAGCAAGGGGCGACCGGCCGAGCGCTCATCCGGTCGTCCGGAGGGAAACGTTTCCCATTAAGCGGCGGGTGCCAGCTGATCTCATCGGTTGAAACACCCAAGCCTCTGCTCTGCGCACTGCAGTGCACAATTGCACCTCCTTAATTTCAAAAATAAAATGATGGTAATTACTGACGTTTTTAAACATCAGAAAGAAATACTATAGTCATGTGCATGTGGTACTAGTACCACGATTTTACAGGAACAAAATGCTATGACTGGTCAAGATTTGTAGATTGCTAATCACGTTTGCCGCGGGATAACAATGACTGGTCCAACCATCTCCGTTTCGAAAAAAAAAAACTGATCAGACCGTAGAATGGCGTTCCCGCCAAAAAACAATTAGGGCAGAAACTTTCCATCCGAAGATACAACGGTGAACATGATACACGTACACCTCTTATACTATAACAATCTAGAAAATAGAAAAAATATTTAAATAATTCTGACATATTAATTTAACAAACATAATCAGTTTTTCTACTCACATGTGGAGTTTCGCGAAGAATGACATCCGCGATATTCATGACTAAAGAAAACTAATACTCCCTTCATTCCATAATGTAGTGTGCGCGCGTTTTTCAAGATTTGATTTTGATCATAAATTTAACCAACATTACCAACTGCGGCGGAAGTAAAAATTATACCATTGAATTGCTCCCGCCGCAATCGCCCATGTTAGTTAAATTTGTGGTCAAATTTAATTCTCGAAAAGCGTGGGCGCACTACACTATAAAATGGAGGAAGTACTCGGAAATCCCTTTTGGAGCTCGGCCTCCAGTGAGGCCTCCGAATTCGAATTTGAAATTTCATCAAATTTTATATTTTTTACATTTCAAAAAATTCTGAAAAAAATACAGAGATACATGAAGGGATAACACACATGTGTGTAAATATTCAGTTCAAAATACATTGAAATGAGGGCTGTGCAAAAAAGACAAATCTGGGGCTATTTAATACATGATACTATTCATCCTCCCAGGCCATGAATTTGTCTTTTTTTTACAGGTCGTCACTCAAGGTATTTCATCATAAATTTTTACATACATGTGGGTTACATCCTTACATACATGTATATTTTTTTTCCAGCATATTTTGAACCATAAAAATTTGAATTTGAATTTTTCAAAAATAAATGCCTCCATGGAGCTCGGCCTCCAAAACGCCTCTCTCAGAAAGTACTACTATAACTTTTTAAACATGGCAACTTTTACACTAGTACAGACTTTGTCCTTTTTGCCGGAATATTACTGATGTGATTTCTTAGTGAAACTTCACCTGCGAGTAGAACACTCGATCTGGTTTGTTATGAAGAAGTTTCCAAAGTATTTTATTTTTTACTAATTTTTCAGATTTTACTGTTCATAAGAGGTAGTATGCGTGTACCCATATTCCAAAAATCTGTGGCCCTTTTTGGCAGCTGATTTTTTTTTCCTGTCACATGTCAATGCTACTATTTTTTGCAGCAAAATTAAAGTTTTTATAGAATACCTAGTCATTATATGTGTGATTTTTAGCGCAAAAAAAAAGTGTAATTTGAATAAATAAATATTGAAAAATATTTTGTTGAGCAAGGAACAATCACTCCTAAGCTCATTCAGTAGTTAGGGAATCTACAACCGGGAGCTCCATATCCGCCTCAAATGGCCAGATGACCGGCAGTTCACATATCCTACTCATATGTAGGGTGGATGTGGCACGTCCGGACGTGCCCGAACACCATTACCACGTCGAACTGTCCGCACGGACCTACGCGGAAACCCATCAGTTTGACGGCGCCTCTTCTGTTTTTCGCTGAGGGCATTCGTGGTACTGCCCGACGCCCCTCTGGCTCGCCGCCAGAGGGACCAAGTCCGACTATTTAAGCTGGACGGCGGCATCCCAACCCTGGCCCATCCCCATTTCTTTCTCCTCCCTCCCCTCCTACATTGCCATATCCCAATCCGTTCGCCGCTAGCCATGCCGAGGCGTCGGACCATCATTTACGCCATGCTCACGCCTTGCGGCGACTCGAGCTGCTTGAGCAGATCCGGGTTAGGCGCGAAGCCCTGCCGCATGCACAACATGCCCTCGTTATAGGCCGTGTCGCTGTCTGACCCACCCTTCTCCTGGCTCTGCTGCTTCTGCCTACCATGCACCTCCTGCCGCGTCGCTCCTACCCACCCTCTTGCCGCTACCGCTACTTCTGCCACCCACCCGGCCGCCGCTACCCCAAACCCTAAAACCATCAGCCGCACCCAAACTCCACCCGATGGACTTTTTTGCCAACTCCTCCCTCTCCGGCAGCAGAGAGGGATTTGCATCCTATCAATCATCTACACCTACAATCATTCAGAATGAGTGCGATTAAGATGAACACTTTGATAGTACGATCTCATGGAACCACAACTGTCGTTTGAGGATTTCTACCGTAATCCACTGCCAATACAGGGGTTATTGGGGTCCATACAAGCATTTGAAAACAGGAACGCATTGACCCACACGAAATATCGAGACGACCTTTTATGGAGCACGTGCCAGTACGCAAAGTCATAGACACCGTGACGCCTCGCCGAAAGAAGAAAAACGGACACGTTTTACTAACCCGCATCGAACGATCAAATCGGGATTACTTTTTTAACCTTTTTTTTTTATGAGTTGGAACTTGCGGGTCTCCAGGTGAGCCGCAGCCGATCCGACGCCTCCACGCGAAGCTCACTCGGCTCGGCTCGTCTCGGCCGGGCAGCACGCGCGAGGAGGAGCGATCGAGACGAGAGATGCGGATCGTGGATTTTCTGAGAAAAGGCTGGGGATGTCGTCCCAGGGGCGCCCGCAGGCCTGGTTGACACCTGTGTCGTCGCTCTGCTGCTGCCCGGGTCGGAGAATGGGCCTGAAGCTACCGCGGCGCCCACACACAGGAGGCTAGACAGCTGCTCTCGGCCACGCTTCCGTTTCTTTCCTCTGGCCTGCCTGCCTGCCTGCGTCGTGTACCTTCTCTCTTCTTTTCCCTCAATCGCAGTCTCTTCTCGCTGGGCTGCATCGGGCCAGAGATAGATGCCGGCCGTACGGTACGGCCTGGCTCGTGTCTTTGCCGTCATCATAGCCCGCCTGCCTCGGTGCCTGTCTCTTCCTCTCACTTGCCGAGCACAAACACGAGAGGGTGTGGACCGGGGGACATAGCCAGGCCAGCAGAAGCGCTGGAGGAGGTCACGGTCCGGAACATTTTGTGCTCTGGTTTTAGCAGAAGAGTCCGATCCCGCTGAATGAATGCATTGACAATGTTCAGCGTATCACGGCATCAAGCAGTATGTGCTCACGGTATCAGGCTGTATAAACTCTCAGGGTGTTCCCAACTTGTCGTCTTGTCTCTAGTAGTACCTTTGTATTTTCACAAAAAAAAAAAAATATATATATATATATATATATTTCCTTCAATAATAGATCAAAAATTATTTCTGTCATTACTAGCTTAAAACAGGTGCCAAGCGATATGACACTGACAAAAGGAGTTCTAAATGTACTGCCACTGCCTTTGTGGGAGCGTCTACGTCTCAACTTGCTGCGAGGCGATGCTCCCACCTCTTTACGTCGCGACTTCTATCACCATCCTCACCTCCTGGTGGATTTGGAAACGTTGCAATGGCTGCGTTTTCAACAGCGACGGACGGCCCGTGCAACGTCTCGCCGACATCATCAAAGACGACACTTGTTTGTGGGATCACGCTGGAGTGACGAGGGTAGGACAATTGATCCCACAGACATAATAGTTTGTACTTTCAGGGTTGCGCATCCCCATTTCATATGTGTTCTTCGCATTCCCAGTCACACTAGCCCTGGCGTTCGTGTTCGTGCAATGCCCTTTGTACCTGCTACAATATATGCCTTCTATCAATGCAATGATACGCTTTGCTTTTGCATATTCACAAAAAATAGGTTTGCTACGTGACACCAAGGCTATTTATCGCTTATTGTGAGCCGGAACTACGTCTCGCCTTCAGCAATCCAACAAAACGGGCCGGCCCAGAAAGTGGTTTTCATATATAAGCAGGTAGCACAATCCTGTTTTTCCGTGCTAATTTTTTATGGTTCGGCGTGCTTTTGTTTCGGTTTTGCATTTTGTAGGCATTTTTGGTTTCCTTTTTTATCCTTGATTTTCTCATCATTTCATTTCATTTCTTTTTCTTTTTTGCTGTTCTTTACTTCTTATCTTTGGATTTCTGTCCTTTTTTTCATTTATTTCTTCTTTTTAAATAAATGAAGACTTTTTTCAACGCATGATGGTCATTTTTTGTTACATACAAAACCTTTTTTTGATACATGTAAAACATTTTTCAGAAACATGTTTGAAATATTATTTAATATATGCTAACATTTTTTGAACTACGCGGATATTTTTTGACATTCTGGGAACACTTTAATATAAATACCACAAACATTTGTTTTAATACCAGGACATTTTTCAAATATCACATACATTTTTTTACATGGCACCAACAGTGTTTTTGAATTACACTGCTATTTGTACATTTATAAACATTTTTTGGAAAATGTCACGAACATTATTTGAAACATGTCAACATTTGTAAATGTCACGTACATTTTTTGAATGGTATGAAATATTTTCCTGAATTACATGATTTTTTACATTTATTACAATTTTAAAAAATGTCAGAAACATTTTTTGAAACAAGTGGATATTTTTTAAATGTCACACACAAACATTTCTGAAAAGGCTGATCAACACTGTTAAAATTTTCAATATATTAATTTTTGAAATACATGTATTTTTTTTTCAAAATATAAATAGAAAAGAAAACATGTGCATCACGTCAGCTTGATGAGCCAGATGGCCAGCCGACCTATTGTCTCCGATAAAGTGGGACATAATCGTGCCACCCGTGAGATACAGTGAGCGCTCGGCTCTAGCTACGCTGTAGTGGGCGGCCCTTTATTAGTTTCAAGAATGTTAGTTTTGTTCCTTCGTCTTGTTTTTTTTCTCTCTATTTCTTACATGTGTCTACAGATAAAAAACTTTTAAATATATTTTTATACAAAATATTTTAAATATACACATTTCAGAAATGACTTTACTTAAATTTTATAAACGCCGCGTATTTGGAAAAATGTTAATGAAGCATTTAATATCATTACCAAACTATCTTCGTAGAATTTAATTTTTTTTCCTATCATTTAAAAAAAAATATCACGCGTTCCAAAACAACTTCTTGAGTGTATATAAGTTTAGTCTTGTTATGGTAATTGTAAAATACCTCAGAGAATTAAGAAAAATGTTCATGACAAATAAAAAATCTTTACATGTTTAAAAATTATTTATAATATTTACTTTTTCCCATTCCAATAAATAATCAGTGTGTATTTAGAAAAACAATTAAGATGTGTTTCAAGAAATATTCAAACATGTATTTAAAAAATTCAACATGTATCAAAATTATGTCTCTTATGTATATAAACACTATGCAGCATTTATTAAAACAATTGACATGAATTGAATAAAAGAAAAGGGGAAACATGAAAAAGCTAATAAAAATGCAAAAAAGTACAAAGATAACTGATAAAAACATATACAGAAAAACATATAGAAAAAAAGAGAGAAAAAAGAAGACGATGGTTCTGAAATCGGTCCATAAAAACGTACCAAATTCGCTTCCAAAAGGTACAGCATTGTCCTGCCCCATTTACCTCTCGCCAGAGGCGAGGCAGAGCTAGATGTCACATTAAGCGAGAGACAGCACTCGCCGTTTTGGCGGCTGCTGCTATGCATAAGTTGTAGTGACACCTACAGACGCGTCACCCATGTCTAGCTCCTATTGGGCTAGGCCACAAGCTTCGAACTGTTCGGTCGGCTAGTTCTAGAAAAACTTCTAAATACCTAAACAAGACAGTGTTTTTATTGTGGTAAGTTTTATATAAAATAAAATAAAATCTTGAATTTGAATAATATTTACCAATTTTAAAGAATGTTTGCTAATTGAAATATATATTTTTAGAAAATGTTCACAAATCTTATAAATATTCCAGAATTCAAAAAAGTTAGGAATTAAAAAAACACTATTTTGACAAACAATTGCAAATTCAAAAAAGTTCATGAATGTCAATAAAAGTTTTGGGAATCAAAATAGTTGATAGATTTGAAAAAATGATTTAAAAAAGGTACCTGAAATTTTAAAAAGTTCATAAATCTGAAAATTGTTTGTGGCTTTCAAAAAACTGCATGAATTTAAAGAAAGCAAATCTTGAATTTTCAAATACAAAAAAAGGATAAAAAAGGAAAATGAAAAGATAGGGCCGGTCAGAAGCTTCACAAATCCAGTTGAACAAAAGAGGCACTAGAAGCTTCGTGGGGGGGCCAGAAGGTGAAGGCGGTGGCCACCACCCACCAGGGCGCGCCAGGGGCCTTGCCTGTGTGCTGGTGGGTGGTGGGCCCCTCGAAGCCTATCTTCACGTGAAACCGACGCCAACAAATACTATAAATACAGAAACCCCTAGAAATAACCCTAGATCAGAAGTTCCGCCGCCGCAAGCCTCTGTAGCCAATGAAAAACCAATCTAGACCCTGTTCCGGCACCTTGCCGGTGAGGGAAATCATCACCGGTGGCCATCTTCATCATCCCGGCGGCCACCATGATGAGGAGGGATTAGTCCACCCTCGAGGCTTAGGGTTTGTACCAGTAGCTATGTGTTTAATCTCTCTCTCTCTCTCTCGTGTTCTTGAGTTGGCACGATCTTGATGTATCGTGAGCTTTGTTAATATAGTTGGACCATATGGTGTTTCTCCCTCTCTATCTTGTTGTGATGAATTTAGTTTTCCCTTTGAGATTTCGTTTTATCGGATTGAATACTTTTATGGATTTGAGAGCACTTGATGTGTGTCTTGCTATGAATACCCGTGGTGACAATGGTGTATTATATTGATTCACTTGATATATGTTTTTGCACTCAACTCGCAGAATCCTGAGGTGACATTGGGGTAATCTATGCATAGGGGTTGATGCACGTTCTCGTCTTTGTTTCTCCGGTAGAAATCTTGGGGCACTCTTTGAGGTTCTTTGTGTTGGATTGAGTATTATGAATCTGAAATTGTTTGATGCATATCGTATAATCAACTCACGGATACTTGCGATGACATTGGAGTATCTAGGTGACATTAGAGTTGGTTGATGTGTATCATATGGTGTTATTTTAGTACGAAACTCTTGGATAGATCGATCGGAAAGGATAACTTTGAGGTGGTTTCGTACCCTACAAACAATTTCATCTTATGTTCTCCGCTAGATAAGAAATTTGGAGTGATTCTTCATCGCACGTTGAGGGATGGTTATATGATCCAATTATATTAGCATTGTTGAGAGATTGCACTAGCGAAAGTACGGACCCTAGGCCCAGATATATCTCTCCGTCATACAGAGTGACAAATCCCAGTCTCAATCCATGCAAACCCAACAGACACCTTCGGAGATACCTGTAGAGCACCTTTATGATCACCCAATTATGAAGTGACATTTGATAGCACACAAGGCATTCCTCTGGTATCCGGGAGTTGCATGATCTCGTGGTCTTAGGAATAGATACTTGACATGAAGAAAGCTGTAGCAAAAACTAAAGTGATATGATCATATGCTAAGCTTACAGTTGGGTCTTGTCCATCACATCATTCTCCTAATGATGTGATCCCGTTATCAAATGAAAACTCATGTCTATGGTCAGGAAACCATAACCATCTTTGATCAATGAGCCAGTCTAGTAGAGGCCTACTAGGGACACAGTGTAGTTTATGTATTCACACATGCATTTAAGTTTCCGGTCAATACAATTCTAGCATGAATAATAAATATTTATCATGAACGGCAAATATGATAATAACCATTTTATTATTGCCTCTAGGGCATATTTGCAACAGTTTCAGCTGAGGCAGCTAGCAGGCTCCAAGAGGCTCCATAGTCACTTCAACCTTTTGGCTATGTCCATAGCGGTGATTTTGTACTTAGGGACAAGTACGAGCAGCTGGTGCAGCGTGTTGGGGGTATCGAGATGAACCTCCAACAAACTAGTGCCAACATGGGCATGCTTTCATGTAACCTTCAGTCCTTCACCACCTACTGGTCAGCTGTCGGGCATCCCGGCGCCGCACCTTCCTCCACCAGTGGCCAGCCACTGTTGTATCCGTGGCCCAGTGACTCGCATCACGGTCACGATGATGATGATGGCATGGAGTAGACCCTGTTAGGAAAGAGCCTAATCTTGGTGTAAGCTTACTCCCCTAGTTATCCTTGCTTGCATATTTTATTTTCTTCTTTATTTATTTTCTTTTTATGTCATCATGTTTACTTTCAGTTTTGTATAATAAAAGTTAGAGAAAAATGTCAGTTTTATCGCTTGGAATTGTCTTCACTGGTATTTTCTTTTTATGAGCCTTCAAATTTGAACGATAGTAGCAATCCTGAAATAGGAAGAATGAAATGGAGACGTGACCTAAGGAAAGAGTAAGCCAACGCAAGAAGGTATGGCATATGCATACTCACTTTTCTCGCAAATTTAATTAAGTTAATGTTTCTATTTGACTTGTTGAACTTAAGTTTCGTTCCTCACATTAGTTGAATATCATTCACTACTGGAATCAGCTGCTTTGCCGTCTGAGCAGACGGCAAAGGCATGCTTGGTGGACGGCAAAGAAGGAAAGTTCTTTGCCGTCTGCTAGCAGATGGCAAAGCTTGTGGATGGCACAAAAAAGGTAACAGCCCCATTAGGGGGCTAACGGCGCTCTTTGCTTCTTTGCCGTCTGCTGGCAGATGGCAAAGACCTTGCTTCTTTGTCGTCTGCTGGCAGATGGCAAAGACCTTGCTTCTTTGCTGTCTGCCAGCAGATGGCAAAGACCTTTGCTTCTTTGCCGTCTGCTGGCAGACGGCAAAGACCTTGCTTCTTTGCCGTCTGCCAGCAGAGGGCAAAGACCTTTGCTTCTTTGCCATCTGCTAGCAGACGGCAAAGAGGCCAAATAGGCCAGCCCAGGTTGAACAGTCTGCTGCCACGTGTCCAATTTGCCTTCTGCTAGCAAACGGCAAATTGGCTATATAGCCCCTGTTTTTTCTTAAATTCAATCAATTTCACAGATATATATATATATTCATTTCAAAATATTTCAGCAAGTACATATAGCCAACATATCCCTGCCATATGGATCATCCAACATATCCAACACATATATCATCATCCAACACATATATACACCAAATGAAAAGTCCAACATATCCAACAATTAAGCAAAAGGTCCATATACAATATAGCCACCATCCATACATATATACGTAGCAAGTTTCAAATTGTTCATCCTACAAAATCAAAACAAAAAGGAAGGACAAGTAGAAGAGTAGACTCCAACGCAAGCTTCCGTGATCTGAAGCAAATCTGCAAAATGGGAAAGAAGAAAGTTAGAAGAACAAGAAGAAGAAGACTAGAAGTAGAAGAAGAAGAAAAAGAAGAAGAATTTTTCTTCTCTTTCTTTTTCTTCTTCTTATTGCTTACTTGTGTCATTTTAGAGCTAACCTAGTTAAATAGGCCATTTTTGACCTAAATAGGCTATGTCATAAATGAACTAAATAAGCTAAGTATAGGTCATTTTGGAGCATATTAAGTCATTTTGGAGCATATTAAGTCATTTTGGAGCTAAATAGGTCATTTTGGAGCATATTAAGGCATATTAAGTCATTTTGGAGCTAAATAGGTCATTTTGGAGCATATTAAGACATTTTGGAGCTAAATAGGTCATTTTGGAGCTAAATATGCTCCAAAATGACTTAATATGCAAAATAGTTCATTTTGGAGCATATTAAGTCATTTTGGAGCATATTAAGTCATTTTGGAGCTAAATAGGTCATTTTGGAGCATATTAAGTCATTTTGGAGCTAAATAGGTCATTTTGGAGCAAAATAGGTCATTTTGGAGCATATTAAGTCATTTTGGAGCATATTAAGTCATTTTGGAGGAATAAATGCTAAGTATAGGTCATTTTAGAGCTATCCTAGGTTAAATAGGTCATTTTTGAGCTAATTAAGCTTATTATGTCATTTTTGAGCTAGCTAAGCATATTGAGTCATTTTGGAGGGAAAAATGCTAAGTATATGATTATGTCGCTAGTATCCATATGGCACAGAACCCGGGCCGACATGACTAGTCATAGAACCAAGGTGGCACAAACGTACAGGGACAGGCATACATGACCCAGCAATGCACGTGTCGGTCATCAGCGAGTGCAACCAAGTCGTAGCAAGCTACAAGGACTTCGGTGATACACCGCGTGACATTTCCCCGTAGGGACAGACACAGGAGCAAAGAAGGACACATGCCGGTCAATCCATGTGTTCCGGAGCAGTAGCGAACTACCATGGCTCAGTGGAAGCACTAGGAGGCATTTCCCTGTATGGAAGGCTACCAAAGGCACACGACTAGGTCATTTCTTAAGCTAAGTATGCATTTGTTAAGCTAAACACTTGGGAAAACTTACCGTCATCAAGGAGGTGTAGCTGTAGGACCGGTCGCGCCAGTGGCAGACGGAGAAGCATCGGTCGATGCTTGTCGGGAGTTATGCTGCACCAAAGATCATTTCCAATGTATCGTTAGCATGATGTAACTCAAACGTGAAGACTAGTAACTAATGACCATTCAAATGAAACTCACCGTGCCCGCCGGAACAATGTCTGGCATCGCCGGAGGAGTCGTGCCGGTCTTCTCGCACATGGTCTGCACATTTGGTTTTGACGAGTCAGTCATATTAGATACTAATGTAAGGAACATTACGTGCATGATTTGGCTAACATGCAAAAGAAAATTACCGCGAACATCTCGTATAGGGCCCGGGTAGCCATCATGTTCCGGTTCCTCTCCTCCTCCAACAGCTTAGCCGTCTGCCGGTCCCTCTCCGCTAGAAGCGCCTGCGTGTTCGCTCTCTCTTCCTCAATAGCAGCCTGGGTCTTCGCTCTCTCTGCCTCAATAGCAGCCTGCAACACCACTCGTTAGCATTGTAATAATCGACGGCCGCACACACAATGTAATGGAGGAAAGGTATCTGATTCCGTATAACTAACCTTGAATTGGAGCTCCACTGGCCGTGCACGAGGCAATATCTCAGGATCGGAGCTGGTCTGGCGCTTCTTGATCTGCGGGAGAGTGCTACTACAACGTATCAGTCCATTCCCAATGGCTAACGAGCCATGGGACCTCCCGCCACCAGATATCATCACCAGCTCTGGATCAAGAGGTTGGCTCGGGTTAAAGTCCGGCCCTTTCCTCGCCTTCCCCTGGTCTCTGTACATCACAAGCTTGTGGTGGGAAGTGGGGTTGGTGAATTTCTCTAGATCATCGAGGTCAGACTCAGAGAATGCCTTGGCCTTCTTGTACGAGGCAGTATTGGACATGGCATAGAGGTCGAACAGCTCTGGCACTGGAGCCTTGTTGTGTCGCGCCTAAAAGAGAGGAACAGAGTATTAGTTAAGGGCTCAAGCTAGCATGAAG
This sequence comes from Thinopyrum elongatum, assembly GCA_011799875.1. Lineage (NCBI taxonomy): Eukaryota > Viridiplantae > Streptophyta > Magnoliopsida > Poales > Poaceae > Thinopyrum > Thinopyrum elongatum. The sequence continues at coordinate 618,996,390 of CM022299.1, forward strand.
AATGAATTTGCATGAATCATGAAGCAAACCACATACCCAGTTTTCCCCGAACTGACGTAGGTTGACACTGCCTAGATGGTGTGGGACACCTTTCATTTGGGCACGCTTGTTCTTTGCAGTGTCGTGGACGGAGCGCCATTCGGGAGTGCACCACTCTTCCACCAACGCCTCCCAACAGTCCATCCTATCCGCACACCATCTCGGGGGCACCTAAGTTAAGCAAGAGAAATTTGAGCGCTACACCTACGAATCAAATCAAGGAAACTAAGTACAAGGCCTTAAGAATAGGTAATTACCTTCATGTACTTCTCCTTACTCAGATACTTGACGCGGCACTTCCCTTTTTTCCTCCTAATACCAGCTGAGGCGAAGTAGTCTCGAACAGCCTGCGTCCGAGCCTCGTGCCGAAAGTTTTGAAGTAGGCGCCTGCACTCGGTGTCGATAACTCGAGCCGCGGCCTCCTCCTGTCCCTCAGCACACCTGTAGAAGGTCTGCAATCAAACAAGAAAACACGGATTAGTACAATCACTAGGGTTGCCAATCAAAGAAGAAAACACAACGTAGACGGCAAAGGAGAAATTACCCAAAACGTCTGGATCACAATGTCGGCGACCGTGTGGCACTCGACATCACCGATCCTATGCCCCGGCGGGGCCGGGGCAGCCAAGTAGTGCTCCCAGGTCATTCCTAGCTCTCGAACCCGGCCCTCACCGGGCAACGTGACCCACCCCGGGAAGCTCTGGCGAAAAATCACACCAAGGACACTGTTGGGCTTGCGGACATTCGGCTCGTGTGTCCAAGACCTGCAGTATGACAAGGCCAACGCATTAGATATTCAAAGAAACGTGAAGACAAAAGGTTAAAAAAGAGTAAATGCACTTACTTCTCCCCGCTAGGCGCAATCAACCACCTCTGGTCGGGGGTCGCCGGGGTGTCAGGGAGCTTTGTACCACCACGCTGGTAGACTTTGCGCCCCTCAACCCACTCACCCTCGCTATAGCTATCAGAGCTATAGCCACCCTCAGCACGGCCACTCGACTCCGGCGAGTCCTCCAAAGGGTTCTGCTGCGACTCAGCGTGATCCCTGCTGAGCTCCGGAGTCTCGTGGGACGGAGTCTCGCGGGACGAAGGCTCGGCGGCCCGACGCTCGTCGGCCCGAGGCTCGTCGGCCGTAGGCGCGTCTGCCATAGGCTCGTGGACCGGAGTCCGAGACGGCTCCACCTCAGGCGGCTCCATCTCAGACGGAGCACTCCTGTGGTCGGGTGAATCAGCCGGGGGTGGCGGCGAGGAAGGTGTAGCAGCAACCTTCCTACCTCGCCCGCCGCCATGTCCACCTCTAGCAGCCTTCTTCCCCCACCCCCGACCTCTCCCGGCCGAAGAAGAAGCGACCACCGGTGGTGTCTGCATACCGAGATCCAGCGCTCTCCGGAGGCTCTTGGGTGGAATGGAACTACCCCTCCCACCACGCGCCGAGGAAGGAGCCTCGGAGCGCTCTCGACCCGCGCCTACCATCTGTCAACACCTACAATGACAAAGAGTAAACGAAATTAGTACAACATAAAAAGAATGAATACCTGACATGAATAATATGTATATAATTTTAGTGTATCATCATCATGAACATAATAAAAAATTGAATACCTAACATGAACTAATTAATAATATATATGTACATAATAATAATTGAATACCTGACATGAACTATAATATTAATCTTCATCGTCATCATTAATAAATGCATCATCATCATCGTCTATATATGCTTCGGGGTCAATAAATGCATCATCATCATCACTATCAGTAATGACGTGCTCATCATCATCAATAAATGCATCAACATGTGGAAGGCCTCCTGTACGTAATCGGTCAAGCACTGACAGGTTATCCGCAGCAGTAACCTCTTCTTGTTCCGGCTCTTCTTGTTCCGGCTCAGGCTCGGATTCACTGCCGCTGTCTACTTCAATGTTCTGGGGTGAAGTAGAGCGGTTCTTGAAATGTTTTTTTGGAAAGACGTGTTTCTTGGAAGAATTCTCCTTCATATGTGTCTGGGTTAATGTGAGGTTCATAATCCTCTTCATTGGGGGGAGGTGGTCTAACATGTGGCGGCACTTCATAAACGACACCCAAACCTTTGAGATTTGGATCACTTTGGCAGGCCCACGGTAGATAGAAAACTTGGGTCGCCTGTTGAGCCGTAATATAGACATCGGGAACATTCAAATGAGTGCTTTGTTTGATTTCGACTAGCCCTAGATGTTCATGAGTCCTTCTAGTCTCCTTCGGCTGGAACCAATAACATTTGAAGACTACGACGTTCGGTGGGTTGGCACCATAGAATAGAAGTTCATAAATTGCTTCAACTCTTCCATAATACTCGGTATCTCTTTCGCCGATAGCAGAGACACAACAATTTGTAGACTTTCGGTCGGCCATAGATAGCTCTTTGCCATAGGTACGAAAGCGATACCCATTGATGTCGTATTTGTCAAATGAACGGACCTTATAGTCAAAACCATTAGCGACTTGTCTCAATTCGGCGTCCATAGACTCTGAACTAGCCTACAAGTTTTTATACGAAAGGATTGTTGCATTAGCCGGAAATTAGAAGAAGAAATGAAATGGTCTAATGGAAATTACCGTTTGTTTGACCAAAGATAAAACCGGATAGCCGCCTCCATACATTGCCAGAAGCTCTACTCTTCGACGGAATCCTTTGGATCACCGCTCCATACGAGAATTCGGCGACTATCGACTGTATCAAATATCCGGGATAAGAGCAGTTCAAAGGAATTAGAGGTTGCGAAACAATGTACCGAGAACTTACTCGATGTACGGCACACTTCTGTTAGTTTGTTCAAGATATACAACGTAATGGTCCGCCATTCATCGACATCCAACGATAAGGAGTATAAGCACCGGCTGGTGCGAGCTTCCCTTTGAATAGGCTGAGGTTGGATCCCACCCTTTTTAGGGTCGCCAGCATTGTACCGAGGCTTCGGATTATGCAAATGATGATTTTTGGCTTCGTAGTGTGCTGTCACGAAGTTTGCCGCCTCCTCAGTAATGAATGCCTCGGCCATCGATGCTTCAATTCGACGTTTATTTTTACATTTTTCTTGAAGCGTCTTCTGCATCCTCTCATTTGCGTAGCACCAACGATTCTGCATGCCCCCCCCCCCCCCCCCCCATCGTGCCTCGGTCAGGAGATGCAAAATCAAATGCTGCATTGGATTAAAGAAGCCCGGTGGAAAGATCCTCTCTAACTTGCAGATCAACTCCGGCGCCAACTCTTCCAGTTCTTCTAGCAAGCCAGGCGATAGTTCTTTCGCACAAAGAACACGGAAGAAATAGCTCAGCTCTGCCAATACTAGCCATTCATCCTCAGGGATAAAGCCACGCAACATCACCGGCATTACCCGCTCAAGCCATATGTGCCAATCATGACTCTTGAGACCAAATATTTTCAATTTTTCAAGGCTCGCTCCCCTCTTTAGATTCGCTGCATACCCATCGGGGAACATCAACTCATTTTCACCCACAGGAGTATTTCCCTCATAACTGGCCTTCCAAGATTGAACCATGCCTTTGGCTTCGTCCAGTTCTTCTTTCCTTTCGGTTGTCGCATGTTTTGTAGCGGTCTATCACATAGAGCCTGCTGATCGACTCTAGCCTTAGGATTATCCTTTGTTTTCCCCTCTATGCCGAACAATGTACCAAAGAGGGCCTCGCCGACATTCTTTTCAGTGTGCATCACGTCGATGTTGTGTGGGCAAAGGAGGTCTTTGAAGTAAGGCAGATCCCACAAGCATGTCTTGTGAGTCCAGGCGTGTTCGGAATTATACCCCTTGAAATACCCTGAACGCTCCGGATCCGGCTCGAGAGAGTTTAACTGATCCAGGGTCTGTTGGCCTGTCAACGCAGGTGGTGCAGAGTTTTTGACAACTCTACCTTTGATGAAGTTCTTCTTGTCTTTTTTGAACTTATGGCGAGGATCCAGGAACTGTCTATGCATGTCGAAGCAAGAAAACTTGCCACCCGCCTGCAGCCGACGAAACTCAGGAGCTGCCTTGCATGTGGGGCACGGGAACCTTCCATGCACAGACCAACCAACGAATAGCGCATACGCCGGCAAGTCATGCATCGAGTACATGTACCACGCACGCATTAGGAAGTTTTTTTTGTAGCGGTGTCGTATGTCTTGATCCCATTATCCCAAGCTTCTTGCAGTTCATCCTTAAGCGGCTGCATGTACACATTCATATTCTTCCCCGGATAGTTGGGCCCCGGAATTATCAACGTCAGGAAAATGTTCTTTCTTTGCATAATCTGTCGGGGGGGAGATTGAGTGGAATGACAAATACAGGCCAACAACTGTATTGGGCTGCCATCATACCAAACACATTGAACCCATCCGTGCTTATGGCGAGTCGAGGATGCCTTGGATCTGCCGCTTTAGCATGATGTATTGCATCGAAGCGCTTCCACGCAAAAGCGTCCGATGTGTGTACCAACATCGGCTCCCCATCTGCATCTAGTTCGGTTCTTTTGCCCAATTTATGCCATGTCATCTGTCTGACCGTCTCTTCGACCATGAAAAGACGTTGAAGTCTTGGTATGATTGGCATATACCGAAGAACTTTAACTGGGATTTTTGTCTGACTCTTCTCACCCATACCGTTGTCTACCTCAACATACCTGGAAGATTGGCAAACGGGACAATACTTCAAGTCCGCATACTCAAGCCTAAATAAGGCACATCCTTTCTCACAGGCATCTATATTCTCATAGGGCATCTTAAGTACACGGAGGATTTTGTCCGACTTGTACAGGTTTGCAGGCATTACATGGCCTTTGGGTAGAAATCGTCCAAATAGTGTCATCATCGCGTCGTAGCATTCTCTGCCCAAGTTGAATTGAGCCTTCAGAGCCATTACTTGTGCGATGGCATCCAGCTGACAAAGCTCAGTGTGCTCGTGGAGAGGACGTTTTGAAGACTCCAACATATCATTGAAGGCCTTTGCAGATTCCTCCATCTCATCGTCCGAATCCCGAGCATCATCAAGTCTTCCACCATGTCTTCCATCCCGGTACCATGCTCGTCGGTGCAACGACGGCCCTCCTCAGCTCTGGCACGTTGGGCAGACTCACCATGAAATGTCCAGACCGTATAATTAGGCGTGAAACCCAACTTCTGCAGGTGTTTGATCATTTCAAACTCTGACTTCTTATGAAAGTTGTCGCAGCGGACACAGGGGCACCAGGTTGTTTCCTGTCCATTTGCAAATGCGGCTCTCACAAACCCCTTGGTTTTTCTCGTCCATTCATGGGTCATGTCTTTCTGACTAGTGTGATCGGTGTACATCCACGCACGATCACTCATCTTGCCTAGCTACTGGACACACAAGAAATACATACATAATTCAGCAAACCATATTCATCAGTTAATAGAGTTTGTCAGTTTTATTACGTCCATGCAACCTAGACGCTAGTAGGTAAGGATAGGTCCTAATCCCACCCGAGTATGTGTAGATTGGGTTCGTTTTCCCATGCTCTACTCCGGATCCGACGCAAAATTTCGGCAGCACCTCCCCGCTGTTCTCCTGATACACGTCTCGGCAATAAGCAGAGAGGATGTGTACCCGGAGAACAACAGGGAGGCACTGACGAAATTCTGCATCGGATCCGGAGCAGAGCATATGGGAAAACGAACCCAATCTACACATACTCGGGCTGTCCATGGATAACGTTGGACAATTCGAAAGAATCACGGTTATAAATATGCAAATGAATGCATATTTATAGATGTAACCCTTTCGAACGGGAGACGCATAGTGGTCACGCATACTGATGATTGAAGACACCTATAGCTAGCAAGTTTCATCGGCACGAATACCGGAACAGAGCAAATGAAGGGGGAGAGGAGGAGATGTCATTTGTGCTCACCCACGAACGCAGGGGCGGAGCTCGTCGAACGCACGGGGAGGTCGTCGAACACCAGACCCTCGCAGCGACGAAACAACTGCACATTTAAATCCACCCGATCAACACAAATATATATGATGTTTTTCATAACAAAATCGGAAAATATATGACATAACTCATAATTCACAAATATATGACCCCGTCGGCCTCTGGAAGGCCGAAAAGCACCTTTTCGATCAACAGGAGGCCGAAGAGGTGTCGGGGGTCGGGGGTGTCGTGTCTGGGTGTCGTGGTGTCAAAAGGACAAAGATAAATTCGAAACGGATGTAGTAGTAGTAAATTATGTCTATCATCAGAAAGTCATAAAAGATATCCATGTCCAATACTAGGACAAACGATGTAGATAATATTTTACTATATACAGCATGTCTCCCTTAAAAAAACCTAAACAACATTTTTTTTCCTTTGCTGAAATAACATAACAACATTCTTTATATTACTTTGCAGCAGTGGCTGTAACATTACATCTTTCACCAGCGGCGTAAAGAAACTGATTGAAATGATAACGGCTGATTGAACTGATTAATGCAAAACTATCCCCAGGGCTAGCTACCCAATCACATTATGCAGCACGGCGTGATCCTTTGCATCCAGCGGAACAAGCTAGCTGAGACCTATGGTGTATTCTCACTCCAAACTAGCAGTAATCACGACCCAAGCCGTGCTCATAGACACCTGCAAGGGCAGAGAGGCGCTCTATTTTTTATCCTTGTGGTCAGCGAGGCCCTGCAAAGAGGTTTTCTTCTTCTAGTTAACGAACAGTCAACTAATCGATTTAATCATCTAGGACAACACATGAGTACATGACAATATATATATCATGATGAGCATCAAGTTTCACACATGCTTCATAGAACAAAAGCATCACATTTCTGGCCAAGTCTCTGATCATAGCAAAAACTATCTTGCAGAACATAGCAATAACACTTTTGTGCTAGCAGAATATAGCAAAAAGATAAGCTTCACTAGCTGATCATAGCAACAATATATTTTGCATTTCCACAAGCAGTACTAGCAGGGAATCTACACATCTATTACCAAAATGCAATGGGAATATACAGTAGCAGAACATATACCAGAACATGTACAGAACATATACAGCAGCAGAACAGAGCGTGTACAACAGCAGAGCATTTACAGCAGCAGAACATATACAGCAGCAACAGAGCGTGTACAACAGCAGAGCATGTATAGCAGCAGAACATATACAGCAGCAACAGAGCGTGTACAACAGCAGAGCATGTACTGAACATATAGCAGAACATGTACATTTTGTGCAGTCAAACAAATCACATAGCATTATGCAAGGGGTGTAAAATTAGCACCATAGCACATCATCAATCCTATAGAGCATCTACTAATCTAGCAGCAGCACATCATCATAGAACATCACAGCCAATACAAATCAAAGGAAAATGCAATTTTCTTCACTCACCTACTCAGCCGAGATGCGACGTGGTCGGGGAGGCAGAGAAGAGCCACTGCCTACGTGGTCCGGTGGTCAGGGATGGCGGCGGATGAGGGGGAGCGTGGCGGAGGAGGGAGTCCGGTGGTCGGGGACGAGCTCATCGATGCAGCCTCCGAGGTTTGCGACAGAGCCGGAGGTCAGCGACGACGGTGGACGACCTCTTCGGCGATGGTTGCGGACGAGGACGAGCGCGGCGAGGAGAGGAGAGTCACGGCACTAGCGGCGGTGGAGAGGCGGTGCTGGGGTGCAAAGCGGGAACGGTCTGGGTGGCGGGGCGGGCGGCGGTGCTGGGGTGGTGGGGCGGGCGCCGGGGCTGGGGCAGGGCTGGGGTGGCGGGGCTGCGTGGGGGCGGGCGCCGGGGCTGGGCGGCGTCGGGGAATGGCGGGCTGGGTCGTGGTGGGTGGGTGAGGTGGGGGGAGAGAAAGAGGGGTAGGGCCGGGCTACAGGGAGAGATAGGGGAGAGAGAGAGGGGTGGGGCCGGGCTGCAGGGAGAGATAGGGGAGAGAGAGGGGTGGGGCTGGGCTGGGCTTAGCCATCAGCCAGCGGATGGCAAAGAACCCACCTCTTTGCCGTCCGCTGGCAGATGGCAAAGAGGGGGTGAAAATTAAGACACCCTCTTTACCGTCTGCTGAATTCTTTGCCGTCCGCCAGCAGACGGCAAAGAGTGTGACCGTTAGCACGCCCACACCGTGACACTGTGGGCCCCCTTACCTCTTTGCCGTCTGCCAGCAGACGGCAAAGAAGTGGCCCGTGTGACCTAGGCAGTGCAGCACCCCCGTGGGGCCCACTTTGGTCTTTGCCATCTACTGGCAGACGGCAAAGAACTGTTTGCCGTCTGCCAGCAGACGGCAAAGAAGTGGTAGATGGCAAAGACCCTCTTTGCCATCAGCTGGTTCTTTGCCGTCTGCTTTGACAAGACAGACGGCAAACAGCCTCTTTGCCATCAGCTGGCAGACGGCAAAGAGCTGGCAGATGGCAAAGACCCTGATTCCAGTAGTGATTTGGTTCTAATCCCCGTTCTGAATCTTGCTAGTGAAACTTTGATGTTAAGCATGACTTTGATTTTAAAAGAAAAATCCAGTGGGAAAGAAAGAGAAAAGGTTTGCAAAGAAACTTATGGATTGGGATATTTAAAGAGAACTAGCACTTAAGACACTCCACTCCATAAGGCTAAATTTGATTGACTTGATGGTACCAACCGATAGAGTTGTCTAGAAGAATGAATATTCAAGGTGATTGAGGTTATGTCAAAGCTTGTTCATGATACATGGCGCTTCAGCTTCTTGCTGGTTCCATGTTTTTTCACTAAATGTTGTTTATGTGCGTTACCGTGACTCCATCACCGCACTCGAGTTTATGTTGAGAACTATGTTGGCCCTTGAACGATCCACCGGAGTTTCCGCTTGGATTTCAGCTATGAATTTTTTAATGTTTGCAGTGGCAACACTACAACAAAAATTATTCGACTTTCTCTTGAGCGGTGTGCATGTGGTAAAAACCGAACACTGATCGCTGATCTCGAAAGAGACAAATTTTGGTCCATAGTATTCAAACTTAAACCATTGTGGAAAATCCTATTAGCACTTATCACTTTTTGGCATAACCCCGTCACCAAGGATAGAAGTTTTGATGACATGAGAGTGGTGATTAGGAGGTACTAGTGGGTTATAATGAGATAGTTGTGTTGGGAAACGTTGCATGGAAAACAAAAAAATTTCTACGCACACGCAAGATCTATCCATGGAGATGCATAGCTATGAGAGGGGAGAGCATCTTCATACCCTTGAAGATCGCTGAGCGGAAGCGTTTATCAACGCGGTTGATGTAGTCGTACACCTTCACGATCCGTCCCGATCAAGTACCGAACGTACGACACCTCCGCGTTCAGCACACGTTCAGTTCGATGACGTCCTCGCCTTCTTGATCCAGCAAGACGGGTGAAGTAGTAGATGAGTTCCGGCAGCACGACAGCGTGGTGACGGTTGGTGATGAAGAACAATCTCCGTAGGGCTTCGCCAAGCACTACAGAAACTAGACGAAGGATAAACTAGAGGGGACGGGGTTGCCGGCACACGGCTTGGTAAATCTTGATGTCTCTTGGGTGCTAACCCTGCCCCTCTATTTATATTTTGAGCCCTGGGGTCGAAACTTGGAGTAAAAGCCTCCTCAAAGTCGGTTTTGCCCGAAAGGCAAGTGTCCTTCTCGGACTCCAGGGCCAGACGCCAGGGACCCTAGCGTTTGGCCTCTGGTCTCCGCAAAACTTCCTTTTGTACTTTCCAAAAACCTTGTGGGCTTTACCCCTTGGCCCAAATAAAGTGTTCTCGCACCAGATCATTTCGGGAAACATCTTAAACCCCTTCCGGTGAATTCCGGAACCCTTCCGGAGACCAAACACTATTATCCCATATATCAATCTTTACCTCCGGACCATTTTGGAGCTCCTCATCATGTCCGTGATCTCATCCGGGACTCCGAACAACATTCGGTCACCAACATACATAACTCATATAATACTATATCATCAACGAACGTTAAGCGTGCGGACCCTACGGGTTCGAGAACTATGTAGACATGACCGAGACACCTCTCTGGTCAATAACCAATAGCGGAACCTGGATGCCCATATTGGCTCCTAAATATTCTACGGAGATCTTTATCGGTCAAACCTTGTGACAACATACGTAATTCCCTTTGTCCATCGGTATGTTACTTGCCCGAGATTCGATCGTCGGTATCTTCATACCTAGTTCAATCTCGTTACTGGCAAGTCTCTTTACTCGTTCCGTAATACATCATCCTGTAACTAACTCATTAGTCACTTTGCTTGCAAGGCTTCTTATGATGTGTATTACCGAGAGGGCCCAGAGATACCTCTCTGATACTCGGAGTGACAAATCCTAATCTCGATCTATGCCAACTCAACAAACACCTTCAGAGATACCTGTAGATCATCTTTATGATCACCCAGTTACGTTGTGATGTTTGATAGCACACAAGGTATTCCTCTGGTATCCGGGAGTTGCATAATCTGATAGTCGAAGGAATATGTATTTGACATGAAGAAAGCAATAGCAATAAACTGAACGATCAATATGCTAAGCTAATGGATGGGTCTTGTCCATCACATCATTCTCCTAATGATGTGATCCCGTTATCAAATGACAACACATGTCTATGGTTAGGAAACCTTAACCATCTTTGATCAACGAGCTAGTCTAGTAGAGGCTTACTAGGGACACGGTATTTGTTTATGTATTCACACATGTATTTAAGTTTCCGATCAATACAATTCTAGCATGAATAATAAACTTTTATCATGAATACGGAAATATAAATAACAACTTTATTATTGCCTCTAGGGCATATTTCCTTCAAGTTGAGTACTGTGTTTTCTTCAAGATCAAAACCCCTTGCTTATGTTTATGTCTTGAAAAGCTCCAAAATGTAATATTCCAGTGATACATTTTTGCTTGCTCTACACCTAGTTAACTATCAAAGGTTTAAAATGTGAATAAAAACTAGTGATATGAACTATTCATGGCTAGGCAGGGAGCTTAAGTGCAATAATTCAAATAGAAGTATTCTCTTAATTAAGATTACATGTTTGGTGAGAATGAATATATTATATCTTCATGAGCGGTAAACCCTTTCTACTTGTTTGTCAAGTTCCTTTTCATTATTCTTAATTATTTGTTGCTTGGGTATGAACGACTTAATCTTGGGGGAGTTGATGGATTGATATTTTGTCACCTTTACAAGTATGTTTTGATGTGGTTTTCACCAAGTTTTCGATATTTCTCACGTCTAACACTAATCCTTCGAGAAAGAAGAAAACTTGTTTTTCCTCATATGTGCATGAATATATATTTTTGGAAGGAAACTTCCCTTTTGGGTGAAGCTTCATCAGACTTTCCAGAGTGCAAGACGGCCTTGCGCTCATACCACTGATTGTACCAGCCGCCACCAACTCTACCTCATCTACATGAACAAGTTTCGTGAAGAGGGAGGCAACACCAAAGGCACACATCCGTCACCACACCATCTAGAATAGAGGGAGAAGATATCCGGAGATGAAGAAGCACCGGGGATCCATTCTTTCTCGTTCATCCATCTCCATTCCTATTCATCGCAACATCGCCATAGGGAGTGGAATTCCAAGTTGTAAGACTAGGGCTGATAACTCTATTTGTACTCATCTTGAGATTGATATTCGTTAAATCATTCATCTTATTGTGGATCTTCGTGATATTATAGGTATGATTTCTCTTGTCTTAATCTCTGTGATGTTTGGTTATTCTCCTCTGATGCGCGAGTAACTCCCTCTAGGCTTGAGAGATGTATGTGATTGTTGAGATTCATTTGTGCCTATTCTATATGCCGCCATTCGTTCTTATAATTTATGATTGTTTACTAGCAAACTTGCCCGTGCGTTGCAACGGAAGAAAAAAACTATCACACGCCCCTAACCTAATAAGCCTCTATTCGTGTGGCCGCTTATCCTCCTTTCCACCCTAATCAACAAACTACGTGTTGAACTGATCACAGCGCATCCGAATATTGTTAATCTCAAGATGTTAAGAGCACACATGTCAATGAACCGCGTCTGTGCAAGAGGGACATGACGACCGTCCAATGTCAAGACAACCTCTCATGAGCACAATGAATTCATTAAAGACTCTTTATTTTATTTTTCTCAAATACTCAACGGAATGCAGAAACCTATCAACGGGAAAGAATTTAGCGTCTTCAAATTAATTAGGAGTCATCTCATCCTTTGTCAACATCTAGACCAAAATAACTACATGCATTAACGGACACCTCTCATGTCGAGTTGCAAACACATCAGAAGAAACATCCACAACTATTTAAAATACTTACCACGTGGAGCATCGTCCTCCCACCATATGCCATTCGGATGGACACACAAAAGAATACACCAAGCATCACACATCGGTTTTTAGAACTTGGTAGAAATATACACTACACTACTGGAATCCACTACTTTGCCGTCTGCTAATTCTTTGCCATCTGCTTGCTGACGGCAAATAAGGTCTTTGCCGTCAGCCACAAGAAAACGGACGACAAAGATGTGGCTGATGGCAAACAAAGTCTTTGCCATCAGCCTGTTCTTTGCCGTCCGCTGGCTGACGGCAAAGAATCTTTGCTGTCCGCTAGCAGACGGCAAAAAGGTGGGTGGGTCCAGTTATTGTTTAACCAACTCAAGCCCACCGGCCCCACCTCTTTGCCGTCCGCAAGCGGACGGCAAAGAAACTTTGCTGACCGTTGGCTGACGGCAAAGAGGCGGGTACGTTAACGGCCGTCCCGCCCCCTCTCTTCTCTCCACTCTCTCATTCCTCCCCACCCACACCCGCGCCGCCACCGCCGACCCCGTCTGCCATAGCCGGCCGCCCCGCACCCCTCCCCTACGCCCCCCGACCTCCACCGCACCCCCGCCGCCCCTTCCACGTCGCCCCGCCCCCCCCGGCCCCCTCCCCTCCGTCGCCATCCCCCACCCACACCGGCCCGCGCCGCCGCCGCCGACCCTGTCCGGCGTAGCCGGCCACCCCACCGCCCCGCACCCCTCCCCGACCTCCACCGCGGCCCCACCGCCTCTTCCACGTCGGGCAGCCACGCCACGGCCGTCCCCGCCCCGTCGCCGTCCCCGCCCCGTCCCGCCGCGGCCGTCCGGCCTCCCCCTCCACCGGGTCGCCGCCTCCTCCAGCGGCCCCGCAGCCGTCCGGCCGCCCCCTCCACCAGGTGAGCTCCTCCCCTTTTTTGTTTAATTAGTTTCTTTTGTTTTCTTTAGTTTAGTTTATTTTAGATTAGTTTTAGTTTTAGTTTATTTTAGTTTAGTTTATTTTAGATTAGTTTTAGTTTTAGTTTAGAAGAAGAAGTAGAAGGAGGAGGGAGGAACAGGAGGAGGGAGAAGAAGAAAGAAGAAAAGAAGAAGAAGAGGAAAAAGGAGAAGAAGAAGAAGAAGAAGAAGAGGAGGAGGAGGAGGAGGAGGACGAGAAGAAAGAAGAAGAAGAAGAAGAAGAAGAAGAAAAAGAAGAAGAAGAAGAAGAAAGAGAAGTGGAGGAGGAGAAGAAGAAGAAGAAGAAGAAGAAAGAGGAGAGGAGGAGAAGAAGAAGAAGAAAAGAAGAAAAGGAAAAAAGATACCCGACCCCGACCCGACCCCCGACACCCGACACCCCCCGACACTCGGCACGACACCGACACACCCCGACCCCGACCCCCTGACACCACACCCGACCCCGACCCCCGACCAACCGACACCCTCGACACCACACCCCGACCCACACCCCGACACATGACCCCGACCCCGACACCCTGACACCCCGACCTCGACACGACACCCCGGCACGACACCCCGACCCTGACATGTAGTTATAGAAAAATTGGTTATATCACGTTACAATTATGAATAATTGACAATGCTGGATGATGTTTATGTGTAGTTCTACTAAAATTGGTTGTGATATATCTCGTTGAAACTTAGGAATATCTATCGGGTGCGGTATATAGAGCAGTCAGAAACGGTAATGACATGTTTTGATGTAGTTATGATCATTTGTCAGCTATTTGGTTTGTCACAATTATGATAATTTATTGGTTTACACTCATGAGATTTATTTACTGTGCCCTGCTATGAAAAGAGATCTATCAATTATTGATTCGATGTTATAATCATACAATGAAGTTGCGGTACCTTTGCTTCCACTTTCCCTTTAATCTAGATAGCTTAGCAAGGAGGAGGACTCTGTATTTCCATCTTTGTCAAAGGCTTCTGAAGTTTTGATTAACTATCATTAAAATGGGGAAGAATTTAAGCATGCTATTACCATGTATAGTGTGGTATCTTGCCTTGGAGTATTCATATCTAGTAGCAGATCATTGCAGGCATGGATGTGAAGAACTTGGGCCAAATTTAGTTTAAGTTAAATTGTAGATGCCTATATTTCACCAAATTTCAAATAATTTTTCTACCAAAAATAAATGAAAAAATATTGGTTACACTTGAACCTTGTGTTATCTTTGAATATCACCATCAATATCGTTGGTAGTGGTAATGTTTTCTTATTGGTATCACTATCAATTTGGTTTACATTTTCAGTTTTCTTCATGTCTAAAGAAATCCCTAGTTTTGAAGGGTGCCAATTGCCATTGCGAACTAACCTACCAAATTAATTAAGTGTTGTTGATGTTGTTGAGCACAAGTGCATTACTTTTTTTTTCTCAGTTTTCTTTCATGTCTAAAAACTTGGCTCTGTTCCAACTATGTCCATTTATCAAATATGATAGAGTTGAATTAGAGTCAAGTTGGATTAGGGCCAAGTTTCTGTAGATATGCAAATGGTCCATTTATCAAATATGGTTCTAGCTGTGTTTATAGATATGGTCCATTTATAGTAGATATGATTCTAGCTGTTGCCAGCATAAATGTCCACAAGTGCATTGCTTTTTGAATGTGAAATGATAACTTGGTGTAGTTGATTATCTTATGCTCAAAACTTTTGCTGCTGTAATGTTGTATGATAATGTTGTAAGGGTAGTAATTGGTCTCTTCTGCTGCTTATCAGAGATGGGGGGAGGCCGCCACCGCAGGCTGCGCTCTGCCACACCGGAGTGCGACTTGGAAGGTTTCGAGTTCTTCACGATCATACTTGAGAATTCCTCCAGGAGGCAGGTATATAAAAGGAGAGATCTCCCCTTCACCCATCTCTTTATCATAACTCTGTTGTTTGCTACATCATTGCTTGACCCACGCTGCAGAGGCTGCCTGACACTTTTATGAAGATGCTGGACGGCCATCGGCCAAAGAATGTGAAGCTGCGACAGGCTGGCAGCGGGCTTCGCAGGCTGTGGGACGTGGAGGTGGTGTTCAGGTATGACCACATGTACCTGTGTCGTGGCTGGGAGCAGTTCATCCGTGCCTATGACCTACGGCACGGGTACTTCCTTGTCCTCAGGTACGACGGCAACGCCACGGTCACCGTGAAGGTGTTCAACACGACTATGTGCTGCATGCGCTATCAGGACGACGATTATGCCAGTACGCTCTGCCGCTTCTTCCTCTCCATTTGGCTTTGTCTCACACGGATAGTTAAAAAAACTTTGTTGCATTTGGTCAGGCAATGGGAGCAGCAGCAGCGACTCGGGCTACAGCAAAAGCAGCAGCGACTCTAGCTACAGCAAAAGCAGCAGCGACTCTGGCTACAGCAAAAGCAGCATAGAGGATGAGGAGGAACGGAGTGGGGAAGAAGAGGAGCAGAGTAGGGATGAGGAGGTGCAGCCTATTCTGTCTGACGATGACCTCGCGATGGTGGTGGCTGACGATGGGCAAGCGATGGTGGTGGCTGACGATGACCTACCGATGGTGGTGGCTGACGACGGGCAAGCGATGGTGGTGGCTGACGATGACCTAGTGATGGTGGTGCCTGAAGATGGCCTCGTGATGGTGGTGGTGCCTGACAATGACCTCGCGATGGTGGTGGCACCGGTGATCCCACAGCTGGGCGACAGGACCATGCCAATTGTGGTAGAAGAGTACATCCCACTGCCTCGCCGCTCTAAGCGCATCAGGATGATGAAGGAGAAGGAGAAGAAGGAGGAGTGAAGATCCTTCACATCCGTGATGACGGTAAGTTTTCTCTAGTGTTTTGCTTACGAAATGCATAAAGACCTAGACTTAGCTTTATTTCCTCCAAAATGCTTACCATAATGACCTAGACTTAGCTTATCTTCCTCCAAAATGGCATAATTAGCTTACTTAGGTTTGAAATGGCATAACAGTCTTGGTAACCTCATATATGTCATATAGTTAGCTTATTTTCCTCGAAAATGACATAATAAGCCTAATTAGCTCCAAAATGATCAATTTTACCTAAGTTAGCTCTAAAATGACCTAAGTTAGCTCTAAAATGCTAAATTAGCTCTAATATGCTTAGTTACCTGGGTTAGCTCAATAAAGAACTATAATTAGCTTACTTATGTCAAAAATGGCATAATATTCTTACTTAACTAAAAAATGGCATAATTTGCTAGGTTAGCTCCAAAATGACCAAGTTTTCTCTAGTGTTTTGCTTTACAAATGGATACTTAGCACTTTCCTCCTAAATGGCATAATTACCTAAGTTAGATAAAAAATAAGCTATACTTAGCTTATTCAGTTCATTTATGACATACTTAGCATACTTAGGTAAAAAATGGCATGATAATCTTTGTTAGCTCCAAAATGATATAGACTTAGCTTATTTTCCTCGAAAATGACATAATAACCTTACTAAGCTCCAAAATGACCTATTTACCTACCTTAGCTCTAAAATGACCTACACTTAGCATTTTTACCCAGCTTAGCAATAAAATGACATTTTTACCTACCTTAGTTAGAAGAAGAAGAAGATAAAGAAGAGGAGAGGAGAAAAAGAAAGAGAAGAAAAAAAAATCTTCTTCTTCTTCTTCTAACTAGTCTTCTTCTTCTTCTTCTAACTTTCATCTTTCCCAATTTGCAGATTTGCTTTACATGAGGAAGCTTGGATTCATGGAGTGTACTATTCTTGTGGTGCTTCCTTGTTGTTTATGAAAACTTGTTTGGATATGTATGTCTATATGGATATGTTGTTGGAAACTTGTTTCTGGTTATGTATATATGGATATGTTGGACTTTGTTGAACTATGTTGTTGGATTGGATGAAATATGTTGTTGGACATGCTGTTGGATATGTATGCATGTATATCTGTGTTTGAAACCATGTCTAATTAATGGGATTTAAATAAAAACAGGGGATATATAGCCTCTTTGCCGTCCGCTAGCGGACGGCAAAGAGCTTAGCCGTCCGCTAGCAGATGGCAAAGAGGACACGTGGCAGTCACCTGTGCAAACTAGGAACACTGGCTGCCTATTTGCCGTCTGCCAGCAATGATTCAAACCTCTTTGCCGTCTACTAGCGGACGGCATATCTGGACACGTGGCAGCTTCCCAGTGCTGCCTAGCTGGGCTCTTTGCCGTCTGCCAGCGGACGGCAAAGCGCGCCGTTAACCCCCTAACGGCTCTCACGCCACCGCACTGCCGTCAGCTGTCTTTGCCGTCTGCTGGCCTCGGATGGCGGACGGCGTAATCCTTTACCGTCCGTTTCTAAGAAGCGGACGTCAAAGAAGGCCTTTGCTGGCAGGCTTTCATCCGGACAGTTTGCCGTTCGCTAGCGGACGGCAAAGCATTTTGCCGTCCGTGATCTATGCCTTTGCCGTCCGGCATGGCGGACGGCAAAGAAGCTGATTCCAGTAGTGCTAGTAGAAAATAGGGCACCAATCCCGGTTCCAGAGGGCCTTTGGTCCCGGTTCTGCAACCGGGACAAAATGATCGGGACTAATGCCCATTACTTTTAGTCCCGGTTGGCTTACAAAATGGGACTAAAGGTGCTCCACGTGGCCGTTGTGGGGCGCCCAGGCAGGAGGACCTTTAGTCCCGGTTGGTAACACCGACCGGGACTAAAAGGCAGCCACGCGTCAGCAGCTCCCAGGCGCTGGGGGTTTTGTTTTTTGTTTTGAAATGGGAGGGGGGGGGGTAGGGGTTTTGGAGGGTTTAGGGGTTTCATATTGTGTTAGCTAGCTACTACATATAGAGAGAAGTGACCTCTCTTTCTCCGTGCTTGGTCGACGCTAGCTACTACATATAGAGAGAACTCGACGCTAGCTAGTAAGCAAATGAAGGAACCATTAATAATTACACAAGATCGTCATGAACATATATAGAGAGCAGTGATACGTCTCCAACGTATCTATATATTTTGATTGTTCCATGCTATTATATTATCCATCTTGGATGTTTTATATGCATTTATATGCTATTTTATATTATTTTTGGGACTAACCTATTAACCTAGAGCCCAGTGCTAGTTTATGTTTTTTCCTTGTTTTTGAGTTTCGCAGAAAAGGAATACCAAACGGAGTCCAAATGAGCTGAAAATTTACGGTGATTTTTTACAATGTTGGGGATATCGCTTATCGGGAACTTATCGGTCGATCCATGATAAGGGGTAAATCGGCCAGTTTATCGGCATATCGGCCGATTTATCGCCATATCGGCTGATTTATCGGCCGATTTATCTTATCGGTCAGACAACGGTAAGCGATAAATTGGCCGATTTATCGGAATATCAGAAGATATCTTGAACAGTGATTTTTTATGGACCAGAAGAAGCCCCCGAAGCAAAAGAGTTGGGCCAGAAGAGCCACGAGGCCTCCACAAGAGTGGAGGGCGCGCCCTACCCCCCAGGTTGCGCCCTCCGGTCTTGTGGGCTCCTCGTGGACCCCCCTGACTTGTTCTCGACGCCAAAAATTCCTATAAATACAGAAACCCCCAGAAATAAACCTAGATCGGGAGTTCCGCCGCCGCAAGCCTCTGTAGCCACGAAAAACCAATCAGGACCCTGTTCCGGCACCCTGCCAGAGGGGGAAATCATCACCGGTGGCCATCTTCATCATCCCGGCGCTCTCCATGACGAGGATGAAGTAGTTCACCCTCGGGGCTGAGGGTATGTACCAGTAGCTATGTGTTTGATCTCTCTCTCTCTCGTGTTCTTGATTTGGCACGATCTTGATGTACCGCGAGCTTTGCTATTATAGTTGGATCTTATGATGTTTCTCCCCTCTATCTTCTTGTAATGGATTGAGTTTTCCCTTTGAAGTTATCTTATTGGATTGAGTCTTTAAGGATTTGAGAACACTTGATGTGTGTCTTGCATGTGCTTATCTGTGGTGACAATGGGATATTCACGTGATCCACTTGATGTTTGTTTTGGTGATCAACTTGCGGGTTCTGTGACCTTGTGAACTTATGCATAGGGGTTGGCACACGTTTTTGTCTTGACTCTCCGGTAGAAACTTTGGGGCACTCTTTGAAGTTCTTTGTGTGGTTTGAATAGATGAATCTGAGATTGTGTGATGCATATCGTATAATCAAACCCGCGGATACTTGTGGTGACATTGGAGTATCTAGGTGACATTAGGGTTTTGGTTGATGTGTATCTTAAGGTGTTATTTTAGTACGAACTCTAGGGCTGTTTGTGGCACTTATAGGAATAGCCCAATAGATCGATCAGAAATAATAACTTTGAGGTGGTTTCGTACCCTACAATAATCTCTTCGTTTGTTCTCCGCTATTAGTGACTTTGGAGTGACTCTTTGTTGCATGTTGAGGGATTGTTATATGATCTAATTATGTTATCATTGTTGAGAGAACTTGCACTAGTGAAAGTATGAACCCTAGGCCTTGTTTTCAAGCATTGCAATACCGTTTTTGCTCACTTTTGTTACTAGTTACCTTGCTGTTTTTATATTTTCAGATTACAAAAACCTATATCTACCATCCATATTACACTTGTATCACCATCTCTTCGCCGAACTAGTGCACCTATACAATTTACCATTGTATTGGGTGTGTTGGGGACACAAGAGACTCTTTGTTATTTGGTTGCAGGGTTGTTTGAGAGAGATCATCTTCATCCTACGCCTCCCACGGATTGATAAACCTTAGGTCATCCACTTGAGGAAAATTTGCTACTGTCCTACAAAACTCTGCGCTTGGAGGCCCAACACGAGTCTACAAGAAGAAGGTTGCGTAGTAGACATCAAGCTCTTTTCTGGCGCCGTTGCCGGGGAGGCTAGGTAAGTGGCACTCACATCTCGTCAACGAAGCTCTTTTCTGGCGCCGTTGCCGGGGAGGTTAGTGCTTGAAGGTATATCTTTAGATCTTGCAATGGAATCTTTTAGTTTCTTGTTTTATCACTAGTTTAGTATATAAAAGAAAACTACAAAAAAAAATAGAATTGAGGTTGCCTCATATGCTTCATCTTTTTAATGTCTTTCTTGAAAATGATGGATCGGAAAATTGTGCCAAAGTGTTAGAAGAAGAATGCATTAAAATGTTTGGCATAAAATCTTTGAATGATGAGCATGATTGCAATGTTGTTAGTATGAATTCTTTGAATATCCATGATGCTAATGATATGCAAAGCCATAAGCTTGGGGATGCTATGTTTGATGAAGATGATATTTTGAGTCCCCCAAGTTTTGATGAGCAAATTTATTATGATGAAAGCATGCCTCCTATTTATGATGATTATATTGATGAAAGTGGGTTTGGAAGAGTGTCAACTTTAGGTAGTATTGATCCCACTATTTTGGAGGGTGTTGAATCTTTTCACAATATTGATAAAAGTGGATTTGGAGAGGTCATGACTTTATTTTGTGATGAATCCACTATTTTGGAAGAGGTTCCAATTGATTATGAGAACAAAGTTGCTATATATGATGATTATTTTGATGACATGTATGCTATAAAGAATAATGATAACCATGAAACTTGTCATCATGATTTTAATTTTCAATTGGATTATGCCTCACATGATAGCTATTTTGTTGAGTTTGCTCCCACTACTATTCATGAGAATAAATTTGCTTATGTGGAGAGTAATAAAATTTCTATGCTTGTGGATCATGAAAAGAATGCTTTATGTGATAGTTATATTGTTGAATTCATTCATGATGCTACTGAAAATTACTATGAGGGAGGAACATATGCTTGTAGGTATTGCAATAATATCAAGTTTCCTCTCTATGTGTTGAAAATCTTGAAGTCATGTTTGTTTTGCCTTCCTATGCTAGTTGATTCTTGTTCCCATAAATTGTTTGCTTACAAAATCCCTATGCATAGGAAGTGGGCTAGACTTAAATGTGCTAGTCATATGCTTCATGATGCTCCCATTGTGTTTCAATCCTTATCTTTTATGTGAGCATCATTGAAATCATCATGCCTAGTTTAAAAGGCATTAAAAAAAAGCGCTTGTTGGGAGACAACCCAATATTTACCCCTACTGTTTTTGTGTGTTCACATGATTATGCTACTGTTGTAATCATGTTTTATAGCTTTTGTTTGAATAAAGTGCCAAGTAAAGCCTTTGGGATAGTGTGGTTGATAGTTGACTTGATTCTGTGCAAAAACAGAAACTTTTTCGTCCAGTACAGAAATTCCTATCTTTTACTGGAACGTGTAAAACTTCTGAAATTTTTACAGTTGATTGGTATACCA
Source organism: Thinopyrum elongatum (assembly GCA_011799875.1). Taxonomy (NCBI): domain Eukaryota; kingdom Viridiplantae; phylum Streptophyta; class Magnoliopsida; order Poales; family Poaceae; genus Thinopyrum; species Thinopyrum elongatum. The sequence continues at coordinate 619,017,929 of CM022299.1, forward strand.
ATTTTCTACGTTTTCCTATTTTTCAAAACATTTGGAGTTACATAAGTATGACCTTAATTCAGATCTTTACAGACTGTTCTGTTTTTGACAGATTCTGTTTTCAATGCATAGTTTGCTTGTTTTCTAGTTTCTATGGCTTATATTGCTTAATATAAATTGTAGAAATGATAGGGTACAGTTGGAATCATTTGATAAAAATTATGAATCTTGTCTTGACAGTACCAAAGTGAATGATTTGTTTTATCATACTAACCCATCTCACGAAGTTCCGTTAAGTTTTGTGTGATTGAAGTTTTCAAGTTTTGGGTGAGATATCAATATGAGGAGAATAAGGAGTGACAAGACCCTAAGCTTGGGGATTCCCAAGGCACCCCAAGGTAATATTCAAGGAAGATCGAAGCAACTAAGCTTGGGGATGCCCCGGAAGGCATCCCCTCTTTCGTCTCCAACATTATCGGTTACCTTACTTGGAGGTATATTTTTATTCGTCACATGATATGAGTTTTGCTTGGAGCGTCATTTTCTTTTATTAGGATTTGCTTGCTGTTATTTATATTAATGTTTTGTATCTTTTATTTCAATAAAAATTTCAAGTATAGCCTTTACCATGCTTATTTTTCAAGTCTATATGTTGCTGTTTGAAAACAGAAAGTTTCCTGTTATGTTTTGAATATTTGTGAATATTAAGAACATGATAAATCTCGAAATTTTTACACAATGAGTAAAAACAAATTTGATACAGTGTGGTAATTTTTCAGAATTTTTGGAGTTAGGAAAGTATGAGTACAATTGCACTCTTTACAGACTGTCCTGTTTTGACAGATTGCTGTTATGTTTGCATATGTTTGCTTGTTTAATGATTCTATTTGAGGATAGGAGTATTAAATATGCAGAGGCATTTAGTATGCAATGTCATATAATAATTTTAGTGATTTGCTACAGTAGAGAATGATAAGGTTTTGTATTTGATTTATACTAACTTTTCTCACAAGTTCTTGTTGAGTTTTGTGTGCATGAAGTTTTTAAGATTTAGGGAAACCGTGATATAAAAGTAATTAAGGAGACATAAAAGCTCAAGATTGGGGATGCCCAAGGTATCCCTAGTTAATATTTCAAGAAGTCTCAAGCATCTAAGCTTGGGGATGCCCCGGTTGGCATCCCACCTTTCTTCTTCAACAATAATCGGTCAGTTTTGGTTAAACCTAAGTTTTTGCTTCTTCACATGATATGTGCTATCCTTGGAATGTCATTTTATTTTGTTTTGCTTGCTGTTTGAATAATATCCCAAGATCTGAAATTCTTAAATGTTAGAGAGTCTTCACATAGTTACATAATTATTCGACTACTCATTGATCTTCACTTATATCTTTTGGAGTAGTTTGCCATTTACTCTCGTGCTTCATTTATATCCTATGAGTAAATGGTTGAATGGATTGAATATCATAAATCTGAATTTATATATGTTTCATATGCTTATCCCATGGGGAGTAATGACTTCACATATAAGGAGTAGAGGTGGTAAATTTATTGAAAATTAGCAAACATAGTATTGGTCACTTGAACAATTCATGAAAGAATATTGAAGGAAGAGAGATTTCACATATAAATATACTATCTTGGACATCTTCTATGATTGTGAGCCCCATTAATTATTTTCAAAATTGATCAAATTAGTTGAAGTTGGACAAGGAAGACAACATAATGAGTTATGCTTGGGTATATTTGTATAGAAGTTATATTGTTATGGATCCTCCAACATGTGGTGCTTGCTATTTAGAATATTTTGCTAGAAAAAATTTCTGTACTAAGCGGGAATACTGCTTGTGCATCCAAAATCCTTGAACTAAGTTTCTTCCATGAGTGTCCACCATATCTACCTATATGTGGTATTTACCTGCAGTTCCAAGTAAATTTGCATGTGCCAAACTCTAAACCTTCAAATAATAATCTGTTTTGTATGCCCGAATCACTCATGTAGCGACTAGGGGCTGTCAGTATCTTCCATGCTAGGTGGGTTATTCTCACGATGAGTGTTTATTCACTTATCATTCACGAGAGAGTGGCTGGTAATTGGGATGCCCAGTCCTATGATCAAAAGATCAAAAACAAAATCGCAAATAATTGCAAACAAAACTCCCCCAGGATTGTTGATAGTTGGACGGTACCCGTTGTTTCGGACAAGCCGTGGAGTGTGATTGTTGGTGGAGGGGGAGTAAAAAACTTTACCTTTCTGTTTGGGAACAGCCTATAATGTATCTAGTATGGAAGATATTGGGAACTCTTGGTTGTTATGTTGACAATGAAAGCATACCTCTCAAAATTATTTTCATCTCTGTTTTAAAAGCTTCGAGCTCTGGCACCTCTGCCATTCCCTGCTTCCCTCTCCAAAGGGCCTATCTTTTACTTTTATGCAAGAGTCAGTAGTATTCCTTCTCATTCCAACCTACTCTTTAGTTGGCAAGCATCATGTGATGGGGAAAGATCTAAGCATATATGGCCATTCAAATATATTTGATCATGAATTATTATTGTTGACAATTATCTATATGATAAATAAGTTGGGAGGCGAAACATTAAGCCCCTATCTTTCTCTGTGTTCAATGGATGCTATTTGTTCTAAAAATATGCTTTGAGTGGTAGCAATCATGGAAGACTATATGATAGTTGAGTATGTGGGATTTGCTAAATCAAAGCTCTTACATAGACCCTTCCTGAAAATAAGATGAATTGCAATTGTTTGATGACTGAGAACCTAGTTTGTTGGTTTTCAAGAAAGTTTATGATCTATGCTTTGACATGTGAATAGTTTGCTACTTGATCATGAGAAGTTTTATGAGATGAGCTACTGTTTATGATATATAATGATGCTAGAAAAAGTGATTGAAATTATCATTGATCAAACTTTTGCACTTGTTAGCATTCCACATCAAAAATTCTGTTTTTATCATTTACCTACTCGAGGACGAGCAGGAATTAAGCTTGGGGATGCTTGATACGTCTCCAACGTATCTATAATTTTTGATTGTTCCATGCTATTATATTATCCATCTTGGATGTTTTATATGCATTTATATGCTATTTTATATTATTTTTGGGACTAACCTATTAACCTAGAGCTCAGTGCTAGTTTCTGTTTTTTCCTTGTTTTTGAGTTTCGCAGAAAAGGAATACCAAACGGAGTCCAAATGAGCTGAAAATTTACGGTGATTTTTTATGGACCAGAAGAAGCCCCCGAAGCAAAAGAGTTGGGCCAGAAGAGCCACGAGGCCTCCACAAGGGTGGAGGGCGTGCCCTCCGGTCTTCTGGGCTCCTCGTGGACACCCCTGACTTGTTCTCGATGCCAAAAATTCTTATAAATACAGAAACCCCCAGAAATAAACCTAGATCGGGAGTTCTGCCGCCACAAGCCTCTGTAGCCACGAAAAACCAATCGGGACCCTGTTCCGGCACCCTGTCGGAGGGGGAAATCATCACCGGTGGCCATCTTCATCATCCCGGCGCTCTCCATGACGAGGAGGAAGTACTTCACCCTCGGGGCTGAGGGTATGTACCAGTAGCTATGTGTTTGATCTCTCTCTCTCTCATGTTCTTGATTTGGCACGATCTTGATGTATCGCGAGCTTTGCTATTATAGTTGGATCTTATGATGTTTCTCCCCTCTACCTTCTTGTAATGGATTGAGTTTTCCCTTTGAAGTTATCTTATCAGATTGAGTCTTTAATGATTTGAGAACACTTGATGTATGTCTTGCATGTGCTTATCTGTGGTGACAATGGGATATTCACGTGATCCACTTGATGTATGTTTTGGTGATCAACTTGCGGGTTCTGTGACCTTGTGAACTTATGCATAGGGGTTGGCACACGTTTTCGTCTTGACTCTCCGGTAGAAACTTTGGGGCACTCTTTGAAGTTCTTTGTGTTGGTTTGAATAGATGAATTTGAGATTGTGTGATGCATATCGTATAATCAAACCCGTGGATACTTGTGGTGACATGGGAGTATCTAGGTGACATTAGGGTTTTGGTTGATGTGTATCTTAAGGTGTTATTTTAGTACGAGCTCTAGGGCTGTTTGTGGCACTTATAGGAATAGCCCAATAGATCGATCAGAAATAATAACTTTGAGGTGGTTTCGTACCCTACAATAATCTCTTCGTTTGTTCTCCGCTATTAGTGACTTTGGAGTGACTCTTTGTTGCATGTTGAGGGGTTGTTATATGATCTAATTATGTTATCATTGTTGAGAGAACTTGCACTAGTGAAAGTATGAACCCTAGGCCTTGTTTTCAAGCATTGCAATACCGTTTTTGCTCACTTTTGTTACTAGTTACCTTGCTGTTTTTATATTTTCAGATTACAAAAACCTATATCTACCATCCATATTACACTTGTATCACCATCTCTTCGCCGAACTAGTGCACCTATACAATTTACCATTGTATTGGGTGTGTTGGGGACACAAGAGACTCTTTGTTATTTGGTTGCAGGGTTGTTTGAGAGAGACCATCTTCATCCTACGCCTCCCACGGATTGATAAACCTTAGGTCATCCACTTGAGGGGAATTTGCTACTGTCCTACAAAACTCTGCGCTTGGAGGCCCAACACGAGTCTACAAGAAGAAGGATGCGTAGTAGACATCAAGAAGTGACCTCTCTTTCTCCGTGCTTGCATGGTCGAACAACAAGTTTTCGTATATCTATCTGACGCTACTACATATGTACAATCTAATATCTCTTACGATCCCTGACATCATCTAGCACCAAAATCGCATTGAATTTCCATATGGTATTCTCCCTTTTCATGTATGACATGGTCAAGAAAGAATCCCGCCAATTCCTCTTGAATTGCTCGTATGCGATCATGTGGTAGGAGTTGATCCCGCATCTCCCGCATCTAATTTAAAGAAGGGGTCAATACATATATATGAATGAAACTCAACACAATTGATGGTAATAAAATAAAATTGTGAATATTGTTTACGTACTTCAAATTGTTGGTCAGAGAAGCCCCGCTCAGAGGTCGAGTGGTGCATGAACTCGCAAACGTAGTATCCACATAAATTAGTTCCGGGTGGCTACAACAAGCACTTTACGAGAATAGAGTTCAATCAAAATGATAATCAAGCATGATAATGGTATTGATGAAACTAGAATCAATGAGAGATGCGCGGAACTAGCTAGTACTACTTACTTTGGGGTGTGTAAATCGCAGCTCATTCTTCAGACCGGGAACCATTCCGGTGAACTTTTTCCAAACCCTGTTCGGCAAAGAAAATGATTACTTGATATCAGGAAATGAACGAAAGTTGCCGATATGGTGCGATAATGATTGAACTTACTTCTGGAGCATTTCACTCATGTCCGCATAATCCTTAGGATCTTTACGTCTCGAGTCTAAGATAGTTACTACTCCCCCGTCAAGCTTAATGGATAGCAGAATAAAGTAGAACCTGCGCACGCATAACTCATCAATTACAGTACTTAACCTCGAGTAAGCAAAACCGAATATGCACAAGACAGTAACACTCACTTGAAGTTGTAAGGAAAGAGTATTTCCCTTTTGTTTTGATGTCGAAGGAACGCTTTTAGCAAGTTTTCCTCAGTATCTTTGACTCTGTTATGTACCGTCCATTCATTTACGGTATTTGGGCTAATGAACCCAATGTCATAGAGTTGTCCTCTTTTGCATTTGACGATCTTCAATTTGCATAATATAGTGAGGATAATTATATATACATGCAATGAATGACCTAAGCTAGAGAGACTTAATTATAGAAATAATACTTATAGACAGTAGCAAGTCATGAGTTGTTTGTCGATGGCGTCTTGATTGAATAACTGAAATAATTCCACAAATTCAACAGGCATCAGGTCGACTCCAATGAAGTCGTGCTCATCTTTAATTCCCAACAACATACTGACGGTCCCATCCTTGCTGTGGGTTTCCAAGTACTAGTCATGCAATCTTCGCATCATCGTTGGTAGCTGCCGGAGCTGATCAGGTTTGACGAGAGGCTTCCCGTGCTCGTATCTAAAGGGCGCTACTACCTCGGCCATTTCAAACTGTACATCATCGCCCATGTAATCACCAAGAGTGGTACCGGGCGCTACGCCTGGATGATTAGCGATATCGCTAGACACCTTGAGCGGGGGGCACAATTGCTTCTCCTGTTCGCCGAGCTGGGGAATTATTTTCCCACTTCGTCTTGCAGCATTGGTAGTACTTCCCGACTGCCGCGCTTCAGCATATGTCCTTTAAATACAGCGGACATAGTTGGATTGCGGCAGAGGTGGTGGTGGTCGCTTAAGGACATCCAGAGTGCGCTTTGCTTTCACTGGATCTATTATTTCCTTCGGAGGTGGACGTTTCCGTTCAAAATGGGCCTGCACTTCGGCATCCACAATGTCCTTGGTTTCCTCGTCAGTCCTCTCATATGTTAACTTTGGAGGAGCCCTGAGGCTTGGACCAGCTTTGAATTTCTTCCCGCCTTTTGTACTGCTAGCCGCCGGAGCGGCGGCGACTCTCTTCCCCCATTGCTGAGGCGGCGGAGTCCGCTGACGCACCGAAGGAGGTGGAGGAGGAGGCGGAGTCCGTTGACGCGCCGGAGGAGGTGGAGTCCGCTGGTGTGCCGGAGACAGCTGAGGCGGTGGAGACAGCTCACGCGCCGGAGATGACTCAAGCAGCTGAGACGGCTGAGCTGGACTGTGAGGAGTCTACTGAGGGGCCTCACCCGGCTGAGTCTGCTGAGGCGGCGTCCAGTTTGGAAGCTTGATGTTCTCCTTTCTCCATAGACAGGTACTACTTAAGGCATTTTACAGAAGAATCTCCCCTTCACCTGTAGGGTACTCAAGCTCCAGCCCCTCAAATCCCTCCATTATTTCATCCACCCCGACAATAGCAAAGCCATGTGGAATCGGATGGCAATGGAAAGTTCCCTCAGCTCGAGGAGGTAAGACAGAGCCGACCGCCACCTTCAAGGTCAGGTTATGGCATTTCGCCATTAGCACACAATGTTCATTCTCCGTGATACTATCCACGGGGTAGCGAGGAGCCGTGATATCAGGCTGAACGAGCTCCGTGGAAGCCACGCTGCTTCTCCGCTGAGATGGTGGGGTAGCTTCGGGGGTAGTGTCGAATGAAGGATCTTCGTGCCGCTGAGATGGTTGGCCGGTAGCTCATTGGCTCTCAAGTTCCTCTAGCTTCACTAATCTTGCATTGATCTTCTGCATTTCACTTACTTCCTCTTTCTTCTTTCTCTCTCGGCTTCTATAACACCACTGTCGGGAAACCCATGCACCCATGGAATGGAGCCTGATGTGCCTCATGTTCGTCCAGGGTGTTCAGGATTCCGGAGGGCCTCTGTCAGCTCGTCCTTCTCTCTGTCGGGATGGAACCTCCCTTCCTGCGCTACCTTGATTGCTGCTTCAAGCTTCTTGACGGGTATTGCAAGTTGAGCTTTCGTCCAAACACACTTCCCTGATTCTGGGTCCAAAGTTCCCCCAATCCCGAAGAACCAAGTCCTTGACCAATCTGGCCAGTGCAATGTCGCTGGTTGGACCCCTTTAGCAAGCAGGTCTTGCTCAGCTTTGTCCCACGTAGGCCAGGATTTGCTGTAGCCACCTGACCCCGTAACATGGTGATACTGCTTCTTTGCAGCATTTTGCTTGTTTATCAGTGACCTTTGCTTAGCCTTCTCCGTTTTCTTGTAGGCCACAAATGCGGGCCAGTGATCTCTTATCTTCTCATATTGACCGGTGAATTCTGGAGTCTTGTCTTTGTCAACAAACTTTTTCTTCAAATCTTTCTTCCAGTTCTTGAATAGTTCTGCCATCTTCTTAAGAACAAACACCTTGACCTTTGGGAGAATAACTGGATTATTCGGATCCTCCTCTAGCGGTAGGCTAAAATTGGTCATCAGCGAGTTCCAAAGATCATCTTTCTGTCTATCTTGGACATAAGAAACTTCAGGGTCCTTCTTCTTATTCCATTCTTGGATGCTGATTGGGACGCTGTCCCTAACAACAACTCCGCACTGATGTACAAATGTGTCCTTGGTCCGCTTGGGAGCAATCGGTTGGCCATCTCGAGCGATTTCTTTGATTGTGAAACTTTCATCCTGGCCCAACCTTTTTTTCGGGCCTCGTCTCCTTACCAAAGTTTGGCTCGATCCGGAGGGCTAAAAGAAGAAAGAAGTGTCAATATATGTACATACAAAACAATTAATGCATCTAGTCAGCAAAGGCTTAATTAATATATATATATATCTCGCCGGACTTTGCAACAGTTAAGGCTCCCTTCTCCGTTGGATCACCGGAGCCGTCATGATCTCCTTCCTCCTCCATTCGATCACCGGAGCCGTCATGATCTCCTTCCTCCTCCATTGGATCACCGGAGCCATCATCCTCTCTTTCCTCACCATCGGTGTCGTTGAGAAACGACAAGGTGATATCACCTCCGTCGCGGATTATATCCCCCAACAACTCTTCTTTTTCTAAGTCTCTGTCCATAGTTTCTGCAAACATTACAACATGGCAATATACAACCATGAGAGATGGATTAGTGGCAAACATAGACTTAATCACAACAAGGAATCATCTGCATATATATGAGCAATGGATTAGTGGCAAACATCATGCAAAGTTCACAAGTTTTATAACAGTCAGTTTCATACAATCGTCGAGGACTCCTCCCCCCTCATGTCAGATGAGCCGTCCTATCTTTCGAGAGAGGATACTTTGCGGACCGCCTCTCTCATGGTTGTCGAGGATTTGTGAACCCCCCCTCATGTCGAAGTTATCGGGGATATGTTGAATTTCTGAGAGAGTTAGGGGTGTTCTAACGCGGCACTACATGATATAGGTGAAGGGGGATAACATCCGAGAATGTTTTCCCGAAGTCTGCATTTTCGGACAGATGAACCGGAGGGGACGGTTCCAGGTTCACCATGCTAGCTGCTTGTGACATACGAACGGAGGGCATATTTGGATTCATCATATTTTTCTGATCGATTTTCATATATAAATTATTTTCATCGGAGTTACGGTTAATTTTCTATGAATTTCTGCTAGAGTCCATTAGCTTGCTTAAAACTTTGTTTGAAAAGTGCCACTTGATATTAACCGGCGATCGTCGGACACTCACCGGCACAGTACCTAATTAGAGCAATCACAACATTTTTCTAAATTCCACCGTTCCATGTACTAAGCATCTACATACGTATATATACTAAGCATCTATATATACATACATATACATATACATCTTTTTTTTTGCTATGATATACATATACATCTACATACTAAAGTATACATACATACATATACATCTACATACATATATATACACTAAGCATCTACATATACATACATACATACATACATACATACATACATATACATACATACATAAACATACAAGTATATGGGGAATTGACAACATTAATAAACAAAAAAAGAACACAAAAGATATGCATGGACAGAGAGCACATCGGGCCGGGGCGGCGGCGGCTCACAGCGGGGGCAGCGTTGCCGGGGAGCGGGGGCGGCGAGGGCTTGGGGAGGAGGGCCGGCGGGGGCGGTGACGAGGAGCGAGAGCGGGCTCGGGGATGGGCGTCGGAGCAGGGCGTCAGCGTCGGGAGGGCGGCACAGCAGCCTGGCGGCATCGGCGTTGGCGTCGGGGCAGGGCGGCGCAGCAGCATGGTGGCGTCGGGGCAGGGCGTCGGCGTCGGGAGGAGAATGGGAGAGGTTGAGGAAAATTTCCTAAGTGTTTGCTTATATACCCCACCCTTTGGTCCCGGTTGGTGGCTCCAACCGGGACTAAAGGCCCCCCTTTCGTCCCGGTTAGAGCCACCAATCGGGACTAAAGGTCAATTTCAGCAGCCCAAAGGGCGGGAAGCAGAGACCTTTAGTCCCGGTTGGTTGTCGAATCGGGACTAAAGGGCTGTGCTGCAGCATCTAAAAGTTTAGTCCCACCTCGCTAGTTGAGAGGGGCTCGGAGTGGTTTATAAGCGCTGCTGCCGCTACCCTCTCGAGCTCCTCTCTAATGCAGGTAGTACATGCCTATCTGACGCCCTGTTGGGCCTGCTTGCACTGCGGGCCTGCATCCTGGCCCATTTATAGGGTTTCTAGTCGTATGCAGGCCGTGGTGGCTAGTAGGTGGGCCTTTATTTTTTTTGCATATGTTATGTTTTTAAAATTTTAATGTTATTTTTAGTTATATAATTTTAGTTGCATAAATTTTATATAATTTTAGTTGCATAAGTTTTTTTTATTGATTCTTTTTAGTTGATTCCTTTTGCTATTAGAGTTTCATAAAAGCTTTTTAGTTTTCTATTAAAGTTTGTAACAAAAAATACTTTATGAAAATTCTTTTTACTATTAAAGTTTTTAACAAATAAATACTTTGATAATTTTAGTTAATATTATTTTGATTCTTTTTAGTTGATTCTTTTTGCTATTGAAGAATATTATATTTAATTGATTTTTTTAGTTCATTCTTTTTGCTATTAGAGTTTTATAAAAGCTTTTTAGTTCATTCTTTTTGCTATTAGTTCATTCTTTGAGCTAAATGACCCTGAAATTGAAAAGCACTACAAATGAACTCTGAAAAGGTTGAAAGCTGGCATGGTATCATCATTTCACCCACATAGCATGTGCTAAAAAGTTGAGAGGGTTACGACAAAAACTGGATGCACTTCGTGTACAAAATGGACAATCTCTTTCGAAGTATCACGGTTTGGGACGAAAACTCATCTGTTACAAAGACATTTCATTTATTTAACTTATTTCAACTCCAGACTTTTTGTGCGTTCAACATGCACCATTGAAAGTCACATCATCAATTTTCAACCCTTTCTGACTTCATTTGCTATTTTTCATGCATTTACTGATTTTTTTAGCCAAATGACCTTGAAATTGAAAAGCACCACATATGAACTCTGAAAAAGTTGAAAGTTGGCATGGTATCATCATTTCACCCATATAGCATGTGCTAAAAAGTTGAGAGGGTTACGACAAAAACTGGATGCACTTCGTGTACAAGATGGACAATCTCTTTCGAAGTATCACGGTTTCGGATGAAAACTCATCTGTTACAAAGGCATTTCTGTGGCGCCCCGCCTGATTACCACTGTAGCCAGACAGTCGCCACGCATACCAGCCAGGGAAATCACTCTGGCATGCGCGTTTACAACAAGTATCATGAACACATGCATTTCTATTAATGGATATATATAAGTCTTACATGGGATATATTACAGAGGGGTGGCAGCGGAAAAGCTCTATCTAAGGCAGCATGGTCCTGGTGCGGCTCCAATCCACAGGGATCTGACTGGGTTACTCTCCTAGCCCACGAACGCTCCGGCTCCTCGTCGACGGACGACGGATCCTTATGTGAACCTGGCCTCATTAAAGGCCGCTGAGTACTTTTGAATGTACTCGCAAGCAAACCAAGCTAACATATACACCAAGCAAAGCAATCCATGGCATTCAAGCATGCATTTGTTATTAGAGCAACAGTAATTATCATGGCATAGCATACCTATCTAGCCATATAACTACTAAAGTAAAATGCAGTAGCATATCAAGTAAGTGATCCATACTCCGAACAATCTCAGGATCCAATCCAACTCTTTCGGTCATCTGACCATCTCTTTCATAGCCATTCCATGGCTATCATATCATATTCCTGACACCATCCAATGTCTATACATCTGCACTACAAGTCTGATAAACTTACTCTCTTCCGGGTTGCCTTACAACCATCAGAATACTCATGATCCACTGAGTACTTCATGGCATAAGATGAGTTTTTCCATCATTACTATCACTGTTCCGGTTGACCACCTAGAGAGGTATGGACGGACTGTCCAATACCATGGACACGGCTATTCGAATAGATTTTACACTCTGTAGAGGTTGTGCACTTTACCCACACCATGGAGCACCTGACCTCGTGATCCCATTCGGGTGGACCAGCGTTGCTCCAACGAAACCCGCCTGACCCGTGACTCTCCCATCGTACCACCGGCAATCATACTCCCCTGGAGTCAAGCCCTGGGTGGCCCTTGTGTCACCGCGTGACACCTGCCACCGTCGTGGCCAACAAACTGTCCCAAACGGGGACCTGGATCCAAATAACTCAACTGGGCTCACAAGGTTATCGCCGCCAACCGGGCCAAGGTAGCGCGCATGCATAACCTTCCCTGTCGGGCGGTACCGGTGAAAGAGCACGCGATCAGACCAAGTCAAGGCCGTCCCATACCGGCAAATGTGGTTGCACGGACAAGTCCGGACAGGTGACTCTGGATCAACCGACTAGGTTTAGCTTTAGCTAGTATTTAGCAAGCATGATTGTTTATCACAATAACTTAACATGGCAGTAGCTATGCATGATCATAACAACCTATATCCATATGATATCACGACAAGTCATTATTGAATCAGTATTAAATAGCAAGTTATCACTTTACAAGTTCTAGCTGTAAGTTACGACCATCGGAACCCTTGCGCAAAACCGACAAAGAAACCAGTAGCCACCAGAACGGTCTTTACAACTCAGATCTGGGACATTACCGGAATAACTCAACCTCGGCTCAAGACGGCTGAAAAGCAGCTCAGAGCATGAGACGGTGTTGATAAGAAGAATGTAGCAGTTCCCTAAGACGGCCGAAAAATAGCTCAGAGCATAGGGTCACTACTACGGAAAGAAATTCAACAGCTGCCCGAGACGGCCGAAAAGCAGCTCAGAACACGGACAATTGCTGACAAGAGAAATAAAAGTCGGCATCCACCCCGGACGGCCGGAAACAGCTCAGAACACAGGCGTGGTGCCGTCACCGAAGAAAGTGCAAGCAAGGGTTCGTCAGAGTCACATACAGCTCACTACTACACAGACAAGCACAAGCATATTAATTTAACCATGCAAGAAATATCACAGAGCAATGCTTTAGGGCATATATCAGATGGCCAGCTTGCCTGGAGGTGAAGAATACTCCGGGAAGAAGTGCGGAGAGTCCGCGGAAGGGATCGCCGGAACGGTTCTCTCTCGAAGGGGGCTGCTTGAAGGCAAGGGCAAAATGGTCATTTTCACAATGTGGAAACATTACAAAAGTGACCTCATTGGAACGAGCTCGATGAACTGAAGATATCGGCGTTGGTTTCACCTGAATCGGAGTTGGGATCAAGAAGTTATAGCCGTTTGAAGTATAGGGACCAATCTGTAAATAAAGTATTCACAGACAGGCCCCTGATGGCTTTAACCGGAGGCGCACTAGGCAGTTTACGTTTTCTGAAACGAAAAGCGTACTTTCAGCCGTAGTATAACAGGAATACGCCTTCCAGTCCTGAAAACGCACTTTAATAAAATGCGCTTCCAATTAAAATACCCGGGCCAAGTCGTCAGCCATTGTACCCCCTCGCCGGGTCACTTACATGCGGGACCCGCATGGTCTTCTCTCTCCTTCCCTGCCTCCTCCTTCTCCAACACGCCTGGAGGCAGAGGAGGGCTCGGCCGCTGGTTGGAGCAGGCGCCTGGCGCCGCGGGAGAGCCGCCCGGCGAGCGCACTGGCCCCGCCTGACCTCGCCGCGCCCGTGGGTGGCCTCCAGGCGGCTCAGGGCGGCCTGGTTCAGGGGTGCCGTGGCTCAGCTCTCCGGCCGGCATGGCAGAGGAAGGGAGGCACCGGCGGGGCTTCCCGGCGGAGCTAGGGAGCGGCAGCGGTGAGCGGTCGACGAGGGGGAAGCAGGGGCACCAAAGGAAGGGAGGGGAGAGGCCACAGGCAGGGGATGGCCGAGGGGATCGGGCGGCGGCCTTCGGCCATTAGAGAGCAAGGAGAGCTCCGGGAGCTCGGCTGAGGGGCGGGGAAGCTTGCTGGTGAGAAGAGGGGCTCAGGGACGCGCTATTTATAGCAAAGGGGAGGGCTACGCGACGGCGGCCGAGGTTTCCAGAGCTCGGTGAGGTGGCGATGTTCTGGCGGAGCGTCGGCGTCGGCAGAAGCGTCCATGGGCTCGGAGACGAGGGGGAGAGGGGGCACATGTGCGGTGGAGGGCGCGTCGGCGCTCGCAGACAAGCTGCGGCGGCAGGAGGTGGCCGGACGGCGACTGTTTTGCCACAATTCACGCCGGCTGCCGACTAAAGTCGTGGTCACCATCGGCAACACATGGACTAGGCACTATTGCGAGCTCAAACCATGTCTGAAGTGTTCATCCCCCCTCAAATAGATAATGTGTGTGGCTGGAATGCACGGGAAGGCTCTGGGGCGAGTGAAACTTGCAAAACAAGTTTCTTGCAGCAACCTTAGGTGGATATTTCTGGAGAAATGGATAGAGATGATGAGCTGGTACCTTGTCACAAAGAAATAGGGTAGGAAGGACTAGGTTGCCTTTCTTTCTTAAGAGATGGTTGGTCGGAAGAAATCGACGATGTCCCAGGTACACATTCTTCCTGCATTTGTCCAAATATATACTTTTGGTATCATCTAAACAGTGCGTCCATACGTGGTATCCCTTGTTTGTCTATCCTGAAAGGTTACTAAGAGCAGGCCAATCATTGATGGTTACAAACATCAACGCATGTAGGTCAAATTCCTGCTGTTTGTGCTCATCCCACACACGTACACCTTTTCCATTCCACAACTGTAAAAGTTCTTCAACTAATGGCCTTAGGTACACATCAATGTCGTTGCCGGGTTGCTTAGGGCCTTGGATGAGCACTGGCATCATAATGAACTTCTGCTTCATGCACAACCAAGGAGGAAGATTATATATACACAGAGTCATGGGCCAGGTGCTATGATTGCTGCTCTACTCCCTAAAAGGATTAATGCCATCTGCACTTAAACCTAACCATACGTTCCTTGCGTCACCTGCAAAGTCCCGCCACCGTCTCTCGATTTTTCTCCACTGCGACCCGTCAGCGGGTGCTCTCAATGTGACGACCCCGGCTTAATCGTGCACTAACCATACACACAAATGCACACGATCAAGCCTAAGGACTCACTTGAAGATATCACAGCACAACTCTAAAACATAAATAAAGTCATACAAGCTTTATATTACAAGCCAGGGCCTCGAGGGGTCGAATACATAGCTCGATGGCATACAAGCGTCAGCGGAAGCATCATATATCTGGGTACAGATATTACAGAAGAACAGATAGGCCTTTAGAAAGGCGGGGCAAAATAAAATACTACGATCGAAAGGCGTAGGCCTCCTGCCTAGGACCCTCCGAATCCTACTCCTGGTCGTCTGTCGGCTCCTCGTAGTATTACTCGCCGGGAGAGTAGTAGTAGTAGCTGTAGTCGTCGACAGGGGCAGCTATCTCAGGGGCTCCGTCATCTGGCGGCGACATATGGATATGGGGAGAAAAAGAAAGAAAAGCAAACATGAGTACTCATCCGAAGTACTCAGCAAGCAAGGATCTACACTACATATGCAAAATTTTCAAAGGGGGTTGTATATGTGGACTGGGCTGCAGAAATGCCAGAATAGAGGAGGAAAGCCTAGTCCTATCGAAGACTAGCATCTTCAATCATCTTCATCGGTCTTGCAGAATTAGAAGAGTGCAGATTAACATAATGTAAAGTAGTAGTAATGTTATCAACCTCGTCCAGAGATCCTTCCTCGACTCCCTGTGAGAAAGCAATCCCAGAGCCATACTATCCATTTCATCTCAAGTCACCAGTTCTAGTTGTATCGATCGGGATGCAACTCCGAGTGTCCGTTACCGTAGGACAGGCTATCGATAGATTAGTTCTTCCCTGCAGGGGTGCACCAACTTACCCACCACGCTCGTTTAACTCCGGCCGAACACACTTTTCTGGGACATGCCCGGCCTCGGCTAAACAACACGCCGCAACCCGACCAAAAACTTAACAGAGAGGTCAGCAAGCCGGACTATCCTATGCCCCCAGGGGTCTTGGGCCTTCGCCCCGAAAACTCCTTCGCGTTACGTTCACAGCTGAGAGCAGACCTAGCAACCCCTTAATACAAGCGCAGTTGCGTAACCAGTCCAACTCGGCACGCGCCGCTCAGTCGCTGATGTCCATTAAGCTCCGGCTGAAGTATACGACGCAGAGCGCCCATACTATGCCCATGTGATGGTTAGTGCTATCAGGCCAGAGGCCCCTCGGATCAACTATCCAAACCGTTAGTGTGTTGGGGGTTGCGGTAACAAGCAGAGACTCGCGAAAGATGTGACCCCGTCGCCTCGTCTCGAAGACTTGCGGCAAGGGCTAGGAATGCCCGGCCATGCCTCGTGTTCAGCTCTCGGGCACCATCCAGGTCCACCCGATTCCACATCACTCGCAATTAAGCTCGCGCGGGTACCCCTCAGGGCCGACCCGTCTTTAGTAACATGTTTCAGTGTAAAGTCATAGTAACAATGGTAACCGTGTGTCCAACACCAAGGGGAACCCTGAGGAATCACCCTCGATGGAATTCCCTCTGATGTTACCACCAAGGTGAACGAAGGAGGAATCACCCTCGAGGTCCACTTTTGAGGAGTTGCGCGACGGTGTTGTTATCGGGGGTGGTGTAGGAGGAATCACCCTCGCTGACCACGCCCGATTAACTAACCTACAAGGTTATCATCAGAAGTGCTGACGAGGTATCACCCTCGGCACTCGATAGTAACCCAGTAAGTGTCGAGCAGCTAAGGGGAAAGTGATGTGCGGTGACGGGGCCTGGTCTTCGATCCCGTTGCTCGGGACTTCTGTTAATCCAGCGAGGCAGTCGAGGTAAAGTGGGGTCTCTGCTGGGGCTCTACCCAACCTATACTAAACAGTTTAGGATAAGCAGGTAGGTAACAATAACAGGTTACAATAAACAGGCTATGCAGCAGATATAGGATAACAGTAGCAGTAGTAACTTCTAATGCAAGCATAAGAGAGAAGAGAGTGGGCGATATCGGAATGCTCGAAAAGGGGGTGCTTGCCTGTTTGCTCGGCTGCAAGGGCGAGATCGTCAACTGTGTCATCGGGCTCCTGAGCGGCGTCGGCCTCGGGAGCTACATCGACGTCGGGGTCTACCGAGAGAGAAGAGGGGGAAGAAACATATAAATGCACAGCAAACAATGCAATACAGGGCATGCTATGCTAAGATGCAGTGCAGGGTTGCCTAAAGTATGTCTAAGGCATTTTTAGCTACTTTAGGATTTAAGTTGGATTTATTATCCTGTGTATATGCACTATTCATATACCGGATATGGCCTCGAAGTTGCAGGTTCACCTATGTAGGGGGTTCCGGCATCGAAACAGACGACACAACCAGATTCGTTTCGTCGTTCTGATCAACTTTCATGTTTTAAGTTTTTCGATCTGAGCTACGGTTTATTTTCTACGAATTTTCAAAGATTTTTTGCATTTTCTGGAATTTATTCTTTTAACAGAAAAGGAATTATGATGTCAGCATGATGCAATGATGACATCAGCAGGTCAACAGAGCTGACTAGAGTCAAACCTGGCATGTGGGTCCCACATGTCAGCCTCTGTTGTTTTAACAGTGGATTAAATAATTTGATCAGGGTTAATTAGGGATGTGGGCCCATCTTGTCAGTGAGACATTAGATTAATCTAATTATTTTTATTAAATAAATTTGTTTATTGAATTAATTAGCCGTGGGGGCCCACATGTCAGTGGCTGGAGCTGCCACATCAGCTCAGTTGACTCGGTCAACTGGCCAATCGGGGCCCCTGGGCCCACTTGCCAGCGACCCAGGCGGTGGCCCCGTGCCTGCCAGCGTGGCGGCCGCCGGCAACCTCCAGACATGGCGGAGGGGCATGACTGGCGTCGGAAATCCGCTACAGAGCATCAAAACGCACGGGACTGGTCGCGTTCGAACGAGGGGAGCCGTGCGCATCCAACGCCTGCGGTCTCGCGAGCTGAGATGGCCTAAAACGACGACAGCGAGGACCGAAGCGGCGCTGGAGCTCGGGTGCGGGTGGCCACGGCGATATGGGGCACGGGAAGCTCGTGCTCGAGCTCGTTGGGCTCCTGGGAGCACCAGGAGCACAACCGTGGCCTCGAGCGGCGGTGACAAGGACCACAACGACGGCCATGAGCTCGTCGACGGCGGGCAGAGCACGGACGCGGCGGTAGCTAGCTATGACGCGAGGAGAAGCAAAAGGAGGGGATCAGGTGATGGAGAAGCTCACCGCGCAGCACGCACGAGGGCCCGTGGTGGTTTAGTAGCTGCAGGACTCGTTGGAGAGGAAGGGGATCACCGGCGTCCGAGGACGGGAAGGAACTCAATCCCGGCGATGCAGAGCCCTCCTACTCGTGCTTGTGGTAGAGGAAGAGGTAGTCGAGGCCGGCGGAGACGACGGACAGGTCAGCGGGACGATCTAGTGGCTGTGGTCACGGTGACGGGCGAGGCACGGCGGCGACCGCATCGTGGGCCGATGGGATCGAGAAGGGGAGAGCGAGGGGAGAGGGGAGAAGTGACGAGGAGGTCTAGGGGGGAGGCATGGGGCTCGTCCTTATCCTCCTCCCTATCGGTGGCGTCGGTGGGCGTCGGCGTGTCGTCGTTCGACCGGCGCGCGCCGGCGCAGCCATGGAGGGGATGACACGGCGAGGGAGAGAGAAGGAGATGGGCCAGCTGGGCCGGTTCGGGGCACTGTGCACTTAGGCCCAGTGCACAGTGCCTCTTTGCATTTTATTTTCTGTTTTTCAATTTTCCTTTTTACAGAGATAGTTTAGAATTATTTTGAGTATTCAAATGAGCTAGCAAAAAAGTGAAACTTGCTCACACATGTGCATGGCAATTTCCCACACTACCACAAAAGTTTGGGCACTTTTGGAAATCAATTGAATTTATTAAAAAATAATTTGGGCATGATAAATGCTGATTTGGCTCAGTTCCTTACTGTTTGAGTCACTAAACTAATTTAGTAAATGTTGAATTTAATTTTAGAATTATCCCTGGATTATTTGCTATTTAATGAACATTTTCCCAACAGTGTTTAAGCAACTTCATATTTCACTTTTGAATTTGAGTTGAATTTCAGAATGGAATTTGAATTGAATCCTTAACCAAAGTGATTAGGCACTGCAAATGGAGATGACTTGGCATTATTAGCAGAGTGTCACAGTGGCTATTACACAGGGGTGTTACAAATTCTCCTCCTCTAAAAGAAATTCTCGTCCCGAGAATTTAGGAGGTAAAAGGAAAGAGGTCGGGATATTCTTCCCGAAGATGACCCTCGCATTCCCAAGTGGCTTCATCTTCAGTGTGATTCAACCACTGCACTTTCAGGAACTTGGTCGTCTTCTGACGAGTTCAACGTTCAGCTTCGTCGAGGATGCGGATGGGATGCTCCTTATAAGAAAGATCATCTTGCAATTCGAGCATTTCATGATCCATTGCTCGGTGTGGAGATTCCTTGAAGCATTTACGAAGTTGCGACACATGGAAGACGTCGTGGATATGAGAGAATTGCGGTGGCAACTCCAATTTATAAGCCACCTGTCCACGTCTGGCAACAATGCGAAAGGGGCCGATATAGCGTGGAGCTAGCTTGCCCTTGATTCCAAAACGACGGGGGCCCTTCATAGGAGTGACACGAAGATAAGCTTGATCACCAGGTTGATAAGTCAGACCCCATCGTTTGCGATCATAGTTGCTCTTCTGGCGGTCCTGAGCCGCCTTGAGATTTTCTCGGACAATTCTGACTTGTTCTTCGGCGTGTTGAATGATGTCCGGTCCAACGAGAGGTCGTTCCCCAGTTTCTGACCAATTCAGAGGGGTTCGACACTTTTGTCCATATAGCACTTCGAAGGGGTCCACTTTCAAGCTGGCTTGATAACTGTTGTTATAAGAGAATTCGGCAAACGGAAGAGATTCTTCCCACTTCTTACCGAATGATATAACACAAGCCCGAAGCATATCTTCAAGCACTTGATTAACTCGCTCAACTTGGCCTTGGAATTGTGGATGATATGCTGAACTCCAGGTAATATGAGTTCCCATAGCTTCTTGGAAACTTTCCCAGAACTTGGACGTGAAAAGACCGCCACGGTCCGAACTGATCTCCTTTGGAATACCGTGGAGTGAAACAATTCTGGAGATGTAAAGTTCTGCTAACTGA
Organism: Thinopyrum elongatum; assembly: GCA_011799875.1. Classification (NCBI taxonomy): domain Eukaryota; kingdom Viridiplantae; phylum Streptophyta; class Magnoliopsida; order Poales; family Poaceae; genus Thinopyrum; species Thinopyrum elongatum. The sequence goes on from CM022299.1 coordinate 619,038,011, forward strand.
CTAGCAGTGATAGTCTCCTTGACAGGCAAAAAATGTGCAACTTTGGAAAGTTGGTCGACGACGACAAGAATAGCATCGTGACCTTTTTGAGACTTGGGAAGACCAGTAATGAAATCCATCTACACTTTATCCCACTTCCACAAAGGAATAGGGAGTGGTTGAAGAATTCCAGCAGGCTTCTGATGTTCTGCTTTCACGCGACGACAAACATCACATTCAGCAACGTATCAAGCAATGTCCTGCTTCATTCTGGACCACCAGTACCTTTGACGAAGATCATGATACATCTTGGTGCTACCCGGATGGATAGACAGCGGTGTATCATGAGCCTCCTTCATGACTTTGTCAGTCATAAGTTCGAAGCGAGGAACGACAATTCTATCTCTGAAATACAAGGTTCCGTCTTCAGCAATCGAAAAATCCCTGTACTTATCGAGGTGAGGTTCTTTCTTCATTAGATCTACTTCGGCATCTTTGGCTTGTGCAATCTTTACAGCTATCTCAAGATCTGGCTGTACCACAGGGTTATTAAGAGAACCCTGCGGAATGATACAGAGGTTCAACTTGCGTAGTTCTTCATATAGCTGGGGTTGAGCTTGCTTAACCATGAGGTTGTTGCAATAGGACTTGCGGCTCAAGTCATCAGCCATCACATTAGCCTTGCCAGGGGTATAATAAATACCACAGTCATAGTCCGTAATTGTTTCCAACCATCGTTGTTGACAGAGATTAAGATCCGGTTGGGTGAACAAATACTTCAAGCTTTGATGATCAGTATGAATCTCACACTGGTTACCAAGAAGGTAATGTCGCCACTGCTTCAAAGCATAGATCACAGCAGCGAGTTCAAGATCATGCACTGGATAGTTTTCTTCATGCGGACGCAATTGTAGCGAGGCATATGCAATCACTTTACGCTCTTGCATTAGGACATAACCTAATCCTTGACGAGAGGCGTCACAATATATCACAAAGTCCTTGCGAGAATCGGGAGGAGCAAGCACTGGAGCAGAAGTAAGCTTGTCCTTGAAGGGATGGAAACTCTCCGACATTTGTCTGTCCATTCAAACTTAACGCCTTTGTGGAGCAGATTAGTCAGGGGCTTGGCAATCTTGGAAAAGTTTTCGATGAATCGTCGACAATAACTTGCTAGACCGAGAAAACTTCGGACTTGCTTGGCATTCTTCGGAGGAGTCCAGTCAAGAATAGCCTGAACACGTTCCGGGTTAACGGCGATACCGTCCATGGAAATCACATGTCCAAGGTAGGTCACTTCAGAAAGCCAGAATTCACACTTGGAGTACTTGGCATACAACTTGTGTTCTCGAAGCCTTTCTAGAACAAGGCAAAGATGTTCGGCATGTTCTTCCTTATTCTTCGAATATACCAGGATATCATCCAGATATACCACGATGAACTTGTCGAGGTAATCCATGAATATATAATTCATCAGGCGAGAGAACGTAGCTGGAGCATTTGTTAGGCCAAATGACATGACAGTGTGTTCATAGGAGCCATAACGAGTAACGAAGGCAGTCTTCGGAATATCCTCTTCGCGGACACGGATCTGGAGATAACCCAACCTCAAGTCGAGTTTACAGAACACCGAAGATCCAGCAAGTTGATCATATAAGTCATTGATCCGGGGAAGCGGATATTTATTCTGAATGGTTGCTTGGTTGATAGGACGGTAATCTTGGACCAACCTATTCGTACCATCTTTCTTCTTGACAAAGAGAGACGGTGCTCCCCAGGTAGAGGAACTGGGACGGATGAAGCCCTTCTTAAGTGATTTATCAATTTCTTTCTTGAGCTCGAGAAGGTGGTGCGGAGGCATCTTGTAAGGATGCTTCGCAATAGGAGTGGCGTCAGGCTTCAAGTCGATAACAAACTCGACAGCTCTAGCAGGGGGTATTCCTGGAAGTTCTTCTGGAAAAACATCCTAGAATTCGCAGACAACTGGAACGTTCTCTATCCCCTCAAGTGAAGAAGCGTTCAACGCATTCAAGGCATAAATCTGAGCCTCGGCGTTCTGAGTGATGTGAGCATGGTAATTCACCAACTCATTTGATGGATGTAGGAGGTGTACAACTTTAGTGGCACAATTGATTGAAGCAATGTAAGCTTTCAACCAATCCATTCCGAGTATGAGGTCTATGGTGGAAGACTTCAAGACGATGGGTGAGGCAAGGAATTCCAACCCTTTAATTTTGACGGTAACGTCAGGTGCTATCACGTCAGCTTGTCAATGAGAAGTATAATACAACTTAAAGAGAAAGGTTAAACAAAACAATGGAAAGGAAAATGATTATCAGACTAATCAGGTCAATGACAGGGAAATTGCACAGAAATCCAGCTCTCTGGGTGGACGGAATTTACGAGATCCTAAGTGTTGGTGTTAGTAAATTTATTAAACCCGAGTAGAAGAGAGATCAGAGTCCCAGAGTAAAGACGAGGAATAAAAGATCCTAATAACACCCAGTTGGCGACGTGGGCCCGTAAGCCACACAGCCAAGTTAGTAAAACAATTTTTCAGATACTAGACTCAACTTCGGCCAAGAAGTTGGAAAGGGGGGTTCCTACAGGCAGTCGGCTCTGATACCAACCTGTGACGGCCCTGGCTTAATAGTGCACTAACCATACACGCAAATGCGCACGATCAAGCCTAAGGACTCACTTGAAGATATCACAACACAACTCTAAAACATAAATAAAGTCATACAAGATTTATATTACAAGCTAGGGCCTCGAGGGCTCGAATACATAGCTCGATGGCATACAAGCATCAGCGGAAGCATAAGATATCTGGGTACAGATATTACAGAAGAATAGATAGGCCTTTAGAAAGGCGGGGCAAAATAAAATACTACGATCGAAAGGCGTAGGCCTCCTGCCTAGGACCCTCCGAATCCTACTCCTAGTCATCTGTCGGCTCCTCGTAGTATTACTCGCCGGGAGGGTAGTAGTAGTAGCCGTAGTCATCGACAGGGGCAGCTATCTCAGGGGCTCCGTCATCTGGCAGCGACATATGGATATGGGGAGAAAAAGAAAGAAAAGAAAACGTGAGTACTCATCCGAAGTACTCAGCAAGCAAGGATCTACACTACATATGCAACATTTTCAAAGGGGGCTGTATATGTGGACTGGGCTGCAGAAATGCCAGAATAGAGGGGGAAAGCCTAGTCCTATCGAAGACTAGCATCTTCAATCATCTTCATCGGTCTTGCAGCATTAGAAGAGTGCAGATTAACATAATGTAAAGTAGTAGTAATGTTATCAACCTCGCCCCGAGATCCTTCCTCGACTCCCTGCGAGAAAGCAATCCCAGAGCCATACTATCCATTTCATCTCAAGTCACCAGTTCTAGTTGTACCGATCGGGATACAACTCCGAGTGTCCGTTACCGTAGGACAGGCTATCGATAGATTAGTTCTTCCCTGCAGGGGTGCACCAACTTACCCACCACGCTCGTTTAACTCCGGCCGGACACACTTTTCTGGGTCATGCCCGGCCTCGGCTAAACAACACGCCGCAACCCGACCAAAAACTTAACAGAGAGGTCAGCACGCCGGACTATCCTATGCCCCTAGGGGTCTTGGGCCTTCACCCCGGGAACTCCTGCGCATTATGTTCACGGCCGAGAGCAGACCTAGCAACCCCTTAATACAAGTGCAGTTGCGTAACCAGTCCAACTCGGCGTGCGCCGCTCAGTCGCTAACGTCCAGTAAGCTCCGGCTGAAGTATACGACGCAGAACGCCCATACTATGCCCACGTGATGGTTAGTGCTATCAGGCCAGAGGCCCCTCGGATCAAATATCCAAACCGTTAGTGTGTTGGGGGTTGCGGTAACGAGCAGAGACTCACGAAAGATGTGACCCCGTCGCCCCGTCTCGAGGACTTGCGGCAAGGGCTAGGAATGCCCGGCCACGCCATGTGTTCAGCTCTCGGGCACCATCCAGGTCCACCCGATTCCACATCACTCGCAATTAAGCTCGCGCAGGTACCCCTCAGGGCCGACCCGTCTTTAGTAACATGTTTCAGTGTAAAGTCATAGTAACAATGGTAACCGTGTGTCCAACACCAAGGGGAACCCTGAGGAATCACCCTCGATGGAATTCCCTCTGATGTTACCACCAAGGTGAACGAAGGAGGAATCACCCTCGAGGTCCACTCTTGACGAGTTGCGCGATGGTGTTGTTATCGGGGGCGGTGTAGGAGGAATCACCCTCGCTGACCACGCCCGATTAACTAACCTACAAGGTTATCATCAGAAGTGCTGACGAGGTATCACCCTCGGCACTTGATAGTAACCCAGTAGTGTCGAGCAGCTAAGGGGAAAGTGATGTGCGGTGACGGGGCCTGGTCTTCGCTCCCGTTGCTCGGGACTTCTGTTAATCCAGCGAGGCAGTCGAGGTAAAGTGGGGTCTCTGCTGGGGCTCTACCCAACCTATACTAAACAGTTTAGGATAAGTAGGTAGGTAACAATAACAGGTTACAATAAACAGGCTATGCAGCAGATATAGGATAACAATAGCAGAAGTAACTTCTAATGCAAGCATAAGAGAGAAGAGAGTGGGCGATATTGGAATGCTCGAAAAGGGGGTGCTTGCCTGTTTGCTCGGCGGCAAGGGCAAGATCGTCAACTGCGTCGTCGGGCTCCTGAGCGGCGTCGGCCTCGGGAGCTACATCGACGTCGGGGTCTACCGAGAGAGAAGAAGGGGAAGAAACATATAAATGCACAACAAACAATGCAATACAGGGCATGCTATGCTAAAGATGCAGTGCAGGGTTGCCTAAAGTATGTCTAAGGCATTTTTAGCTACTTTTGGATTTAAGTTGGATTTATTATCCGGTGTATATGCACTATTCATATATCGGATACGGCCTCGAAGTTGTGGGTTCACCTATGTAGGGGGTTTCCGGCATCGAAATAGATGACACGATCAGATTCGTCTCGTCGTTCTGATCAACTTTCATGTTTTAAGCTTTTCGATCTGAGCTACGGTTTATTTTCTACGAATTTTCAAAGATTTTTTGCATTTTCTGGAATTTATTCTTTTAACAGAAAAGGAATTATGATGTCTGCACGATGCAATGATGACATCAGCAGGTCAACAGAGCTGACCAGAGTCAAACCTGAAATGTGGGTCCCACATGTCAGCCTCTGTTGTTTTAACAGTGGATTAAATCATTTGATCAGGGTTAATTAGGGATGTGGGACCATCCTGTCAGTGAGACATTAGATTAATCTAATTATTTTTATTAAATAAATTCGTTTATTGAATTAATTAGCCATGGGGGCCCACATGTCAGTGGCTGGAGCTGCCACATCAGCTCAGTTGACTCGGTCAACTGGCCAACCGGGCCCCCTGGGCGCACTTGCGAGCGACCCAGGCGGTGGCCCCGTGCCTGCCAGCGTGGCGGCCCCGGCGGCTCGACGCCGGCAACCTCCAGACGCGGCGGAGGGGCGTGGCCGGCATCGAAAATCCGCTACAGAGCATCAAAACGCACGGGACTGGTCGCGTTCGAACGAGGGGAGCCGTGCGCATCCAACGCCGGCGGTCTCGCGAGCTGAGATGGCCTAAAACGACAGCGGCGAGGACCGGAGCGGCGCCGGAGCTCGGGTGCGGGTGGCCACAGCGATATGGGGCATGGGGAAGCTCGTGCGCGAGCTCGTTGGGCTCCTGGGAGCACCAGGAGCACAACCGTGGCCTCAGGCGGTGGTGACAAGGACCACAACGACGGCCACGAGCTCGTCGGCGGCGGGCAGAGCACGGACACGGCGGCAGCTAGCTACGGTGCGAGGAGAAGCAAAATAAGGGGAGCAGGTGACGGAGAAGCTCACCGCGCGGCACGCACGAGGGCCCATGGTGGTTTAGTAGCTGCAGGACTCGCCGGAGAGGAAGGGGATCACCGGCGTCCGAGGACGGGAAGGAACTCAATCCCGGCGATGCGGAGCCCTCCTGCTCGTGCTCGTGCTAGAGGAAGAGGTAGTCGAGGACGGCGGAGATGACGGACAGGTCAGCGGGACGATCTGGTGGCTGTGGCCGCGGTGACGGGCGAGGCACGGCGGCGACCGCGTCGGGCGCCGATGGGATCGAGCAGGGGAGAGCGAGGGGAGAGGGGAGAAGTGACAAGGAGGTCCAGGGGGGAGGCATGGGGCTCGTCCTTATCCTCCTCCCTGTCGGTGGCGTCAGTGGGCGTCGGCGTGTCGTCGTCCGACCGGCGCGCCGGTGCAGCCATGGAGGGGATGACACGGCGAGGGAGAGAGAAGGAGATGGGCCAGCTGGGCCGGTTCGGGGCACTGTGCACTTAGGCCCAGTGCACAGTGCCTCTTTGCATTTTATTTTCTATTTTTGAATTTTCCTTTTTACAGAGATAGTTTAGAATTATTTTGAGTATTCAAATGAGCTAGCAAAAATGTGAAACTTGCTCACACATGTGCATGGCAATTTCCCACACTGCCACAAAAGTTTGGGCACTTTTGGAAATCAATTGAATTTATTCAAAAATAATTTGGGCATGATAAATGCTGATTTGGCTCTGTTCCTTACTGTTTGAGTCACTAAACTAATTTAGTAAATGTTGACTTTAATTTTAGAATTGTCCCTGGATTATTTTCTATTTAATGAACATTTTCCCAACAGTGTTTGAGCAACTTCATATTTCACTTTTGAATTTGAGTTGAATTTCAGAATGGAATTTGAATTGAATGCTTAACCAAAGTGATTAGGCACTGCAAATGGAGATGACTTGGCATTATTAGCAGAGTGTCACAGTAGCTATTACACAGGGGTGTTACACTCAACTTCCCGTCTTTCTTACGGTCTTCTTTGTGCCATCGCATCAACTTGGCATGCTCTTTGTTTCTGAATAGACGTTTCAACCGTGGTATTATAGGACCATACCACATCACCTTGGCAGGAACCCTCTTCCTGGGGTGCTCGCCCTCAACATCACCAGGGTCATCTCGTCTGATCTTATATCGCAATGCACCGCATATTGGGCATGCGTTCAAATTCTCGTACTCACCGCGGTAGAGGATGCAGTCATTAGGGCATGCATGTATCTTCTGCACCTCCAATCCTAGAGGGCATAGAATATTCTTTGCTTCGTACGTACTGTCGGGCAATTCGTTATCCTTTGGAAGCTTCTTCTTCATTATTTTCAGTAGCTTCCCAAATCCGTTGTCAGATACACCATTGTCTGCCTTCCATTGCAGCAATTCCAGTGTGGTACCGAGCTTTGTGTTGTCATCTTTGCAATTTGGGTACAACCCTTTTTTGTGATCCTCTAACATGCGATCGAACTTCAACTTCTCCCTTTCACTTTGACATTCTCTCTGTGCATCAATAATGACTCGGCGAAGATCATCATCGGGCACATCGTCTGGTTCCTCTTGATCTTCAGCTTCCCCCATTGCAGTATCACCGTATTCAGGGGGATAGTTCTCATCATCCTCTTCTTCTTCATTGTCTTCCATCATAATCCCTCTTTATCCGTGCTTGGTCCAAACATTATAGTGTGGCATGAAACCCTTCTCAAGCAGGTGGATGTGAAGGGTTTTCAAGTTAGAGTGATTCTTCGTATTCCCACAGACAGTACATGGACAATACATAAAACCATTCTGCTTGTTTGCCTCAGCTACTTCGAGAAATTTATGCAGGCCCTCAATATACTCGAAGGTGCGTCGGTCACCGTACATCCATTGTCGGTTCATCTGCGTGCATTATATAATTAAGTGTATAAAAAACCATTACAGAACATGATGAATAGAGAAGTGACCAAATTAATACAAGTTCATCATCACATTAAAACCAAAGTACAGTAGTGATCAAATGTTATTACTGAAAAAATAAATACATAAAGTTCAGACATAGTTCTCATAGAACAACATACAGCTCTCTATAGCATCTAATTAAAACATACATTGAAACTAACATACAACTATGTAAAACATTTAAATGCAACAACAAATGAGATCATAATCGCAACTAAGGTAACAATTGATCCAACAACATAATGATACCAAGCCTCATTATCAATGGCATATTTTTTTTATCTTTCTAATCTTCAAGCGCATTGCATCCATCTTGATCTTGTGATCATCGACGACATCGGCAACATGCAACTCTAATTTCATCTTCTCCTCCTCAATTCTTTTCAATTTTTCTTTCAAATACTCATTTTATTTTTCAACTAAATTTAACCTCTCGACAAGAGGGTCGGTTGGAATTTCCGGTTCACATACCTCCTAGATAAAAACATCTATGTCACGTTGGTCGGCATAATTGTCATAAACACTAAATGAAACAAATAGTTATAAAAGATAATATACCACATCCGAATCATAGACCGGACAAGGGCCGACGGGGGCGGATACCAAAACCATGGCACTATATAATAACAAACAATAATAAAAGTAAGAAATTTATACAAGTATCTATCTAAATCATACAAGTAAGAATTTTTTCTTTCAAAAAGAAGATAAGAACAAGAGGCTCACCACGGTGGTGCCGGCGACAAGATCGGCGCGGGCAATCGACGACGGTGAGGACGGGGATGGGATGGGACGGACCGACAAACCTAGACAAATCTTGGGGAAAATGGAGCTTGGAGGTCGAGCTTTGAGAGGAGAAAGCTTAAGCGTGGCTGGGGGATTTCATCGAACACCTCATGTGCATAGGAGGTGAGAGCAGAGCAGCACACTTCTCCAACACGCCGGCCGGTCAAAAAACAGAGGAGTGAGCGGGTAGGGGCGAGCATATATATAGGCATCTCTTTAGTCCCGGTTGGTGGCTAGAACCGGGACAGAAGTCTCGGTTCTAGCCACTAACCGGGACTAAAGGGGCGGCGCCAGGAGCGAGGACCTTTAGTCCCGGTTCGTGTCTAGAACCGGGACCAAAGGGGTCAGACGAACCAGGACTGGTGCCTGCCGTGGCCCGGCCAACGCCCTGGCCTCACGAACCGGGAGTGATGCACCCATTGGTCCTGGTTCGTAACAGAACCGGGACTAATGCAATTATCTGGCCTGGACCAAAGCCCTATTTTCTACTAGTGATAAGATGTAAACATCATCCAACTAATGAACATCGTCTATAATTAGTTTCAAACAAATATAAAGAAACTTGATAGAAATACCAAATGCAAACATCATCCAACTAATGAACAACATTTGTAATTTTTTGCAAAAAAATAGCACTAACTGATGCAAACTGCAATGTTTCTATTATCTATGCACCTTCTTCCTCTACTCCAAAAGAAATTCGCCATTTAAAAAAAAATTGCCTAAGTTTTCTTAGAAAGAAATTAGATATGAGGGTGCAGAATCGACGGTGTGTCTTGATAAATGTTCATACCGGGCAACACGTCCATGTACATGAACACCTCGCAGTCAATATCCTCGACTTGTAGTCGAAGTTGATAGTGATGTTCTGACTGAGCACAACCTTGAACCATCTTGTCGACTTCATGCTTGCTCGAGCTAAGGTGCGAGAGAAGACCATGCAATGCACATGCACGCAGCGTTTGCCTAGTAACCATACATCCATTACAACATACAACGCCAACACCTAAACAACTAATCGCGATTGATTAGGTTGGAGTGTCTGATGTCTATGATGTCTACTACGCAACTTTATCCTTGTAGACGTTGTTGGGCCTCCAAGTGCAGAGTTTTGTAGGACAGTAGCAAATTTCCCTCAAGTGGATGACCTATGGTTTATCAATCCGTGGGAGGTGTAGGATGAAGATGGTTTCTGTCAAACAACCCTGCAACCAAATAACAAAGAGTCTCTTGTGTCCCCAACACACCCAATACAATGGTAAATTATATAGGTGCACTAGTTCGGCGAAGAGATGGTGATACAAGTGCAATATGGATAGTAGATATAGGTTTTTGTAATCTGAAAATATAAAAACAGCAAGGTATCAAGTAACAAAAGTTAGCGAAAACGGTATTGCAATGCTTCGAAACGAGGCCTAGGGTTCATACTTTCACTAGTGCAAGTTCTCTCAACAATGATAACTTAATTAGATCATATAACAATCCCTCAACATGCAACAAAGAGTCACTCCAAAGTCACTAATAGCGGAGAATAAACAAAGAGATTATTGTAGGGTACGAAACCACCTCAAAGTTATTCTTTCTGATCGATCTATTGGGCTATTCCTATAAGTGTCACAAACAGCCCTAGAGTTCGTACTAAAATAACACCTTAAGACACACATCAACCAAAACCCTAATGTCACCTAGATACTCCAATATCACCACAAGTATCCGCGGGTTTGATTATACGATATGCATCACACAATCTCAGATTCATCTATTCAAACCAACACAAAGAACTTCAAAGAGTGCCCCAAAGTTTCTACCAAAGAGTCAAGACGAAAACGTGTGCCAACCCCTATGCATAAGTTCACAAGGTCACAGAACCCGCAAGTTGATCACCAAAGCATACATCAAGTGGATCACGTGAATATCCCATTCTCACCACAGATAAACACATGCAAGACATACATCAAGTGTTCTCAAATCCTTAAAGATTCAATCCGATAAGATAACTTCAAAGGGAAAACTCAATTCATTACAAGAAGGTAGAGGGGGAGAAACATCATAAGATTCAACTATAGTAACAAAGCTCGCGGTACATCAAGATCGTGCCAAATCAAGAACACGAGAGAGAGAGATCAAACACATAGCTACTGGTACATACCCTCAGCCCCGAGGGTGAACTACTCCCTCCTCATCATGGAGACCGTCGGGATGATGAAGATGGCCACCGGTGATGATTTCCCCCTCCGGCAGGGTGCCGGAACGGGCTCCCGATTGGTTTTTCGTGGCTACAGAGGCTTGCGGTGGCGGAACTCCCGATCTAGGTTTCTTTTCGGGGGTTTCTGTATTTATAGGAATTTTTGGCGTCGGTTTCACGTCAGGGGGGTCCACGAGTCAACCACAAGGACGGAGCACCCTCCCGGGGGGGGGGGGGTGGGGTAGGGCGCGCCCTCCACCCTTGTGGTTGGCTCGGGACTCTTCTGGCCCAACTCTTTTGCTTCGGGGGCTTCTTCTGGTCCATAAAAAATCACCGTAAATTTTCAGCTCGTTTGGACTCCGTTTGATATCCCTATTCTGTAAAACTCAAAAACAAGGAAAAAAAGAAACTGGCACTAGGCTCTAGGTTAATAGGTTTGTCCCAAAAATCATATAAAATAGCATATAAATGCATATAAAACATCCAAAACAGATAATATAATAGCATGGAACAATAAAAAATTATAAATACGTTGGAGACGTATCAGTCTACTACACAACTTGTTCTTGTAGACTCGTGTTGGGCCTCGAAGCGCAGAGTTTTGTAGGACAGTAGCAAATTTCCCTCAAGTGGATGACCTAAGGTTTATCAATCCGTGGGAGGTGCAGGATGAAGATGGTCTCTCTCAAACAACCCTGCAACCAAATAATAAAAAGTCTGTTGTGTCCCCAACACACCCAATACAATGGCAAATTGTATAGGTGCACTAGTTCGGCGAAGAGATGGTGATAAAAGTGTAATATGGATGGTAGAAATATATTTTTATAATCTGAATAAATAAAAACAGCAAGGTAGCAAGTGATAAAATGGAGCACAAACGGTATTGCAATGCTTGAAAACAAGGCCTAGGGTCCATACTTTCGCTAGTGCAATCTCTCAACAATGCTAATCTAATTGGATCATATAACCATCCCTCAACGTGTAATGAAGAATCACTCCAAAGTTCCTATCTAGCGGAGAACATAAGAAGAAATTGTTTGTAGGGTACGAAACCACCTCGAAGCTATTCTTTCTGATCGATCTATCCAAGAGTTCGTACTAAAATAACACCAATGCAAATTCGGATTCCTAATGCTCAATCCAACACAAAGAACCTCAAAGAGTGCACCGGAGAAACAAAGACACGAATGTGCATCAACCCCTATGCATAGATTACCCCAATGTCACCTCGGGAATCCGCGAGTTGAGTGCCAAAACATATATCAAGTGAATCAATATAATACCCCATTGTCACCATAGGTATTCGTATGCAAGACATATATCAAGTGCTCCCAAATCCATAAAAGTATTCAATCCGATAAAACGAAATCTCAAAGGGAAAACTCAATTCATCACAACAAGATAGAGAGGGAAAAACACCATATGATCCGACTATATTAACAAAGCCCGCGATACATCAAGATTGTGCATCTCAAGAACACGAGAGAGAGAGAGAGAGAGATTAAACACATAGCTACTGGTACAAACCCTCAGTGTTGGAAATATGCCCTAGAGGCAATAATAAAGTGGTTATTATTATATTTCCTTGTTCATGATAATTGTCTATTGTTCATGCTATAATTGTGTTATCCGAAAATCGTAATACATGTGTGAATACATAGACCACAACATGCCCCTAGTAAGCCTCTAGTTGACTAGCTCGTTGATCAATAGATGGTTATGGTTTCCTGACCATGGACATTAGATGTCATTGATAACGGGATCACATCATTAGGAGAATGATGTGATGGACAAGACCCAATCCTAAGCATAGCACTAGATCGTGTAGTTCGTCTGCTAAAAGCTTTTCTAATGTCAAGTATCGTTTCCTTAGACCATGAGATTGTGCAACTCCCGGATACCGTAGGAATGCTTTGGGTGTATCAAACGTCACAACGTAACTGGGTGACCATAAAGGTGCACTACAGGTATCTCCGAAAGTGTCTGTTGGGTTGGCACGAATCGAGACTGGGATTTGTCACTCCGTATGACGGAGAGGTATCTCTGGGCCCACTCGGTAATGCATCATCATAATGAGCCCAATGTGACTAAAGAGTTAGCCACGGGATCATGCATTACGGAACGAGTAAAGAGACTTGCCGGTAATGAGATTGAACAAGGTATAGGGATACCGACGATCGAATCTCGGGCAAGTATCATATCGGTAGACAAAGGGAACTGTATACGGGATTGATTGAATCCTCGACATCGTGGTTCATCCGATGAGATCATTGTGAAACATGTGGGAGCCAACATGGGTATCCAGATCCCGCTGTTGGTTATTGGCCGGAGAGATGTCTCGGTCATGTCTGCATGGTTCCCGATCCCGTAGGGTCTACACACTTAAGGTTCGGTGACACTAGGGTTGTTATGGGAAATAGTATGTGAATACTGAATGTTGTTCGGAGTCCCGGATGAGATCCCGGACGTCACGAGGAGTTCCGGAATGGTCCGGAGGTGAAGAATTATATATGGGAAGTCCAATTTCAGTCACCGGAATGGTTTCGGGGGTTATCGGTATTGTACCGGGACCACCGGAAGGTGTCCGGGGGTCCACCGTGTTGGGGAACGTAGCAGAATTTTAAAATTTTCTACGCATCACCAAGATCAATCTATGGAGTCATCTAGCAACGAGTGAGAGGGGAGTGTATCTACATACCCTTGTAGATCGCGAGCGGAAGCGTTCAAGAGAACGGGGTTGATGGAGTCGTACTCGTCGTGATCCAAATCACCGATGACCGAGCGCCGAACGGACGGCACCTCCGCGTTCAACACACGTACGGAGCAGAGACGTCTCCTCCTTCTTGATCCAGCAAGGGGGGAGGAGAGGTTGATGGAGATCCAGCAGCACGACGGTGTGGTGGTGGAAGCAGCGGGATTTCAGCAGGGCTTCGCCAAGCGCTACTGGAGGAGGAAGAGGTGTCACGGGAGGGAGAGGGAGGCGCCAGGGGCTGAGCTGTTTCTCCCATGCACCTCCCCACTATATATAGGGGTGGAGGGGGCTGGTTTCTTGCCCTCCAAGTCCATTGGGGCGTTGGCAAAGGTGGAAGGAAAGAAATCCCACCCTTTCCCTTCCCCACCGATTGTTATCCCCCTTTTTTAGGGATCTTGATCTTATCCCTTCGGGATATGATCTTATTCCTTCTAAGGGGGAATCTTGGTGCGCCTTGACTAGGGGTGTGGGGCCTTGCCCCCACTACCCACGTTCATGTGGGTCCCCCCATGCAGGTGGGCCCCACTCCGGAACCTTCTAGAACCTTCTCGGTACAATACCGAAAAATCCCGAACATTTTCCGGTGGCCAAAATAGGACTTCCCATATATAAATCTTTACCTCCGGACCATTCCGGAACTCCTCGTGACGTCCAGCATCTCATCCGAGACTCCGAACAACCTTCGGGTTACCGCATACTAATATCTCTATAACCCTAGCGTCACCGAACCTTAAGTGTGTAGACCCTACGGGTTCGGGAGACACGCAGACATGACCGAGACGACTCTCCGGTCAATAACCAACAGCGGGATCTGGATACCCATGTTGGCTCCCACATGCTCCTCGATGATCTCATCGGATGAACCACGATGTCGAGGATTCAATCAATCCCGTACGCAATTCCCTTTGTCTATCGGTACGATACTTGCCCGAGATTCGATCGTCGGTATCTCGATACCTTGTTCAATCTCGTTACCGGCAAGTCTCTTTACTCGTTTCCTTAACACATCATCCCGTGAACAACTCCTTGATCACATTGAGCTCATTATGATGATGTCCTACCGAGTGGGCCCAGAGGTACCTCTCCGTTACATGGAGTGACAAATCCCAGTCTCGATTCGTGCCAACCCAACAGATACTTTCGGAGATACCCGTAGTGCACCTTTATAGCCACCCAGTTACGTTGTGACGTTTGGTGCACCCAAAGCACTCCTACGGTATCCGGGAGTTGCACAATCTCATGGTCTAAGGAAAAGTTACTTGACATTGGAAAAGCTTTAGCAAACGAACTACACGATCTAGTGCTAGGCTTAGGATTGGGTCTTGTCCATCACATCATTCTCCTAATGATGTGATCCCGTTATCAATGACATCCAATGTCCATGGTCAGGAAACCGTAACCATCTATTGATCAACGAGCTAGTCAACTAGAGGCTTACTAGGGACATGTTGTGGTCTATGTATTCACACATGTATTACGATTTCCGGATAACACAATTATAGCATGAATAACAGACAATTATCATGAACAAGGAAATATAATAATAACCATTTTATTATTGCCTCTAGGGCATATTTCCAACAGGAGTCATCTAGCAACGAGTGAGAGGGGAGTGTATCTACATACCCTTGTAGATCGCGAGCGGAAGCGTTCAAGAGAACGGGGTTGATGGAGTCGTACTCGTCGTGATCCAAATCACCGATGACCGAGCGCCGAACGGACGGCACCTCCGCGTTCAACACACGTACGGAGCAGAGACGTCTCCTCCTTCTTGATCCAGCAAGGGGGGAGGAGATGTTGATGGAGATCCAGCAGCACGACGGTGTGGTGGTGGAAGCAGCGGGATTTCAGCAGGGCTTCGCCAAGCGCTACTGGAGGAGGAAGAGGTGTCACGGGAGGGAGAGGGAGGCGCCAGGGGCTGTGCTCTTTCTCCCATGCACCTCCCCACTATATATAGGGGTGGAGGGGGCTGGTTTCTTGCCCTCCAAGTCCATTGGGGCGTTGGCAAAGGTGGAAGGAAAGAAATCCCATCCTTTCCCTTCCCCACCGATTGTTATCCCCCTTTTTTAGGGATCTTGATCTTATCCCTTCGGGATATGATCTTATTCCTTCTAAGGGGGAATCTTGGTGCGCCTTGACTAGGGGTGTGGGGCCTTGCCCCCACTACCCACGTTCATGTGGGTCCCCCCATGCAGGTGGGCCCCACTCCGGAACCTTCTAGAACCTTCTCGGCACAATACCGAAAAATCCCGAACATTTTCCGGTGGCCAAAATAGGACTTCCCATATATAAATCTTTACCTCCGGACCATTCCGGAACTCCTCGTGACGTCCAGGATCTCATCCGAGACTCCGAACAACCTTCGGGTTACCGCATACTAATATCTCTATAACCCTAGCGTCACCGAACCTTAAGTGTGTAGACCCTACGGGTTCGGGAGACACGCAGACATGACCGAGACGACTCTCCGGTCAATAACCAACAGCGGGATCTGGATACCCATGTTGGCTCCCACATGCTCCTCGATGATCTCATCGGATGAGCCACGATGTCGAGGATTCAATCAATCCCGTACGCAATTCCCTTTGTCTATCGGTACGATACTTGCCCGAGATTCGATCGTCGGTATCTCGATACCTTGTTCAATCTCGTTACCGGCAAGTCTCTTTACTCGTTTCCGTAACACATCATCCCGTGAACAACTCCTTGATCACATTGAGCTCATTATGATGATGTCCTACCGAGTGGGCCCAGAGGTACCTCTCCGTTACATGGAGTGACAAATCCCAGTCTCGATTCGTGCCAACCCAACAGATACTTTCGGAGATACCCGTAGTGCACCTTTATAGCCACCCAGTTACGTTGTGACGTTTGGTGCACCCAAAGCACTCCTACGGTATCCGGGAGTTGCACAATCTCATGGTCTAAGGAAAAGTTACTTGACATTGGAAAAGCTTTAGCAAACGAACTACACGATCTAGTGCTAGGCTTAGGATTGGGTCTTGTCCATCACATCATTCTCCTAATAATGTGATCCCGTTATCAATGACATCCAATGTCCATGGTCAGGAAACCGTAACCATCTATTGATCAACGAGCTAGTCAACTAGAGGCTTACTAGGGACATGTTGTGGTCTATGTATTCACACATGTATTACGATTTCCGGATAACACAATTATAGCATGAATAACAGACAATTATCATGAACAAGGAAATATAATAATAACCATTTTATTATTGCCTCTAGGGCATATTTCCAACAGTACTGTTGGGGATCGTAGCAGAATTTTAAAATTTTCTACGCATCACCAAGATCAATCTATGGAGTCATCTAGCAACGAGAGAGAGGGGAGTGCATCTACATACCCTTGTAGATCGCGAGCGGAAGCGTTCAAGAGAACGGGGTTGATGGAGTCGTACTCGTCGTGATCCAAATCACCGATGACCGAGCGCCGAACGGACGGCACCTCCGTGTTCAACACACGTACGGTTGGGAGAGACGTCTCCTCCTTCTTGATCCAGCAAGGGGGAAGGAGAGGTTGATGAGGATCCAGCAGCACGACGGCGTGGTGGTGGAAGCAGCGGGATCTCGGCAGGGCTTCACCAAGCACCAACGAGAGGGAGAGGGGTCACGGGAGGAGAGGGAGGCGCCAGGGGCTGGGGTGTGTCCTCCCTCCCACCCCTCCACTATTTATAGGGGGAAGGGGAGAGGGGGCCGGCCCCCTCAGATCCAATCTGAGGGGAGGGGCGGCGGCCAAGGGGGTGGCTTGCCCCCCAAGCCAGGTGGAGGCGCCCCCCACCCCTAGGGTTCCCAACCCTAGGCGCAGGGGAGGCCCATAGGGGGGCGCACCAGCCCACCAGGGGCTGGTTCCCTTCCCACTTCAGCCCATGGGGCCCTTCGGGATAGGTGGCCCCACCCGGTGGACCCCCGGGACCCTTCCGGTGGTCCCGGTACAATACCGATTACCCCCGAAACCTTCCCGGTGGCCGAAACTGGACTTCCTATATACAATTCTTTACCTCCGGACCATTCCGGAACTCCTCATGACGTCCGGGATCTCATCCGGGACTCCGAACAACTTTCGGGTTACCGCATACTAATATCTCTACAACCCTAGCGTCACCGAACCTTAAGTGTGTAGACCCTACGGGTTCGGGAGACACGCAGACATGACCGAGACGACTCTCCGGTCAATAACCAACAGCGGGATCTGGATACCCATGTTGGCTCCCACATGCTCCTCGATGATCTCATCGGATGAACCACGATGTCGAGGATTCAATCAATCCCGTACGCAATTCCCTTTGTCTATCGGTACGATACTTGCCCGAGATTCGATCGTCGGTATCTCGATACCTTGTTCAATCTCGTTACCGGCAAGTCTCTTTACTCGTTTCCGTAACACATCATCCCGTGAACCACTCCTTGATCACATTGAGCTCATTATGATGATGTCCTACCGAGTGGGCCCAGAGGTACCTCTCCGTTACATGGAGTGACAAATCCCAGTCTCGATTCGTGCCAACCCAACAGATACTTTCGGAGATACCCGTAGTGCACCTTTATAGCCACCCAGTTACGTTGTGACGTTTGGTGCACCCAAAGCACTCCTACGGTATCCGGGAGTTGCACAATCTCATGGTCTAAGGAAAAGTTACTTGACATTGGAAAAGCTTTAGCAAACGAACTACACGATCTAGTGCTAGGCTTAGGATTTGGTCTTGTCCATCACATCATTCTCCTAATGATGTGATCCCGTTATCAATGACATCCAATGTCCATGGTCAGGAAACCGTAACCATCTATTGATCAACGAGCTAGTCAACTAGAGGCTTACTAGGGACATGTTGTGGTCTATGTATTCACACATGTATTACGATTTCCGGATAACACAATTATAGCATGAATAACAGACAATTATCATGAACAAGGAAATATAATAATAACCATTTTATTATTGCCTCTAGGGCATATTTCCAACAGTCTCCCACTTGCACTAGAGTCAATAATCTAGTTACATTGTGATGAATCGAACACCCATAGAGTACTGGTGTTGATCATGTTTTGCTCGTGAAAGAGGTTTAGTCAATGGATCTGCTACATTCAAATCCGTGTGCACTTTACAAATATCTATGTCTCCATCTTGAACATGTTCACGTATGGAGTTGAAGCGACGCTTGATATGCCTGGTCCTTTTGTGAAACCTGGGCTCCTTGGCAAGGGCAATAGCTCCAGTGTTGTCACAGAAGAGAGCCATTGGACCCGACGCATTTGGAATGACTCCTAGGTCGGTGATGAACTCCTTCATCCATACTGCTTCGTGTGCTGCCTCCGAGGCTGCTATGTACTCCGCTTCGCATGTAGAACCCGCCACGACGCTTTGCTTGCAACTGCACCAGCTTACCGCTCCACCATTCAAAATATACACGTATCCGGTTTGTGACTTGGAGTCATCCGGATCTGTGTCGAAGCTAGCGTCGACGTAACCCTTTACGACGAGCTCTTCGTCACCTCCATATACGAGAAACATATCCTTAGTCCTTTTCAGGTACTTCGGGATGTTCTTGACCGCTGTCCAGTGTTCCTTGCCGGGATTACTTTGGTACCTACCTACCAAACTTACAGCAAGGTTTACATCAGGTCTGGTACACAGCATGGCATACATAATAGACCCTATGGCTGAGGCATAGGGGATGACACTCATCTCTTCTATATCTTTTGCCGTGGTCGGGCATTGAGCCGAGCTCAATTTCACACCTTGCAATACAGGCAAGAACCCCTTCTTGGACTGATCCATATTGAACTTCTTCAATATCTTATCAAGGTATGTGCTTTGCGAAAGACCTATGAGGCGTCTCGATCTATCTCTATAGATCTTGATGCCTAATATATAAGCAGCTTCTCCAAGGTACTTCATTGAAAAACACTTATTCAAGTAGGCCTTTATACTTTCCAAGAATTCTATATCATTTCCCATCAGCAGTATGTCATCCACATATAATATGAGAAATGCTACAGAGCTCCCACTCACTTTCTTGTAAACACAGGCTTCTCCATAAGTCTGTGTGAACCCAAACGCTTTGATCATCTCGTCAAAGCGAATGTTCCAACTCCGAGATGCTTGCACCAGCCCATAGATTGAGCGCTGGAGCTTGCATACCTTGTCAGCATTCTCAGGGTCGACAAAACCTTCCGGTTGTATCATATACAACTCTTCCTTAAGAAAACCATTAAGTAATGCCGTTTTGACGTCCATTTGCCATATCTCATAATCATAGTATGCGGCAATTGCTAACATGATTCTGACGGATTTCAGCTTCGCTACGGGTGAGAAAGTCTCATCGTAGTCAACCCCTTGAACTTGTCGATAACCCTTAGCGACAAGCCGAGCCTTATAGATGGTCACATTACCATCCGCGTCAGTCTTCTTCTTAAAGATCCATTTATTTTCTATGGCTTGCCGATCATCGGGCAAGTCAGTCAAAGTCCATACTTCGTTTTCATACATGGATCCTATCTCGGATTTCATGGCTTCAAGCCATTTGTCGGAATCCGGGCCCGCCATCGCTTCTTCATAGTTCGAAGGTTCACTGTTGTCTAACAACATGATTTCCAGGACAGGATTGCCATACCACTCTGGTGCGGAACGTGTCCTCGTGGACCTTCGAAGTTCAGTGGTAGCTTGATCATGATCATTATCAATAACTTCCTCTCTAGCCGGTGTAGGCTCCACAGAAACATTTTCCTGTGCTGCGCTACTCTCCGGTTCGAGGGTCATCTCATCAAGCTCCACTTTCCTCCCACTTACTTCTTTCGAGAGAAACTCTTTCTCTAGAAAGGATCGATTCCTGGCAACAAAGATCTTGCCCTCGGATCTTAGGTAGAAGGTATACCCAATAGTTTCCTTAGGGTATCCTATGAATACGCATTTTTCCGACTTGGGTTCGAGCTTCTCTGGTTGAAGTTTCTTCACATAAGCATCGCATCCCCAAACTTTCAGAAACGACAGCTTAGGTTTCTTCCCAAACCATAATTCATACGGTGTCGTCTCAACGGATTTTGACGGTGCCCTATTTAAAGTGAATGCGGCAGTCTCTAAAGCATAACCCCAAAAGGATAGCGGTAAATCGGTAAGAGACATCATAGATCGCACCATATCCAATAGAGTGCGATTACGACGTTCGGACACACCATTACGCTGAGGTGTTCCAGGCGGCGTGAGTTGTGAAACAATTCCACATTTCCTTAAGTGCGTGCCAAATTCATGACTCAAATATTCTCCTCCACGATCTGATCGTAAGAACTTTATTTTCTTATCACGTTGATTCTCAACCTCACTCTGAAATTCCTTGAACTTTTCAAAGGTCTCAGACTTGTGCTTCATCAAGTAGACATACCCATATCTACTCAAATCATCGGTGAGGGTGAGAACATAACGATAACCACCGCGAGCCTCAACACTCATTGGACCACACACATCAGTATGTATGATCTCCAATAAGTTGGTTGCTCGCTCCATTGTTCCGGAGAACGGAGTCTTGGTCATCTTGCCCAAGAGGCATGGTTCGCATCTGTCAAATGATTCATAATCAAGAGACTCCAAAAGTCCATCTGCATGGAGTTTCTTCATGCGTTTAACACCGATATGACCAAGGCGGCAGTGCCACAAGTATGTGGGACTATCGTTATCAACCTTGCATTTCTTGGCATTCACATTATAAACATGTGTAACATCACGTGCGAGATTCAATAAAAATAAACCATTCACCAGCGGGGCATGACCATAAAACATATCTCTCATATAAATAGAACAACCATTATTCTCAGATTTAAATGAGTAGCCATCTCGCATTAAGCGAGATCCAGATACAATGTTCATGCTCAAAGCTGGTACTAAATAACAATTATTGAGGTTTAAAACTAATCCCGTAGGTAGATGCAGAGGTAGCGTGCCGACGGCGATCACATCGACCTTGGAACCATTCCCGACGCGCATCGTCACCTCGTCCTTTGCCAGTCTACGCTGATTCCGCAGTTCCTGCTTTGAGTTACAAATATGAGCAACCGCACCGGTATCAAATACCCAGGAACTACTACGAGTGCTGGTAAGGTACACATCAATTACATGTATATCATATATACCTTTGGTATTGCCGGTCTTCTTGTCCGCCAAGTACTTGGGGCAGTTTCGCTTCCAGTGACCGTTTCCCTTGCAATAAAAGCACTCAGTCTCAGGCTTGGGTCCATTCTTCGACTTCTTCCCGGCAGCTGGCTTACCGGGCGCGGCAACTCCCTTGCCGTCCTTCTTGAAGTTCTTCTTACCCTTGCCCTTCTTGAACTTAGTGGTTTTATTCACCATCAACACTTGATGTTCCTTTCTGATCTCTGCCTCCGCTGACTTCAGCATCGCATATACCTCAGGAATGGTCTTTTCCATCCCCTGCATGTTGAAGTTCATCACGAAGCTCTTGTAGCTAGGTGGAAGCGACTGAAGGATTCTGTCAAC
Source organism: Thinopyrum elongatum (assembly GCA_011799875.1). Taxonomy (NCBI): domain Eukaryota; kingdom Viridiplantae; phylum Streptophyta; class Magnoliopsida; order Poales; family Poaceae; genus Thinopyrum; species Thinopyrum elongatum. Next base: position 619,060,023 of record CM022299.1, read on the forward strand.
GACCGCGTCATCCGGGAGATTAACTCCCAGCTGAGACAAGCGGCTGTGCAACCCAGACATTTTGAGTATGTGCTCGCTGACAGAACTATTTTCCTCCATCTTATAGCTGTAGAACTTATCGGAGACTTCATATCTCTCGATCTGGGCATGAGCTTGGAAAACCATTTTCAGCTCTTCGAACATCTCATATGCTCCGTGATGCTCAAAACGCTTTTGGAGCCCCGGTTCTAAGCTGAAGAGCATGCCGCACTGAACGAAGGAGTAATCATCGGTGCGTGTCTGCCAAACGTTCAAATCGTCTGGCAGTGCTGGGAGAGCAGGTGGGTCACCTAACGGTGCTTCAAGGACATATGATTTCTTGGCAGCTATGAGGATAATCCTCAGGTTACGGACCCAGTCCGCATAGTTGCTACCATCGTCTTTCAGCTTGTTTTTCTCTAGGAACGCGTTGAAGTTGAGGGTAACATTAGCGTTGGCCATTTGATCTACAAGATAGATATGTAACATTTAGACTAAGTTCATGACAATTAAGTTCATCTAATCAAATTATGTAATGAACTCACACTCAGATAGACATCCCTCTCGTCATCTAAGTGATTACATGATCCGAATCGACTAGGCCGTGTCCGATCATCACGTGAGACGGACTAGTCATCAACGGTGAACATCCCCATGTTGATCGTATCTTCTATACGACTCATGCTCGACCTTTCGGTCTCTTGTGTTCCGAGGCCATGTCTGTACATGCTAGGCTCGTCAAGTCAACCTAAGTGTATTGCTGTGTAAATCTGGCTTACACCCGTTGTATTCGAACGTTAGAATCTATCACACCCGATCAACACGTAGTGCTTCGAAACAACGAACCTTCGCAACGGTGCACAGTTAGGGGGAACACTTTCTTGAAATTTTAGTAAGGGATCATCTTATATATGCTACCGTCGTTCTAAGCAAATAAGATGCAAAAACATGATAAACATCTCATGCAATCAAAATAGTGACATGATATGGCCATTATCACTTTGCTCCGTTTGATCTCCATCTTCGGGGCTCCATGATCATCATCGTCACCGGCATGACACCATGATCTCCATCATCATGATCTCCATCATCGTGTCTTCATGAAGTTGTCTCGCCAACTATTACTTCTACTACTACGGCTAACGGTTAGCAATAAAGTAAAGTAATTACATGGCGAATTTCAATGACACGCAGGTCATATAATAAATTAAGACAACTCCTATGGCTCCTGCCGGTTGTCATACTCATCGACATGCAAGTCGTGATTCCTATTACAAGAACATGATCATCTCATACATCACATATATCATTCATCACATCCTTTGGCCATATCACATCACAAAGCACTTGCTGCAAAAACAAGTTAGACGTCCTCTAATTGTTGTTGCAAGTTTTTACGTGGCTGCTATAGGTTTCTAGCAAGAACGTTTCTTACCTACGCCACAACCACAACGTGATATGCCAATTTCTATTTACCCTTCATAAGGACCCTGTTCATCGAATCCGATCCGACTAAAGTGGGAGAGACAGACACCCGCTAGCCACCTTATGCAACTAGTGCATGTCAGTCGGTGGAACCTGTCTCACGTAAGCGTACGTGTAAGGTCGGTCCGGGCCGCTTCATCCCACAGTGCCGCCGAATCAAGATAAGACTAGTAACGGCAAGAAGATTGACAAATCGACGCCCACAACTACTTTGTGTTCTACTCGTGCAAGATACTACGCATAGACCTGGCTCATGATGCCACTGTTGGGGAACGTAGCAGAATTTTAAAATTTTCTACGCATCACCAAGATCAATCTATGGAGTCATCTAGCAACGAGTGAGAGGGGAGTGTATCTACATACCCTTGTAGATCGCGAGCGGAAGCGTTCAAGAGAACGGGGTTGATGGAGTCGTACTCGTCGTGATCCAAATCACCGATGACCAAGCGCCGAACGGACGGCACCTCCGCGTTCAACACACGTACGGAGCAGAGACGTCTCCTCCTTCTTGATCCAGCAAGGGGGGAGGAGAGGTTGATGGAGATCCAGCAGCACGACGGTGTGGTGGTGGAAGCAGCGGGATTTCAGCAGGGCTTCGCCAAGCGCTACTGGAGGAGGAAGAGGTGTCACGGGAGGGAGAGGGAGGCGCCAGGGGCTGAGCCCTTTCTCCCATGCACCTCCCCACTATATATAGGGGTGGAGGGGGCTGGTTTCTTGCCCTCCAAGTCCATTGGGGCGTTGGCAAAGGTGGAAGGAAAGAAATCCCATCCTTTCCCTTCCCCACCGATTGTTATCCCCCTTTTTTAGGGATCTTGATCTTATCCCTTCGGGATATGATCTTATTCCTTCTAAGGGGGAATCTTGGTGCGCCTTGACTAGGGGTGTGGGGCCTTGCCCCCACTACCCACGTTCATGTGGGTCCCCCCATGCAGGTGGGCCCCACTCCGGAACCTTCTAGAACCTTCTCGGTACAATACCGAAAAATCCCGAACATTTTCCGGTGGCCAAAATAGGACTTCCCATATATAAATCTTTACCTCCGTACCATTCCGGAACTCCTCGTGACGTCCAGGATCTCATCCGAGACTCCGAACAACCTTCGGGTTACCGCATACTAATATCTCTATAACCCTAGCGTCACCGAACCTTAAGTGTGTAGACCCTACGGGTTCGGGAGACACGCAGACATGACCGAGACGACTCTCCGGTCAATAACCAACAGCGGGATCTGGATACCCATGTTGGCTCCCACATGCTCCTCGATGATCTCATCGGATGAACCACGATGTCGAGGATTCAATCAATCCCGTACGCAATTCCCTTTGTCTATCGGTACGATACTTGCCCGAGATTCGATCGTCGGTATCTCGATACCTTGTTCAATCTCGTTACCGGCAAGTCTCTTTACTCGTTTCCGTAACACATCATCCCGTGAACCACTCCTTGATCACATTGAGCTCATTATGATGATGTCCTACCGAGTGGGCCCAGAGGTACCTCTCCGTTACATGGAGTGACAAATCCCAGTCTCGATTCGTGCCAACCCAACAGATACTTTCGGAGATACCCGTAGTGCACCTTTATAGCCACCCAGTTACGTTGTGACGTTTGGTGCACCCAAAGCACTCCTACGGTATCCGGGAGTTGCACAATCTCATGGTCTAAGGAAAAGTTACTTGACATTGGAAAAGCTTTAGCAAACGAACTACACGATCTAGTGCTAGGCTTAGGATTGGGTCTTGTCCATCACATCATTCTCCTAATGATGTGATCCCGTTATCAATGACATCCAATGTCCATGGTCAGGAAACCATAACCATCTATTGATCAACGAGCTAGTCAACTAGAGGCTTACTAGGGGCATGTTGTGGTCTATGTATTCACACATGTATTACGATTTCCGGATAACACAATTATAGCATGAATAACAGACAATTATCATGAACAAGGAAATATAATAATAACCATTTTATTATTGCCTCTAGGGCATATTTCCAACACACCGGGTGGGGCCACCTGCCCTGGTGGGCCAAGTGGGCTGAGCAAGGGAGGGAACCAGCCCCTGGTGGGCTGGTGCGCCCCCCCAAGGGGCCCAAGGCGCCTAGGGTTGGAAACCCTAGGGGATGGGGGCGCCTCCCACCAAACTTGGGGGGTAAGTTTCCCCCCTTGGCCGCCGCCCCCCCCCCCCCTTAGATGGGATCTAAGGGGGCCGGCCCCCTCTCCCCTTCACCCTATAAATAGAGGGGGGGTGGGAGGGCAGCAGCACCTGATCCCTGGTGCAGCCCCCCCCTCTCCAACACCTCCTCCTCCTCCGTTTGAGCTTGGCGAAGCCCTGCCGGAGAACTGCAAGTTCCACCACCACGCCGTCGTGCTGCTGGGGATGTCTTCCCCAACCTCTCCCTCCTCCTTGCTGGATCAAGGCGCGGGAGACGTCACCGGGCTGCACGTGTGTTGAACACGGAGGCACCGTTGTTCTGTGCTTAGATCGGAATTGACTGTGATCTGAATCGCTGCGTGTACGACTCCTCCAACCGCGTTCTTGCAACGCTTCCGCATCGTGATCTTCAAGGGTATGAAGATGCACTCCTCTCTCTCTTGTTGCTAGTCTCTCCATAGATTGATCTTGGTGATGCGTAGGAATTTTTTTGATTTACTACTACGTTCCCCTTCAGTGGCATCATGAGCTAGGTCTATGCGTAGTTTCTTGCACGAGTAGAACACAAGTTGTTGTGGGCGTCGATTTTGTCAATTTACTTGCCGTTACTAGTCTTATCTTGATTCGGCGGCATCGTGGGATGAAGCGGCCCGGACCGACCTTACACGTACGCTTACGTGAGACAGGTTCCACCGACTGACATGCACTAGTTGCATAAGGTGGCTAGCGGGTGTCTGTCTCTCCCACTTTAGTCGGATCGGATTCGATGAAAAGGGTCCTTATGAAGGGTAAATAGAAATTGGCATATCACGTTGTGGTTGTGGCGTAGGTAAGAAACGTTCTTGCTAGAAACCTATAGCAGCCACGTAAAAATTTTTGCAACAACAATTAGAGGACGTCTAACTTGTTCTTGCAGCATATGCCGTGTGATGTGATATGGCCAAAAGGATGTGATGAATGATATATGTGATGTATGAGATTGATCATGTTCTTGTAATAGGAATCACGACTTGCATGTCGATGAGTATGACAACTGGCAGGAGCCATAGGAGTTGTCTTAATTTATTGTATGACCTGCGTGTCAATGAAAAATGCCATGTAATTACTTTACTTTATTGCTAACCGTTAGCCATAGTAGTAGAAGTAATAGTTGGCGAGGCAACTTCATGAAGACACGATGATGGAGATCATGGTGTCATGCCGGTGATGATGATGATCATGGTGCCCCGAAGATGGAGATCAAAAGGAGCAAAATGATATTGGCCATATCATGTCACTATTTGATTGCATGTGATGTTTATCATGTTTACATCTTATTTGCTTAGAACGACGGTAGCATAAATAAGATGATCCCTCGCTAAAATTTCAAGAAAGTGTTCCCCCTAACTGTGCATCGTTGCGAAGGTTCGTTGTTTCGAAGCACCACGTGATGATCGGGTGTGATAGATTCTAACGTTCGAATACAACGGGTGTAAGCCAGATTTACACATGCAAAACACTTAGGTTGACTTGACGAGCCTAGCATGTACAGACATGGCCTCGGAACACGGAAGACCGAAAGGTCGAACATGAGTCGTATAGAAGATACGATCAACATAGAGATGTTCACCGTTGATGACTAGTCCGTCTCACGTGATGATCGGACACGGCCTAGTCGATTCGGATCATGTAACACTTAGATGACTAGAGGGATGTCTATCTAAGTGGGAGTTCATTGAATAATTTGATTAGATGAACTTAATTATCATGAACTTAGTCTAAAATCTTTACAATATGTCTTGTAGATCAAATGGCCCACACTAATGTTGCCCTCAACTTCAACGCGTTCCTAGAGAAAACCAAGCTGAAAGACGATGGTAGCAACTACACGGACTGGGTCCGTAACCTGAGGATTATCCTCATAGCTGCCAAGAAAGCATATGTCCTTGAAGCACCGCTAGGTGACGCACCTGTTTTCCCAGCAACTCAAGACATTATGAACGCCTGGCAGTCGCGTAGTGATGATTACTCCCTGGTTCAGTGCGGCATGCTTTACAGCTTAGAACCGGGGCTCCAAAAGCGTTTTGAGCAACACGGAGCATATGAGATGTTCCAAGAGCTGAAAATGGTTTTCCAAGCTCATGCCCGGGTCGAGAGATATGAAGTCTCCGACAAGTTCTACAGTTGTAAGATGGAGGAGAATAGTTCTTTCAGCGAGCATATACTCAAAATGTCTGGGTTGCACAACCGCTTGTCTCAGCTGGGAGTTAATCTCCTGGATGACGCAGTCATTGACAGAATCCTTCAGTCGCTTCCACCTAGCTACAAGAGCTTTGTGATGAACTTCAATATGCAGGGGATGGAGAAAACCATTCCTGAGATATATTTAATGCTAAAATCAGCGGAGGTGGAGATCAAAAAGGAACATCAAGTGTTGATGGTGAATAAAACCACTAAGTTCAAGAAAGGCAAGGGTAAAAAGGACTTCAAGAAGGACGGCAAGGGAGTTGCCGCGCCCGGTAAGCAAGCTACCAGGAAGAAGCCAAAGAATGGACCCAAGCCTGAGACTGAATGCTTTTATTGCAAGGGAAACGGTCACTGGAAGCGGAACTGCCCCAAGTACTTAGCGGATAAGAAGGCCGGCAATACCAAAGGTATATGTGATATACATGTTATTGATGTGTACCTTACCAGTGCTCATAGTAGCTCCTGGGTATTCGATACCGGTGCGGTTGCTCATATTTGTAACTCAAAACAGGAGCTACGGAATAAGCGGAGACTGGCGAAGGACGAGGTGACGATGCGCGTCGGGAATGGTTCCAAGGTCGATGTGATCACCGTCGGCACGCTACCTCTACATCTACCTTCGGGATTAGTTTTAAACCTCAATAATTGTTATTTAGTACCAGCTTTGAGCATGAACATTGTATCAGGATCTCGTTTGATGCGAGATGGCTACTCATTTAAATCCGAGAATAATGGTTGTTCTATTTATATGAGAGATATGTTTTATGGTCATGCCCCGCTGGTCAATGGTTTATTCTTATTGAATCTCGAACATGATGTTACACATATTCATAGTGTGAATGCCAAAAGATGTAAGGTTGATAATGATAGTCCCACATACTTGTGGCACTGCCGCCTTGGTCACATTGGTGTCAAACGCACGAAGAAACTCCATGCAAATGGACTTTTGGAGTCTCTTGATTATGAATCATTTGACACGTGCGAACCATGCCTCATGGGCAAAATGACCAAGACTCTGTTCTCCGGACAATGGAGCGGGCAACCAACTTATTGGAAATCATACATACTAATGTGTGTGGTCCAATGAGCGTTGAGGCTCGCGGTGGTTATCGTTATGTTCTCACCCTCACTGATGACTTAAGTAGATATGGGTATGTCTACTTAATGAAACACAAGTCTGAGACCTTCGAAAAGTTCAAGGAATTTCAGAGTGAGGTAGAGAATCAATGTGACAGGAAAATAAAGTTCTTACGATCAGATCGTGGAGGGGAATATTTGAGTCACGAGTTTGGCACGCACTTAAGGAAATGTGGAATTGTTTCACAACTCACGCCGCCTGGAACACCTCAGCGTAATGGTGTGTCCGAATGTTGTAATCGCACTCTATTGGATATGGTGCGATCTATGATGTCTCTTACCGATCTACCGCTATCATTTTGGGGTTATGCTTTAGAGACTGCCGCATTCACTTTAAATAGGGCTCCGTCGAAATCCGTTGAGACGACATCGTATGAATTATGGTTTGGGAAGAAACCTAAGCTGTCGTTTCTGAAAGTTTGGGGATGCGATGCTTATGTCAAGAAACTTCAAACTGAAAAGCTCGAACCCAAATCGGAAAAATGCGTCTTCATAGGATACCCTAAAGAAACTATTGGGTATACCTTCTACCTTAGATCCGAAGGCAAGATCTTTGTTGCCAAGAATGGATCCTTTCTGGAGAAAGAGTTTCTCTCGAAAGAAGTAAGTGGGAGGAAAGTAGAACTTGATGAGGTACCCCCTCTTGAACCGGAGAGTAGCGCAGCTCAGGAAGATGTTTCTGTGGTGCCTGCACCGACTAGAGAGGAAGTTAATGATGATGATGATGAAACTTCGGATCAAGTTGCTACTGAACTTCGTAGGTCCACGAGGACACGTTCCGCACCAGAGTGGTACGGCAACCCTGTCTTGGAAGTCATGTTGTTAGACAACGGCGAACCTTCGAACTATGAAGAAGCGATGGCGGGCCCGGATTCCAACAAATGGCTAGAAGCCATGAAATCCGAGATAGGATCCATGTATGAAAACGAAGTATGGACTTTGACAGACTTGCCCGATGATCGGCAAGCCATAGAGAACAAATGGATCTTTAAGAAGAAGATAGACGCGGATGGTAATGTGACCATCTATAAGGCTCGACTTGTTGCTAAGGGTTATCGACAAGTTCAAGGGGTTGACTACGATGAGACCTTCTCACCCGTAGCGAAGCTGAAGTCCGTCAGAATCATGTTAGCAATTGCCGCATACTATGATTATGAGATATGGCAAATGGACGTCAAAACGGCATTCCTTAATGGTTTCCTTAAGGAAGAGTTGTATATGATGCAACCGGAAGGTTTTGTCGATCCTAATAATGCTGACAAGGTATGCAAGCTCCAGCGCTCAATCTATGGTGGTGCAAGCATCTCGGAGTTGGAACATTCGCTTTGATGAGATGATCAAAGCGTTTGGGTTTACACAGACTTATGGAGAAGCCTGTGTTTACAAGAAAGTAAGTGGGAGCTCTGTAGCATTTCTCATATTATATGTGGATGACATACTATTAATGGGAAATGATATAGAATTCTTGGAAAGCATAAAGGCCTACTTGAATAAGTGTTTTTCAATGAAGGACCTTGGAGAAGCTGCTTACATATTAGGCATCAAGATCTATAGAGATAGATCGAGACGCCTCATTGGTCTTTCGCAAAGCACATACCTTGACAAGATATTGAAGAAGTTCAATATGGATCAGTCCAAGAAGGGGTTCTTGCCTGTATTACAAGGTGTGGCATTGAGCACGGCTCAATGCCCGACCTCGGCAGAAGATAGAGAAAACATGAGTGTCATCCCCTATGCCTCAGCCATAGGGTCTATTATGTATGCCATGCTGTGTACCAGACCTGATGTGAACCTCGCCGTAAGTTTGGTAGGAAGGTACCAAAGTAATCCCGGCATGGAACACTGGACAACGGTCAAGAACATCCTGAAGTACCTGAAAAGGACTAAGGATATGTTTCTCATTTATGGAGGTGATGAAGAGCTCGTCGTAAAGGGTTACGTCGATGCTAGCTTCGACACAGATCTGGATGACTCTAAGTCACAAACCGGATATGTGTATATTTTGAATGGTGGGGCAGTCAGCTGGTGCAGTTGCAAGCAAAGCATCGTGGCGGGATCTACATGTGAAGCGGAGTACATAGCAGCCTCGGAGGCAGCACAGGAAGCAGTCTGGATGAAGGAGTTCATCACCGACCTAGGAGTTATTCCCAATGCATCGGGCCCAATGACTCTCTTCTGTGACAACACTGGAGCTATTGCCCTTGCCAAGGAGCCCAGGTTTCACAAGAAGACCAGGCATATCAAGCGTCACTTCAACTCCATTCGTGAACATGTTCAAGATGGAGACATAGATATTTGTAAAGTGCATACGGATCTGAATGTCACAGATCCGTTGACTAAACCTCTTCCACGAGCAAAACATGATCAACACCAGAACTCTATGGGTGTTCGATTCATCGCAATGTAACTAGATTATTGACTCTAGTGCAAGTGGGAGACTGTTGGAAATATGCCCTAGAGGCAATAATAAAGTGGTTATTATTATATTTCCTTTTTCATGATAATTGTCTATTGTTCATGCTATAATTGTGTTATCCGGAAATCATAATACATGTGTGAATACATAGACCACAACATGCCCCTAGTAAGCCTCTACTTGACTAGCTCGTTGATCAATAGATGGTTATGGTTTCCTGACCATGGACATTAGATGTCATTGATAACGGGATCACATCATTAGGAGAATGATGTGATGGACAAGACCCAATCCTAAGCATAGCACTAGATCGTGTAGTTCGTCTGCTAAAAGCTTTTCTAATGTCAAGTATCATTTCCTTAGACCATGAGATTGTGCAACTCCCGGATACCGTAGGAATGCTTTGGGTGTATCAAATGTCACAACGTAACTGGGTGACCATAAAGGTGCACTACAGGTATCTCCGAAAGTGTCTGTTGGGTTGGCACGAATCGAGACTGGGATTTGTCACTCCGTATGACGGAGAGGTATCTCTGGGCCCACTCGGTAATGCATCATCATAATGAGCTCAATGTGACTAAAGAGTTAGCCACGGGATCATGCGTTACGGAACGAGTAAAGAGACTTGCTGGTAACGAGATTCAACAAGGTATAGGGATACCGACGATCGAATCTCGGGCAAGTATCATACCGGTAGACAAAGGGAACTGTATACGGGATTGATTGAATCCTCGACATCGTGGTTCATCTGATGAGATCATCGTGAAACATGTGGGAGCCAACATGGGTATCCAGATCCCGCTGTTGGTTATTGGCCGGAGAGATGTCTCGGTCATGTCTGCATGGTTCCCGAACCCGTAGGGTCTACACACTTAAGGTTCGGTGACGCTAGGGTTGTTATGGGAAATAGTATGTGAATACCGAATGTTGTTCAGAGTCCCGGATGAGATCTCAGACGTCACGAGGAGTTCCAGAATGGTCCGGAGGTGAAGAATTATATATGGGAAGTCCAGTTTCAGTCACCGGAATGGTTTCGGGGGTTATCGGTATTGTACCGGGACCACCGGAAGGTGTCCGGGGGTCCACCGGGTGGGGCCACCTGCCCTGATGGGCCAAGTGGGCTGAGCAATGGAGGGAACCAGCCCCTGGTGGGCTGGTGCGCCCCCCCAAGGGGCCCAAGGCGCCTAGGGTTGGAAACCCTAGGGGGTGGGGGCGCCTCCCACCAAACTTGGGGGGCAAGTTCCCCCCCTTGGCCGCCGCCCCCCCTTAGATGGGATCTAAGGGGGCCGGCCCCTTCTCCCCTTCACCCTACAAATAGAGGGGGGTGGGAGGGCAGCAGCACCTGATCCCTGGCGCAGCCCCCCCCCCCTCTCCAACACCTCCTCCCCCTCCGTTTGAGCTTGGCGAAGCCCTGCCGGAGAACTGCAAGTTCCACCACCACGCCGTCATGCTGCTGGAGCTGTCTTCCCCAACCTCTCCCTCCTCCTTGCTGGATCAAGGTGCGGGAGACGTCACCGGGCTGCACGTGTGTTGAACACGGAGGCACCGTTGTTCGGTGCTTAGATCGGAATCGACCGCGATCTGAATCGCTGCGTGTACGACTCCTCCAACCGCGTTCTTGCAACGCTTCCGCATCGCGATCTTCAAGGGTATGAAGATGCACTCCTCTCTCTCTCGTTGCTAGTCTCTCCATAGATTGATCTTGGTGATGCGTAGGAAATTTTTTGATTTACTACTACGTTCCCCTTCACTCAGCCCCGAGGGTGGACTACTCCCTCCTCATCATGGTGGCCGCCGGGATGATGAAGATGGCCACCGGTGATGATTTCCCCCTCCGGCAGAGTGTCGGAACGGGGTTTAGATTGGTTTTTCATGGCTACAGAGGCTTGCGGTGGCGGAACTTCTGATCTAGGGTCTCCGCGAGGGTTTTTGCAATATTTGGCAATTTATAGGGCGAAGAGGCGGTGTAGGAGGCCATCGAGGTGGGCACAACCCACCGGGGCGCGCCTGGGGGCCCAGGCGCGCCCTGGTGGGTTGTGCCCCCCTCGGGGCACCCCCCAGGTGCTGCTCTGGCCCATTGGATGTCTTCTGGTCCATAAAAAATCCCCAAAAAGTTTTGCTGCGTTTGGACTCCGTTTGGTATTGATTTTCTGCGATGTAAAAAACAAGCAAAAAATAGCAACTGGCACTGGGCACTATGTCAATAAGTTAGTCCCAAAAAATGATATAAAGTTGCTATAAAATGATTGTAAAACATCCAAGAATGATAATATAGCAGCATGAATACTTCATAAATTATAGATACGTTGGAGACGTATCAGCATCCCCAAGCTTAATTCCTACTCGTCCTCTAGTAGGTAAATGATAAAAGAAATAATTTATGAAGTGTGAATGCTAGCAAAGTGCATAAGTTTGATCAATAGTAATTTCAATCACTTTTCCTAGCATCATAACAGCAACTCTTTCCCATAAAACTCATCATGTTAAAGTAGCAACCAATTCACATGTTAAGGTTCAAACAATGAATTCTCTTGAAACTCAACAACCTATATTCTTAGTCACCAAACAATTGCAATTCAACTTATTCAACAGAGTCTAAGTAAGAGCTCCACATACTCAACCATCATATAGTCTTCTATAATTGCTAACACTCACCGCATACACATGAGCAAAACGTTTCAACCGGACACATAGAAATATTGGGGCTTATAATTTTGCCTCCCAACGTATTCACCTCAAGGGTGATGTCAACAATAATAACTCATGCTACCCATATCCAACTGGATATATGTGCCTAGATCTTTCCTCGCCACATGATGCTTGCCAAAAGAGAAAACTAAAAAGGAATAGAGAGAAAAACTTTGACTCTTGCAAGAAAGTAAATACATAAAAGTAAAAGGTAGGCCCTTCACAGAGGGAAGCAGAGGTTGCCATGCGCTTTTTGTTTGTATGCTCAATCCCTTAGTGCAAAAGAATGTCACGTTATATTGCCCCTTATGATAGCAACCTTTATTATGCAGTTTGTCGCTTTTATTCTTTGCCATCACAAGTTCGTACAACGCTCAATTTTCTCTTACACTAAATGATCTAACACTTTTAGAAGCAATTTTTATCGCCTTATTGCACCGATGACAACTTACTTGAAGGATCTTACTCAATCCTTAGGTGGTATGGTGGACTCTTGAAAATAAGATTTGGGTTTAAGGGTTTTTGGATGCACAAGTAGTATCTCTACTTGGTGCGGAATTTTTGGCTAGCAAAGATGGGGGCAAGCACCACATGTTGAAGGATCTATGACAATATAACTTCTATGTGAATATGAACAAACATAAATCATTACGTTGTCTTCCTTGTCCAACATCAACAATTTTGGCTTATAATATTTTGATGGGGGCTCACAATCACAAAATATTTTCAAGATAGTGTATTTGCATGTGAAAATTCTCTTCCTTATAGTAATCATTCATGAATTGCTTGTATGACCAATATTGTGATTGTCAAGCTTCAAAAGATTTCACTTTCTAAACCCAATGTGAAGCTACCACTAGGCATGATATGAACATATAATTTCAACTTCATGGTATTCAATTCATTCAACAATTTACTCATAGGATATAAGTGAGGCACAAGAGTGAATGACAAACTACTCCAAAAAGATATAAGTGAAGATCAAGCGAGTAGTTAAGTAAAGGGGTAGCTAATTGAGGACTCTCTCTTATTTAAAAACTTTCAGATCTAAGTATTTTATTAAAACAGCAAGTAAAACAAAACAAAATGACATTCCAAGAATAGCACAACTCAAGTGAAGAAGCAAAAACTTAGGCTCAACCGATACTAACCGATAATTGTTGATGAAGAAAGTTGGGATGCCTACCGGGGCATCCCCAAGCTTAGATGCTTGAGACTTCTTGAAATATTATCTTGGGATGCCTTGGGCATCCCCAAGCTTGAGCATTTGCGTCTCCTTAATTCCTTTTATATCACGGTTTCCCTAAATATTAAAAACTTCATACACACAAAACTCAACAAGAACTCGTGAGATAAGTTAGTATAAACCAATGCAAAAACCTTATCATTCTCTACTGTAGCAAATCACAAAAAATATTATTCAACATTGCATACTAAATGCCTCTGCATATTTAATACTCCTATCCTCAAATAGAATCATTAAACAAGCAAACATATGCAAACATAATAGCAATCTGCCAAAACAGTACAGTCTGTAAAGAATGCAAGAGTATCAATAATTATTTAACTCCAAAAATTATGAAATTTACCACACTGTATAAAATTTATCAGAGCTTACTGTGCAAAAAGTTTCAACATTTTATCACATTCTGACTTTTCTCGAGAATTTTTGCAACATCGATAAACTTTCTGTTTTGAAACAGCAACTCATATACTTGCAAAATGAGCATGGTAAAGGCTATCCTTGACATTTTTATTGAAAATAAAGATGCAAAACATTATTCTAAATAACAGGAAGCAAATCCTACCAAGAAAATGACGCTCCAAGCAAAACACATATCATGTGACGAAAAATGTAGCTCCAAGTGAGGTTACCGATAATGTTGGAGACGAAAGAGGGGATGCCTTCCGGGGCCTCCCCAAGCTTAGCTTGTCCGATCTTCCTTGAATATTACCTTGGGGTGCCTTGTACATCCCCAAGCTTAGGGTCTTGTCACTCCTTATTCTCCTCATATCGACATCTCACCCAAAACTTGAAAACTTCAATCACACAAGACTTAACGGAACTTCGTGAGATATGTTACTATGATAAAGAGCAAACCATTTCAGTTTGGTACTGTCAAAGACAAGATTCGTAATTGTTTCCACACAATTCCTACTGTAGCATATCATTTCCACAATTTATATTGATCAATATAAGCCATAGAAACTAGAAAACAAGCAAACTATGCATTGAAAACATAATCTGTCAAAAACAGAACAGTCTGTAATAATCTGTACTCCAACCATACTTATGCTACTCCAAAAATTCTGAAAAATTAGGACAACGTAGAGAATTTTTATATCTATCACCTGTAAAAAATTCAGATCAAAATCACGTTCCAGTGAATTTTCAAAAATCCTGGACTGAGCGCAAAAGTTTCTGTTTTTGCACAGATTCAAGTCAACTATCATCCATACTATCTCAAAGGCTTTACTTGGCACTTTATTGAAACAAAAGCAATAAAACATGATTACTGCAGTAGCATAATCATGTGAACACATAAAAACAGTAGGGGTAAATGTTGGGTTGTCTCCCAACAAGCGCTTTTCTTTAATGCCTTTTAGCTAGGCATGATAATTTCAATGATGCTCGCATAAAAGATAAGAATAAAAACACAAAGAGAGCATCATGAAGCATATGACTAGCACATTTAAGTCTAACCCACTTCCTATGCATAGGGATTTTGTGATCAAACAAATTATGGGAGCAAGAATCAACTAGCATAGGAAGGCAAAACAAGTGCAACTTCAAAACTTTCAACATAAAGAGAGGAAACTTGATATTATTGCAATATGTAAAAGCATATGTTCCCCTCTCATAATAATTTTTAGTAGCATCATGAATGAATTCAACAATATAGCTATCACATATAGCACTCTTTTCATGATGCATAAGCATATAAATTTTCTTACTCTCCACATAAGCAAATTTATTATCATGAATAGTGGTGGGAGCAAACTCAACAAAATAACTATCATGTGATTGGAAATTAAAATCATGATGACACGTTTCATGGTTATCATTATTCTTTATAGCACACATGTCATCACCATAATCATCATAGATAGCAACTTTGTTGTCATAATCAATTGAAACCTCTTCCAAAATAGTGGATTCATCACTAAATAAAGTCATGACCTCTCCAAATCCACTTTCATAATTATCACAATAAGATTCAACACCCTCCAAAATAGTGGGATCATTAGTACCTAGAGTTGACACTCTTCCAAACCCACTTTCATCAATATAATCGTCATAAATAGGAGGCATGCTACCATTATAACAAATTTGCACATCAAAACTTGGGGGACTAAAAATATCATCTTCATCAAACATAGCATCCCCAAGCTTGTAGTTTTGCATATCATTAGCATCATGGATATTCAAAGAATTCATACCAACAACATTGCAATCATGCTCATCATTCAAAGATTTTTTGTCAAACATTTTATAGAATTCTTCTTCTATCAATTGAGCACAATTTTACTTTTCATCATTTTCACGAAAGACATTATAGAGATGAATAATATGATGCAACCTCAATTCTATTTTTTTGTAGTTTTCTATTACGAACCAAACTAGTGATAAAACAAGAAACTAAAAGATTCGATTGCAAGATCTAAAGATATACCTTCAAGCACTCACCTCCCCGGCAACGGCGCCAGAAAAGAGCTTGATGCCTACTACACAACTTGTTCTTGTAGACTCGTGTTGGGCCTCGAAGCGCAGAGTTTTATAGGACAGTAGCAAATTTCCCTCAAGTGGATGACCTAAGGTTTATCAATCTGTGGGAGGTGTAGGATGAAGATGGTCTCTCTCAAACAATCCTGCAACCAAATGACAAAAAGTCTTGTGTCCCCAACACACCCAATACAATGGCAAATTGTATAGGTGCACTAGTTCGGCGAAGAGATGATGATAAAAGTGTAATATGGATGGTAGAAATATATTTTTATAATCTGAATAAATAAAAACAGCAAGGTAGCAAGTGATAAAATGGAGCACAAACGGTATTGCAATGCTTGAAAACAAGGCCTAGGGTCCGTACTTTCGCTAGTGCAATCTCTCAACAATGCTAATCTAATTGGATCATATAACCATCCCTCAACGTGTGATGAAGAATCACTCCAAAGTTTCTATCTAGCGGAGAACATAAGAAGAAATTGTTTGTAGGTTACGAAACCACCTCGAAGCTATTCTTTCCGATCGATCTATCCAAGAGTTCGTACTAAAATAACACCAAAGCAAATTCAGATTTGTAATGCTCAATCCAACACAAAGAATCTCAAAGAATGCCCCAAGATTTCTACCGGAGAAACAAAGACAAGAACGTGCATCAACCCCTATGCATAGATTACCCCAATGTCACCTCGGGAATCCGCAAGTTGAGTGCCAAAACATATATCAAGTGAATCAATATAATACCCCATTATCACCACGGGTATTTGTATGCAAGACATATATCAAGTGCTCTCAAATCCATAAAAGTATTCAATCCGATAAAACAAAATCTCAAAGGGAAAACTCAATTCATCACAACAAGATAGAGAGGGAAAAACACCATATGATCCGACTATATTAACAAAGCCCGTGATACATCAAGATTGTGCATCTCAAGAACACGAGAGAGAGAGAGATTAAACACATAGCTACTAGTACAAACCCTCAGCCCCGAGGGTGGACTACTCCCTCCTCATCATGATGGCCGCCGGGATGATTAAGATGGCCACCGGTGATGATTTCCCCCTCCGGCAGAGTGCCGGAACGGAGTCTAGATTGGTTTTTCGTGGCTACAGAGGCTTGCGGCGGCGGAACTTCTGATCTAGGGTCTCCGCGAGGGTTTTTGGAATATTTGGCAATTTATAGGGCGAAGAGGCGGTGCGGGAGACTACCGAGGTGGGCACAACCCACCGGGGCGCGCCTGGGGGCCCAGTCGTACCCTGGTGGGTTGTGCCCCCCTCGGCGCACCCCCAGGTGTTGCTCTGGCCCATTGGATGTCTTCTGGTCCATAAAAAATCCATAAAAAGTTTCGCTGCGTTTGGACTCTGTTTGGTATTGATTTTCTGCGATGTAAAAAACAAGCAAAAAACAACAACTTACACTGAGCACTATGTCAATAAGTTAGTCTAAAAAAATGATATAAAGTTGCTATAAAATAATTGTAAAACATCCAAGAATGATAATATAGCAGCATGAATACTTTATACATTATAGATACATTGGAGACGTATCCGTGTCTATTTGACGTTTGACTGAAAATCAATCGGATATCAGTCAAGTTTTTCAACCAATAATAGAATGACACTTGTATGTATTTGTGTGTCCCTTTTTATTGTATCCCCGCTGTATGTATGTTAACGGTAAAGGCCAATGCTAATCAGGTTGGAACTTGACCATCAACGTATCCTCTGATAAAACATGTAAATTTGAGGGGGCCAAATACTAAATTTATCCTCATCTATACCCTCTAAAAAAATTTCCTTCACACTTTTTGCCAAGGGCCTTGGCCCACAGCACCCCCCCGCCCCCCCCCCCCGAGCACACATAGCTCCGCCACTGATTACAGTGTATTTACGCATACTTGTGTGATTATTACAGTGATATTATGACCGGAACGTGTCGAGTCTCAAAGACGCCCGTTTGCAGCCCCGAGTCATGAGTTGGTATGTAATTACAGTAAGAAAACCTTGCAAGTATAGTACCTCGTGCCATCTACGGATTATAGAGACACAACTGAACCAACATACACACTGCCCTATCCATTGTGTGAAAAAAGCAGTTCAACATCTCTCTGATGCAAAAAGCCTTCTTCTCCATCATTGTTAATTCGCAGTCTGAAAAAAAAGGATCAAACAAGAAATTTGAATCAATTCTGAATTTCCATCATTGCTAATCTGCAAGTGAAATTCAGAATGCTCATTAAAGGTTGGATCAAGGAAAGCAAAGGCTCTTCCCTTCAAACAAATGAAGAAAGAAAACCAATGCTTTTGAATGGTTACAGGGAAGCACAACTGCAACAAGGAAGAATAATATGAAGAGAAATGGATATAGAAGAAACGAGAAATGAAAAAGAAATGGCAAAGATAAACACCAAACAATAAGGTAGAAATTAAAGTACTTACATGGAGAAGATGAGAAATAAAAAAGAAAGGGCAAAGACAAACACCAACAAAGAACCATGGAGTTAGAAATCCTTCAATTCCAATTGGGGCAAAGACAAACACCAAAGCCGCAACTACTAATTGGGGGAGAACCATGGAAGATCATACCAGAGACGATCCACAGGTCGGAAATCCTTAAATTCCAACGTCTTTGCTCATGCATAGTGAATTTCTTTGAGATCTAGAACCTGTAAAATCACAAGAAATAAAAGCAGAGATAACAAATTCTTTCCATTTGACAGAGTGTATTGCACAGAGCACTCTAGTTAAAATCAAAGAAACTGGTCAGTTTTGTTTCAAAAGCACCAGGGCAAAAGAAACTAAAATCTACAGTAGCAAAAAAAAAACTGAAATTACTATTATCAAGTTGCTGAAATTACTAGACAAGCACTTGTGCACAACAAAGTTTCTGACACAAAGGTAGATTCAGTATATATTGACAGCGTGAATAGATGCAACACTACACAACAAAGACACTATGATTTACAATCTAATTACCACTGTAATTTTACTGAATTTACACTGTAATTGAACTGCATGTAAATACAGAAATATTCTAGTAAAAATGCACTGTGATTACTCATGGAAATTACACTGTAACAACATTGTAAATTATAGAGAAATTGCATTGTAATTACAGTAACATAGTAGTGGGATTTACAGTGTACTTACCCTGAAAATTACACTGTAATTACACTGCGATTACAAGTACACTGTAAGAACACTATGATTACAATACTATTACTCTGTAATTTCAGAGGAAATTACACTGTAATTAAAATGAGATTACAATCTTGAAGCTGTTGTAAACTTAGATGAAAACTACCCAAAAACATAGAAAAAAGGTTATAAAATGGATACAAATACTACCCAACAAAGACAAACCACAAAGAAAAATGTTCTAGAATGCTTGGCGACCCAACATAGGCAAACCCCCCAAAAAATATACTTTAATTGCATTGAAAATTTCATTGATCTAGTGTAATTAACCTAAAAATAAACTGAAAATAGCACTATAGTAACCTGAAATTACATTGTAATTGCAGTGACTGTAAAACTAAAAATCACAAAAGTTACAGCAAAAATTGCACTGTGTTTAACTTTGGAGATTACACTGAAATTACAGTGTCACTACTCTATGATTTCAGAGGAAATTACACTGAAATTAAAATGAAATTACAGTTATGAAGTTGTTGTAACTTAGATGCGACTACTACCTAAAAACGCACACCCCTGCATCTAACAACAAAAAACGCCAGTGGAATCAAACGCCCAGGCTAGCAGAAAGAAAGTCAACAGGGGATTCGGATCCACCGCTAATCCATGCTCCTACCACTGTAACTGCAAAAAAATCGCCAGGAAAATCCACCTCTACGACTACACATACACCTACACATACACAAGGGGAATCGAATCAAACCACAAGATCTAGACAAAATTCAAGGGGGAAAGGGAGAACACCAGGATAACCAACTGAAACCACACGACACTGGAGTGGAAATCAAGTTGAAGAGGAGGAGGAGGAGGAGGAGATCGGAATCACCATGGATGACGAGGAAATCACCAAGAATCGGCTCCCTTTCTCAGCTTTAACTCTCGCCAAGAAATGCGAAAGGACAAGAATCAATTTTTTTTTAAAAGACAGAGAGAGCCAGGGCCCAAGGGATGGGCGGCAACGGGCTGGCCGGGAAACGAAAGCGCACCCGGTAACAGACAGAAAAAAAAATCGCCCGAAAAAGCCAGCTCCCAGCGCGGTCTCAGCACGAGATCATACGGCCAAAAAACTGAATGAAAACCAATTGTAAATCACTCGACTGTAAATTAGCAAAACCGTTGATTAATTAGAAGGCAACATTCCCCTTAATTAGAAGCCAACAAGCCATGTTGCACGTAGCCATTCAGAGTCCATAATCACGATTGATTAATTAGAAGCCAACCCAGCCATGCTGCCTGACACCTCACCCTCCGTTTATGAATTTTTAAGGTGGCTTGTTGATTCTCACATTACTCAGGAACGTATATAACCGGTGGAGTTTCAGATAAAGAAGCGACATGTGACTATTTACTTTAAAAAAAAAATCTTAAGATAGCTTGATTTTTCTTTAAAAGAATGATAGCTTAGATTTGTTTTTAGATGTTGAGATAGCATAGAACACATCCAACCACACCTGCAGTGACGCTTTATCCTTTTTCCCTCTCCCCTTTCTCTCGATCCCCGCCGATGCGGAGCACCAGAGGTCGCTAGGACACCCACACAACCTCGCCCCACGGCACCACCAGCCGGCCCGCCATCTTCGGCCGACGACCCACGGATCTCGCCGGACCGGCTGCACCCTGCTCGCCCTGCCGCAGATGCTCCCGACCTGGCAGGCACAGCTCCCTGCGTGCGTGCTAGCCGTTGGCTATCGCGGGCCGCGGGCGTGCGACCTAGCAAGCCGTTGGCCACGACGTGCTAGCTAGCGGGCTACCACTACGTGCGCGCACGCAGCCGTGTGCTGGCCGGCGTGCCGTGTGTTGCACTGGCCGCGGCGTGAACAGCCGCCCCTGCCGCGCGTGCCGGCCGTTGCTGTCGCGGGTGCCGGCCACGAGCTGACCGCTGCTGCCGCTCGGACCCGCGGGATAGGAGTTCCCGCGCCCACGTATGCTGCTGCTGCATGCATGCGTGCATGATTTGCTGGTGTGTGTGCTGCGTGTGTGTCGCCGACAGGCAGGCCCGGTCTTGAAATTTTGGGGGCCCGGGCGGGAGCAAAAATTGAGGCCCATTAATATAAAAATCATAATGATTAATTATATGCGTCCATATGAAATGTATCCAACAAACACTTGAATACATCCAAAATCAATATTTATATCAAATAATTTAAACATATTACCTTCAATTTTCTTCACTGCAAAACTTATGATGAGGTTGATGCCAATCTCATTCAACAATTTCTTCCCGATGAATAATGTTGCTAAACTAGTTAACTCCATTTTCATCTTCCATTTTTTGCTAGGAGATGCAAACTTCCTGGATGACGTGATGACACACAATGCTGGAAATAAAACAAATAATGATCAAATGGTGAATGGTGTAGTCTATGCATAATGTATGCAAAGATAAATTACTTAATTTATGAATACACGTGTGGGGGATAGGGAATGGTGATATGGTAGATCGACACCGGGCATTCGGCGATGGCATATGTACTGGCGTCTGGCGGAAGGAGCTTCATGCTTGGCGGCGTGCGTCAAGCACCTAGAGACGGGATTACCAAAGAGCAGAATTACTCGTTGTCTCAACTGGCGATCTGACTCACAACCGGTGGCCGGAGGAATTGGGATCTCACTCGCGAACTCACGATCGGAAGGAGAACATGACGAGGTCGTACAGCTGCTGATCGGAGATTCGGAAGGAAACTGCGGATCGTGAAATATCTTGCGACACACCATCATGGACCAGATGAGGACTCACAGTCGGAAGGTAAAAATTGACGCCGTAAAACTCGCGAACGGAAGGACGATTGTGTGCCTACCCTTTTTTCAGAAGGTCTGCGTGCGTAGCTACAGAGAGCTTGGCTCCAATCTGCGTCCCTGGATTTCGGGGGCCCGGGGCCCAACTTCCATTATTCCTGTTTTCTAAACTCTAGATAAAACTGCAAAAAAGGCGCGCAAGCTAGGATTCGAACCAGCGTCGCAGGTTATCAGGTTTCGACGTATAACCAACTCGACCACTTCACCAGATGTGGTAGCATACATGTTTTCGTCCATTTATTTGTTCTTCTTTTTCCTTTTTTCTTTTGCTTTTGCTTTTTATCTATCCTTTTTTACTTTCTTTTTTCGAAATTCGTAATTGTTTTCTTCAAATAGATGAACTTCTTCTCTAAATCCATGAACTGAATTTTTTGAAACTCGTGAACTTTTTTCAAATTGATGAACCTTTTTCAGAATAGAGGAACTTATTTTTCAAATTTGATGAACTTTTTACAATTTTCTGAACTTTTTATTAAAATTGATGAATTTTTTTTGCAAAATCCATGAACTATTTCTCAAAATCGATGAACTTATTTTCAAAATCGATGAACTTTTTCCAAAATAGATGAACTTTTTTCAATTTACATGAACTTATTTTCAAAATCAATGAACTTTTTTCAATTTAGGTGAACTTTTTCCAAATTCGATGAACTTTTTTCAAATCGATGAACTATTTTTCAAATTCAATGAACATTTTTTCAAAATCGATGAACTTCTTTTGAATTTGTGAACTTTTTTTTGAATACATGAACCTTTTTGAGTTGGTGAACTAATTTTTGAATATGCGAACTTTTTTTTGCATGCTAATGAACTCCATCTGTAATATGTGAAGATATTTTCAAATAATTGAAAAATATAAATGCTACAGTGTAATGCAATAAATAGCGCGTCTACATTTCTATTCTTTAAAGCTTTCGCGCTGTAAATAGGCAATAGTAGTTTGCTGGTGCAGTGGCTAGCCTCTCCGTGTGGAAGCGCGAGGGCGCGAGATCGAATCCGAGTCGGGAGGTATTTTTGCCGGTCATTTTTCGCGTTGCTTGTTGCGCGATCGTGGGCCGGCCCATCCAGCGGCTGCTGCAGGCGCCAGTTCTCTTGCGCGGCGCTGAAGGCGCGGTATAGGAGCCCTCCCTCAGGGCCGGCCCTGCCGACAGGCATGGATGAGAGCCACAACCACACCCTTAGGTGGGCTGCGCCGGCGAGGGCACCCGAGCTCGCACCATCTCGGATGCTGGGATGCTCCGGCGTGAGCGCGTCGTCCGTGCAGCCATCTCGGCGTCCGGCTTCGCTAGGGACGCGCTTCGCGGTGACGGCGCCTGCTCCGGCTTCGGCGAGATGGGCCCGTGCACGGCTCCCGTAGCCCTGCAACTGTGACTACATCGTCGCCTTGGTCTGCTAGCCGCTAGGCGTGCGTGCCACGGCCGTTTGTTGGCCATCATGTCGTGCTGGTCGCCGAGCGTGCGTGCCGCGGCCACGTGCTGGCCACCGGGCATGCGGGCCGCCTCTCTTGCATGTGCTAGCTCGTGGTGCTTTTTCTAGTCCGAACGATGTATATATCTACTTTCAAATCCCGGCCGTCAACTATGGTTAACATAACATTAACGGGTATAAAGAGATGACGTATGGAGAACTATGAAAGCCTCATCCCTTTAATATTAGGTAAAGAGTAAGTTGTTTTATCTGTGGTGAGTGTAATGCGTGCTGTCCAATTTATGGGCACAAACAACATGATTCAAAGACCTAGGCAAGC
Organism: Thinopyrum elongatum; assembly: GCA_011799875.1. Classification (NCBI taxonomy): domain Eukaryota; kingdom Viridiplantae; phylum Streptophyta; class Magnoliopsida; order Poales; family Poaceae; genus Thinopyrum; species Thinopyrum elongatum. The sequence goes on from CM022299.1 coordinate 619,083,612, forward strand.
AACACATATTGTTTAGCGAATTCATGACCTTTAGGTGGCAGGTGGAGATATCTACGAGGAGCGAAGACAATATGAAATAACGGTGTTCCACATAATATAATGCATTGTTCTAGTCTCACGACCTTAATTGTGGAGGCGACCATGTTATGGAAACGTTGAAGCAAGACTATAAGGAAGAACGAATCCGGCTTGGAGGAGTTTGACCACTCGAGGGTGATCCGCCTATGAAACAAACAATCTACGTATTAGAACCATGACACAAGGTAATTGGTGTCACCGTCGCATTGGCACACTCGATGTAAACCATGATCCAAAGTTTCTCTGCGCCTAATTTCTCTATTTCATGAAACAGCCGTTTATTTTCAATCGTTTACTTTTTGCTGTTTACTTTCAAGTCATTCTTATTCTCGGCTTCTCGCTGCTAGAATCAATCCTCTCCACCACCCTGGTATATTTGTTTCACAGGACAATAATACCATACGCAAATTTTCAGACAGTTATTTCACACAAGACCAGTGACAACTTGTGTCTGACTGAAATGCCACTCACGATACTCTCCTCCGCTCATCATGGGGACAATAACTATTAGCATACTTACACGAAGGTGCTACACTACCCTGTGTGTCTTGCAAGCCACCAACGACTCATGTCACTGTCAAAAGCAAGAAGGTGGCCATGTATGCTTGGATCCCTGGATTGCATGCACTAGCAATGGAAGAATTTTCCATATGCTCTACAAGGGCAACATCAGGGCCATTCCAAGAAGTCCAACATCATTCTTGAAGCGGTTGCATCACAAGACCTCTGGATTTGACATTCTTTCTTTGGGATGTCCGTGTCTCACAATAACATCAATGTGCTACAGTGGTCTCAATTGTTTGCAAGGTTGTGTGCAGGAAAATCTCCTCCGTGCAACTATACCATCAATGGTCATGACTATACCATGGGCTATTATCTTTGTGATGGTATCTATCCTAGTATCCTTCGTGGGTGACCTTCGCCAAGATCATCTCTAATCCAAGGGGTGGGTGACCTTCATGGGTGAACTTGCTCATGAGTTGCCCAAAGACAAGGAAGAACTAGAAAGTGTCTCGAGAGGGCATTTGAAGTGCTCAAAGTCTGTTTTGCAGTTGTTTGAGCACCAATAAAACTATGGGATCCAGAAACATTTTGGGAGGTGATGATCATGTGTAACATGATTATGGAGGATGAGGGTAATGGAGTTTGCCATGATCGAGAATTGAGCGCATGGTGATCCTATCCAAATGCCATAGTAGAATCCTGCAATGTTTGAAAATTGTATTCAAATGCATTACTAGGTTCGCCATCGAGCAACTCATGAGCAGGTTTAGAATGATCTGGTCGAGCATTTGTGGGCGCTTCGAGGGCAGAACTAAAAACATGTCCGAATAAGTTGAATTCAAATTTGAACTATTTTATTAAAAACTTCATGTGTTGGATTGTAATATTTATATTTAAATTTGAATTATTATTGCATTAGAATATTTGTATAATATAATTATGGATGAAGGATGATATTTATCTTTAATTATTTTACCTGCTATGGATTAGGAAAAAAACAGGAAAAGATATTTGATGCATCGGGTTAGACGGCCGCTCCTTATCTGTTGTCCGCGGACACGTCTGGATATATCTACAGACATTTTAGTGTGTCCGTTTTGATGCACGCTGTTGCAGATGGCCTTAGTGGTTTTCCTTGAATAAAACTCTCCAATTCTTGCTTTGAAAAAAAAAAACTCTCCTATTCTTTGATTTTTTTTTTACAGTTTTGCTAAAGCACATCTAGATGTGCCATAAGTATTGCACATCTAAGTCCTTTGTCATTGATCTTACCTGAAGATTTGTGTAGGTATTTTCTTTTTTTATTTCTTTTTTCGTTTTATACTTGATTGATTTACTTAGATATGCAATAGATGTGCCCTGCATAGACCTGGCCATGGGCAGCCCGGCCCGGCCGGCCCGACCCGACCCGGTCCGAAAAAGCCCGATCCGACATTGCCCACGGGCCGGGCTTGGGCCTAGATTTTGAGCCCGATGGCCGGGCCGGGCCCGGGCCCGTCGTATTTGCAGATTAAGAAAGAGGCCCGGCGGGCTTTTTGCATGACGGGCCGGGTTTGGGCCTGATTTTTAGGCCCGACTGTCGGGCCGGGCTTGGGCCTGGGTTTTCTTCGCCGGGCTTAGGTAGGCCCGGCCCGACCGATGGCCAGGTATTCTGCACAGACTCAAAAAATTAATTACACGTGTTAGCCTCCCTCCGCTTTCCCCTTTCCCCTCTCCTTCCACGCCGTGCGATGACAGGGGGAGGAAATCCCTAGGTTCCGGCGAGAGTCCGCGGGGAGAGGGGGGGACAGAAGAAGGAGGCGGCTGCCGGTGGCGTGCGGGGGGCGGCGAACGACGGCGAGGCGCAGCTGAAGGTTAGATCCTCTGAGCTATGTCTCCCGCGCGCCAAATCCACCCCGCGCCGCAATTTTCAGCGGTTTTGCTAAAATTTCCGAGATGATTTTGAGGCGCCGCAGCGCGCACACACTATTTTGCAGGCTGCATAGTCAAGGGGGAGGGGGTCGCTAGTACAATCGCTCTCCCCCGACCACGGGTTGCGTGGGGAGGGGAGGAAAAGGCCAGCCACGACGGGCGGGGAGCGGAGGTTGCCGGACCTGCTAGCCCGCCGGACCAACTCCCTGCAACACCAATTAGTCAGGTACCACTCCGATCGCAGGACTCGTTTTCTTAGCTAGTTCAGTAGCAATCTGCTCTCCTCGTTTTCTACTGGCTTGTACTCACGAGCTCTTGCTAACTGAAGAAAACCTGACGAAACTGAAGACAGCTTCAGCAGCTGTTAACTGACAGTAATCAATCAATCAATCAACTAGTTTTGTGTCTAGACCAAACTTCTACCCGGGTGCTTGCGTGCCTCGTGTGAATGATGATGCAAACCAGAGAATCTTTTCCTGCGTAGCTGCAGACAACTGCATGGTAACCATCCTCTGAACTGTATCCCTCCTAGAAATGTGTCAGGTCAGTGGCACAACAAGTTTACATTGTCACTGGTTTCTTTGTGCTGAGAGGTGGCAAGGCGCCTGGCAAAAAATGCAGACCTTATTCGGGACTTTGACTGATCAGATATTCCTCCACAGGCGTTGATTACCATCCTTTGAGTTGCTACTATGCCCTGACGCCTGGCAAGTTCTCAATAGTCTGTTTGGAGCGATTTAGGCAATATTTTCAACTGACAAAACCCTATTTAGGTAACATCTTCATATCAGATGTCACACAGATGTAGGCAAAATGTATCCCATATCTAGAAAAACAATCACACGCAGCAAGCCTCTCCAATACTATCTTCAATGTGTTAGTCTGATATCATACAAGCTCTTTTATCATGGGCAATATCATGTTGCCAGATGTAGACAAAATACAATGAAATAAAATTCAGAGGATATGATGTAGGAGTAGTCAACAATTTGTTTCATATCATGTTGCCTTTTTTCAACTACAACCGGAGCAACATCTATATAGGATCAGGGGGCAACATGGTTTTTTGTTCTGTCCCATTTTTCCCAACAAAGTAATATCAAGGTTTTGCCCATTTCTTATTTTCTTGCCCAAACTACCATTTTTTTAATGATGAACAAGTAGGCAACACCTGTATATGTAATCCATCAAGGAGCTCATTTAGCCATCACCATCGCATGTATACTCATCAAGGAGCTCATTCAGGTCAAGGCCAACCATCTTGGGAAAAACAAGAGAAAGGAATTCAGCATTACTGTTTGCAGGAAACAAACAAACACACATAGGGAAACCAGACTACCGGGAACACAAGGGTGGGGGGCAATCATGTATTTAGGTCTTGCCTAACCAGCAAGACCAAAGCCATTTTCACACACTTCATAAAACTCAAACAGAATAATTTGCCCACCACCTCACACAAAAGGGGAGCAACTTTATTCTGTACAAAAATGCAATTTTACTTCCCATCATAAAACAACAAAAAAGACTACAAGACTACCACAGGGGAAGCAACTATATATGTAACATCTGATCCAAAATCATTCTGGAGACAAAAGACTACAAAAATATTTTCCCGAGAAGAACAGTTTTCGCGACACGGCAACTTTTCTCTTCTTCTTTTTTTGCATTTTTTTGTACTGTGATCTATGTGGATTTTTTTCTCCTAGGTTCTTTTTCCTCTGCACACCACCCTGAAACTATTTCTTTTGCCGATTTTTCGGTAGGCACCAGGTGCAAAACAGTGAGCAAGAGGGAGTTTCCGGCACAAGCTTTTTTCCACATAAGGATCAAAACAGCAGTACATCATAAGGCAAAGAAGAGGCATGTATGTAACATATCTAACTGGCGGTATCTTGATTTCCTGTAGTGTGAAAATCTGCACTCAAGTTTTAAGACAGCAACAGGAGGGAGGAAATACCCATTTCTATTGCCTGCTTTTCCTTGTTTATCATTTTTTTCTGTGCACTTTGTTGCCCGCTTTGTTGTTCTTGTTTGCCTGCCTAGGTCCGAAGTTTCTCCTCCCTGTTCCTGCTGTGCGGTGGCGGCTGGGAGAAGGGAGGGGGGGGGGGGGGGGATAGATGGCAATGTATTGTTTGCCTGTCTAGGGCTGGGGATCAGCAGGTGGTTTGGTTTGGCGTGAGCTAATGGGGAACAGGGTCGCGAGGGGTCCAAACGTCCGTTTCTGGCTAGGAGAGGGGCGGGGGGGTGTGCTCTTACCTAAAAAGGGAGGCCGCTGTATAACTCTAGGGAGCAAGCGATTGCTCCCTAGCAGCGTCCAATATTTTTCTCTCCACAAAGAAAAGCGCTAGTTCAGGAAGCATCTTGTATGTGGCGGCGGCTGCCTGCTCGTCCGAGCTGTGGGCTAGCTGTGTGGTGCGGACCTGCGGGCAGTGGGAGGAGGCTTCTCGGTCCTCATCTCCACTCCGGTGGGCTGCGACCCTTGCAGAAGAAACCGCCCTCGGATTCCATAAAAAGAGCACTAGCCTCTCTCTCTCCCTCCACACGGATATCCCCATAAAGGAGAGGAGAGGTGTGGAGAGGACAAGCACAGGAGCGGCAGGGGGAGCTCACCGCGGCGGAGGGAGGACAGCCCACAGCTCTCCGCCCCAGCCAGCGCCACTATCCATCTGAATTTTTTCCTTGCGTTTATTTTTTTGGAATCGTAGGGGTCATACTGTTGTTAGCTTTGCTCATCCGTTATGAGCTGTTTTCACTTGTCACATTAGCCTGAAATAGTGAGCTGTATGCAGACATGGTGGCATTACAGATAGGTACATATGTCTCTTGTCTCTTTCGCGTCTTGGGTATTCACTGTTCAGGCTGTTTCGGTGTGCATACATCATGGTGGAATTAAGATGCCTACCTATGTGTGTGTTGGTTGGATATTCATGAATCACGATGTCCTCAAGCAGTGATGGAGGCAGGAACCCTAAATTTCTAATGTTGAGGGGGGGTCGAAGATGAACAAACGAGCCTATCCTATGCCAGTACCATGCCTCGACCGTAGCGGGCCGTTCCTGAGCTAGAATGCGAAATCATGGAATATGGTGCATGGTTTAATATGACTTGTAGTATGAAGTTACGTATGGCAGTCATGTCCATAAATGATATGTCATTTCTAGCGGTATTAGAGTCTTAGAGATCAGCTCTATTAGAGTAAAGCAAGCACTTACGAACAAATACCTGTAGAGTTGTGTTAGGAACCAACTTCACTTATCACTGCACGATAATGGATTACAAGAACTGAGGTGGCTAATTTTTTTGTAGGGGTACATGATAACAGCAAGAAAGGGGTCGAGGAATTGCTGTAAGAGATTGAAGGGCTAGAAGAACTGGAAAGATACCTATTGCTAGGCCCAAATTATCATGAAATGAAGTGAAAATAGCATAGATGACTTGCTGTCACCTGTTAGGCAGCACAGAGGCCCCAAAATGTATCAACATCCAAGAGGCCATCCTGACATGTATGGATTTAGTTCAGTGACGGGTTGCTTGCCACAAAATGATAGCTTAGTGGGAATGGTGACTGGAAGCTGTCATGGGGTCTTTGGTTGGGAGAATGGCAAATACTGCCCAGGCTGTGAAATAGGTTGTTGCAACTCAGCTCCAATAGGCTGCTATATTAAATGGTGAACAGTTTCAGTAGCATCGTCAAGCAAATGTTTCCTTGGTCAAGATATATTGCTCAGAAGAGCTGCAATGATCTTATACCACAAGGGGGTGACGAGTGTTGCCATTAAGCATTGTTGCACCAAATGGGGAGCAACACTCAAGAGTGATCTGTACAGTAAGCTGAATTCTAGCTATTCAACCACCAGCTAATTGTTCAAAACTGGATTCTCTATCAATACGGCCACTATTTTAAATTTCTCTTGACTAAAAAATTGCCAATGTACTGCATGCTCATAATCTGCATTGCCCCTGCAACTAGGAATACGATTTACAGCGGCATGCTCCAGTACATGATGCCCATATAAGTTTCCACTGCTCCTCGCTTTGATATAGTATATCTCTAGTGCCCTGCATTTCTCGAGGCAAAAACAACTAGCCAACTCCCTGACTTGCTCATGAACAACTAGAAACTGATGATCAATAAATTCCAATGGGCCAAGGTCATCAACAGAAATAGGCACATACGAACCAAAATTAATAACACTAATAGTAGTTATCAGGAAGCTCACCCTTTTTGCTGATCCCACCTGTACTACTCAGCAAGTGCAAGAAAATGATGGCCACGGCAGGTTCATCTGGATATTCTCTTGACTGAACTCGAACAGTGGCCATGGTCTGAATTATTTGTGATGTATAAATCAAGTCTATGTTGATGCAGTGCTGTGATGTCTGAACTATTTTTTTATCATATTTTGGGCAGCGATGTAATTATTGTATCAAAAGCCGATAACACTGGTGAATGTTACAGATCCTTTGTTTGCCAAGCGATTTGAAAAGACGAAGGCTATGGTGAGGTCCAACAGGGGCGGCGGCAGCGACCGGAGGTTAGTTTGGCGATCGTATCCCAAAATTGGTGACCGATTTTTTGGCCTATTTGTCAGGTTACAAATGAGCCAATCTATCTATTGCGAGGACATTGCTTTAAATAGATGTAGGCGCACACCTAGGAAAAACAGATGAAGAAAAACCTGCCCTAACTTCATTCTCTTATCTGTCCTTTACGGTGATTTGATGTGATGAAGGGGTTGGCTAGCGGCGAGGAAGACAAAGTGCGGCAAGAACTCCGACGTGCCCAAGCAGCCCCCCAGTGCCTTTTTTTTTTGTTTCTGTGAGTTAGATTATTTTGTTTGATCCTTTATTTTGTGTACCCGCAAAAAAAGATTATTTTGTTTCCTCTCGATTGTTTTTACAATGTTCCTCTAAATTAATCTGAATCCAAATGTGTGTGTGTCGTTGATGCAGAGAGGATTTTAGGCTGGAGTACAAGTTGGAACACCCGAACATCAAGGTGTCCTCAGTGGTAAGCATCAAATCTTATCCCACCTATTAGATTGATCAGTTTTTTTTATATACATTCCTGCTTTTAGTTGGTTTGCACTAATCGGTTTTTTTGTGCTTTCGAAATATGCTCAGCTTGTCCCCGGTTTAGTGACAAAACTGAGCATAGTTCGAAACTAGGGGTAAAACCGAATAGTGGGATCTGGGAACCAACTAAGCAGTGTAAGAACCCATGATTATGGTTATTGCTTGGTTTTGAAATTTACACTTGTTCACAGATAAACAAAGCAGGTGGTGATCGATGGCGAGCTATGTCTGATGCAGTGAGTTGATGAAATCTTATTTTGTTCCAGTAATATCTGTTCTTACTAACCGTGTAGCGGGGTGAATCTACGAGGATTTGCTGATATTACTAACATCTATGCCATATTTGATTTTCTGATCGAAATGCAGGATAAGGCGTCATATTGCGCCATGGCTGAGCAACGTAGAGTAGAGTACATCAAGGCGATGGAAGCATACAATAACCCAGGGGAACCCGGCCAGCATGAGGTGGCCCACGAGGTGGAGCCAGCCAATGTAATGTACAACCAAGGGGAACTCGGCCAGCATGAGGTGGAGCATGACGGCGCTGCCGCCGCCGCCGACAACGAGGTGGAGCCTGCGGCTATGATGTGGAATGACGACAACCTCGAGCCATGGAACGATAACGACGACTTTATCTTACAGCCGTTCCATGATGGGTTTATTGTGATGCCAGCACCCGCTGAGTCAACGGCTACTTCCATCACCGTCGGTGGCCCGGAGGTGTCATCCGTCGCCTCCGCTCTCTCGGCTTCCCAGCTTGCCTACAGCCCAGCAAGCGTGCCCAGCAAGCATGGGGGCAGGGGGCAATGTTGAGCAGTCACAAGTGTACAGGGCATCTGGCAATGTTGAGCAGTCACAAGTGTACAGGGCATGGGGCAACGTTGAGCAATCACAAGTGTACAAGTTTTTTTAGGAGTTGGCAGTTTTGATAGTTGATGTTTATAGCTTACTCTAGTTTATGAATGCTGAATATATTGGCTGGATTTGTCTCCTCTCGCACCTGTCTCCTGTCCTCTACTCATACTACATTGCCCGAGACAGTCATGATTAAAAAGGGCAGTATCGTTATACGAAATGCCAGGATTTGCGTGCTTTTTTTTTTTTTGTATTGCCTTCAGCATCAGCTGTTCGGTTGCCTAATGGCAGTCTTATATGGTTCTGTTCAGAAATTAATGCATAGTATACGACTATGTAGATAATTAAGTAGCGAGCTGATGTCAGGCATCTAAACAGGTAACGGCACTTGCAGCTTACTTTTAAGGGTTAGACCAGTGCTTAAACTTACAAAATGTCTTACAGCAATTTTCTTTCAGTGAACACACGAGTTCTATCAAGACTATTCTGTTCATGCGATCAGTTTGTATCTAGATTACATTCTATTTTTGAAGGTAGCTCACTAGTTTGGCAAGAGCTATCCTCTGTACATTAAAGAATGGAAACAGTTGAGTGCAGCCATCTGGTGTTCAACCTCCATGGAGCCTGTTTTTGAAAAATTCAAAAACCGCATTTCAAAGTTCTAAAATAATCTGGAAAAGAATTCACACTGCCATATGGATGTATAATCCAGGCGCTCGTCCTCGCCAAGTTTGGTCGCCGCCGCCCCAGCCTGGTCACCTCCGCCATTGCTTGGTCGCCCCGCGTCCAGCCTGGACCTCGCCGCCCCAGCCTGGTCGTCTCCGCCCCAGCCTGGACCTCCGTCTTCCTCCTCCAGGAGCTCACGCCGTCTTCCACCTCCAGGAGCTCGCCCAGCTTGGCCGCCGCCGCCCCAGATTGGTCGCCCGCCGCCCCAGCTTGGTCCTCGCCATGCCCAGCCCACCTGGCACGTCCTTGCTGTGCCCAGCCCACCTGGCTCGTCGCCGCCGCACACAGCACGTGGTCTCCAGACAGGTTCTCCTTGCCTCGCCCCTTGCACCAGAAATTTACTCCATGAATTTACAGAAATATTTATTCCATGAATCTTTAAATCATTTGTAACTACTGCATTCACAAGAAATTTACTCCATGTAGTACACAGAAGAATTCTTCTGTAAAGAAACATTTGCCTGCACAATTTACTCCATGGAGTATCACTTGTCTGTAATCTTATAGATCAATTCTTCTGTAATCCATGGAGTACTCCTGCATTTGAAGAAAACCAAATCGATCTGTTCTCATGGAAGATTCCTTTCATGGAATTTGCTCATGTAAGAATTAAGAAAGCAGATGTGAACTTGTGTAGCGATAGGGGCATGCGCTGAATTGGTCTTAGCTTCAAACAGACTGAACTGATAGGAGTACCTACCACATCCAGTGAAATGCCAAGGAAATTTGTCTTAGCTTCAAACAGACTGAATTCTTGGAGTAGCCATCATCATTCCAGTGCGTCACATCCCACTTGATTGTAATGTTCCCACCCGGATCAAGCAAATTGTACGCGTCTGCAAAATGCCAAGGCAATTTGCATGAAGTACTCCATATGTAAGAAATGGATTATATTGTGTTGTTCTGAAATTATATGCAAGTTTCTAAAATAAGTTTCTGAATTTATATAAGTTTTTGAATTTAAATAAGTTTCTGAATTTATAAAGAATGAATGCATGGAGAGAAGAGAGAAGAGAAGAGAGGAGAGGAGTATGTTCTTTTAGGAGAAGAGTAGGAGAGGAGAGGAGAGGAAAGGAGAGGAGGGCTTATATGTTTGTTGTATTGATACTACAACTACTCCAACTAAAAGCAAAATACTAAGTATAACTACTCTTAAAAGAATACTACAGCTAAGCAAAATAATCTAGGCAACAATACTGTAGCTTTAACATTAGAAATACTCTAAGCAACAATGATCACCAACATTAGAAATGCATAAGATCACTCCTAAAGTTTCAGCTAAGCACATCTACTACCATTAGATATGCACTAATTTTATTTGTAGAATGACACATGGTCAATGGGGAAAACACATGCTGTTAACTACTCCTAGGAACACTCAAACACTTGGAGTAATTAATTTTTGCTTGAAAAAGATCTGATAAAGTATGAAAAAGATCTGCTTGTGAACACATTATGTGTATTCCTGGAGTACAAAACATGTTAGCCCTTGTGATCAGTGAAGTATGAAGTTAATTCTTGAAATTAAAAATCATGCCTTCTTAAAATTCATAGGAAAAAGAAGATGCAGACTGATGCTTGTCAAACTGCAGAGCTCCACTGAAAATACTCTATCTACAAGCAGCACTAATTCCACTACTTCCAGCAACAAACTGCAAGACTAGTTTCACTACTTCCATCTAGCCGCTGAAGGAGCTAAAGCAGAATTGTTGCTGGTGAAGGAGCTAAACTGAACCCAAAGATAGCTCAATTGTCGACAAGGACGGGGGAAGAAATCGATGCAGCGGGGGAAGATGGCGGCGAACTGCACATGGTGAAGGGTCAGATTTTGGGTCATCAACTGGAACGTTCCTGTCAAAAGCCGCTGAAGGAGCGGGGGAAGATGGCGGCGCGCATGGAGGAGCCGCCGCAGCCTGAACGAGTACCCGCCGCTACACACTGTCGACAAGGACGACGATGCCGTGGACGTCCCCCAGTGCCTCGAAAACGAGCCCGCCACCACGGCGCCCGCCGCCTCGCTCCCCTGCCCCTGCTGCTGCAGGAGCTTCTTCACGAGCCGCTCCTCGCTCCTGGCCAGCAGATCTCGGACCCGACCAGGGGGTAGACGCTCCTCCTTGCAGGTTGAGGACCACGACGAGCTCCGGTGTTCGTCGCTGTCGTCGTCGAGCAGGACGCCGTGCACCCGCTCCTCCGGGATAATTGATGATAACCCCCCCTGTTGATCTGCCTCTCGATCATAAGCCCCCTACACATTGTGCTGCACTGTTTCGGCCCTCTCACAGAAGGGGCTTATGATCAAAGTCAACCAACTCGGGGGGTTTATCATCAAATGCCCTCGCGGGGCGACGCGTGCGAGATGGAGGGCGGCGGCGACACGGCCGAGAGGGAGGGATTTGGGCTGCTGTCAGAGGAGAGGGAGGAGAGGGATTCGCGAGTGTGGGTGTGGCGAGAGGAAGGGGAATGGGTGAGTGCGACGAGCAGAGGGGCAAAATGGGAAACGAGCAGATTTTTGTAACGTGACGGAGTTTCTAAAACGCTCTTATAAACGTTTACGGAGGGAGTATATTGCAGAGCACAGTGAAGCCTAGGAAGACACCCTCACTGCATAGGATGTTTTTTTTTTTTACATAGAGGACATTGAGAGGAGTTGAAGTTTCTGCAGGCAATATCAGGAAAATCACAGAAGCTCTGCAGGTAATATCAGGAAAATCACGGGCAGTGTACTGTTAGTCATAAGGCTAACCGTTGCAGTATGTGGTCTCCCTGCACTAAAATCAATAATTGAGATTTTGGGTCATCAACTGGAACGTTCCTGTCACAGTTCATCTACAATCTAACTAACTGAGATTACACAACGTTTGATCGTGAGAGGAAATTGCAGTACAGTATCCAGTTATGAAACAGTGCAATTGTTTAGCTACATGCAACTCAATGAAGGGCCAAGTGGACTGATAACTGAATGGGGACAGCTCATGCCATGCTCACAGACTTGGTGCAGAAATGAGGTTGCGGTGGCGCAACGGTGCGTCCGAGCCGAGGGTAAAGGTAGGCCAATTTTTGTGTTTTGACCCTTTTCGAAAAGTTTAACAGGATCTGACCCCGGTTCAAAAGTATTTCGGGATCTGACCCTTTTCCTATCGCCAGGGTTCATGGCGGTAGGATTGTGCAGGCTACCGCCAAGGCTCGAGGCGGTATGTTAACGGAGCCACCGTCAACCATCCGTATTGGGGCTGACGTGGCCTGACGGTACTACCGACAGGGCGGATGGCGGTAGGTTAGATTAAGCTACCGCCACCCACCGCGGTGGTAGGGTGTGCCAGGCCCTGCGCGCGCGTCAGGGTTCTGTAACAAAAAATGGACTATATTTGACGGTAGGGTATCACACCTTACCGCCAGGAGGTCCGGCGACAGGGTCTACTGAAACGGGAAATCGCAAAGATTTTGCGGTAGGCTGTAAGAACCTACCGCCGCAGTCCCTGGCCTTAAGGTCCTCTGTCACATATTTTTTTAGAAGATCTTGATCATTTCAATTACAAATATGAATGATAGTTCAACGCAGCATCAAATAGTGTTTGCAAAGCAAAATATGATGATCTCACACATTATAAGTAGCAAATCGACAACACCAAATAGGTTGGTGTCAAATTGACATATCAAATAGGTTCAACATAGTAAATAGGTAGCAAATCAACAACACCAAGTAGTTCGACATAGCAAACAAGTTCTCGTTCACAACTAGTTTAACTAAGCAAGTTCAACAAGGCCATATCACTTGTTCCTCCCCCTCTTGGCGGTACGGTCCTTGTTTCTCTTCGAGTGGGTTTCATCCGGCTTCTTCGGGAGGCGACGAGGACGCACTTCCGGAACGGTGATGGGCTCAAAACATCCTTGTGTGGATGAGATACCCTCTTCTCCTGGGTTGGCTGAGTCGGTGGAGGTCCGTCATCGTCGTCGTACTCCTCCTCCTCATCACCTCCTTCATCGGCTTGCTCCTCTTCCTCTTCTTCTTCGTCATCTTCTCCCTCTTCGCCCTCAACAAAGTGAGACGACGAGGCGGCATGGGTAGAGGAAGCTCCGCCGGCGTGGCTCGATGAAGCGATGGCACCCATCGACCCTCCATGAGCAGGAACATGGGCATCGGCCACGCGAGCGCACCAAAGCATACCCACTATCTTATGACAACAGGTCATGAACTTCTGCAATAACAAACAACCAAAAACATAATACGGATCAACGTTATGATTACAATTAAACTATAACATGGCTAGGAGGCTCGATGTTACCTTCATCGTATCCCTCGCACATGTAAGCATCATTTTGTAAGTCAGTGACACTGACTAAAGCAGTTTTCATCCAACCTCTAACAGCTCAAAACAATAGAGAACACCACTTACCACTCTGTTCATCAGGGGTGCATACTCCCCGAATTCACCTTTGAGCTCTCTGAGGTGGTCACGGTAGGCTTCATCCTCGGATTCATCCTCCTCCAATGATGCAATATCGGCTTCCGTCCACTGTGGCCTCAGGCGCAGACGGTACTTCACGCCATTGTCATACCACTTCACGTGTTCATAAGTTCATGGTACGCATCCCAGTCAACCGTTCTCCTCTCGTCGTCTTTGTGATACCTCCTCTCGTCCCATGCTTTCACGTGTTCCGCGTGCTCGTGCCCCCGGTCTGAGATCGATTGACAATTCTTCATACTCTTCCTGCAAGGCATTGCTACTTGCGAGCTGCGTTGGTATTTCCCCGAAGAGGAGGGGATGATGCAGTATAGTAGAGATAAGTATTTCCCTCAGTTAGAAACCAAGGTTATTAATCCAGTAGGAGAATCACGCAACAACTCATTACCAGCACCTATGCACAAAATAACAAATACTTGCACCCAACGCAACAAGGGGTTGTCAATCCCTCGGCGGTTAATTGCAAGGATTAAATCTCGTAGTGATAGATAGATAAATAAAACACAAAATAAAATAAAGTAAAGAAAAATTGCAGCAAGATATTTTTAGATTTTAATATATGATAAAAGTATACCCGGGGCCATAGTTTTCACTAGAGGCTTCTCTCTCCAAAATAGCATACGGTGGGTAAACAATTACTGTTTCACAATTGATAGAAAAGCGAATAATCATGACGATATCTAAGGCAATGATCATGTATATAGGCATCACGTCCGAGACAAGTAGACCGACTCCTGCCTGCATCTACTACTATTACTCCACCCATCGACCGCTATCCAGCATGCATCTAGAGTATTAAGTTCATAAAGAACAGAGTAACGCCTTAAGCAAGATGACATGATGTAGACAAAGTAAACTAACACAGGAATAAACCCTATCTTTTTATCCTTAATGGCAACGATACAAATACGTTTCATGTCCATTTCTGTCACTGGGATTGACCACCGCAAGATTGAACCCATCAAAAGCACCTCTCCCATTGCAAGAAAAATCTATCTAGTTGGCAAAACCAAATCAATAGATCAGAGAGAACTATAATAGTCATGCATAAGAGAGTTTAGAGATCACTCAAAAAATATTCATAGATAATCTGATCATAAACTCACAATTCATTGGATCCCAACAAACACACCGCAGAAAGTGATTACATCAAATAGAACTCCAAGAATATCGAGGAGAACATTGTATTGAAGATCAAATAGAGAGAAGAAACCATCTAGCTACTAACTATGGACCCGTAGGTCTGTGGTAAACTACTCACACATCATCGGAAGGGCAGCAAGATTGATGTAGAGCCCCTCCATGATTGATTCTCCCTCCGGTGGAGTGCCGGAAAAGGCCCCCAGATGGGATCTCTCGAGAACAGGAACTTGCGGCGGCAGAAATAGGGTTTTGGGTGGCTCTCTGTTGGTTTCCCGATTTTAGAGAATTTATAGAGGCGGCATTAGGTCAAACTTAGCAAAGGTGGGCCTACGAGGCATCAGGGCGCGCCCTGGTGGCTCGTGGCCACCTCCTTCGTCTTCTGACTTCCTCCCGAAGCTTCTAGTGTCTCTTTTGTTCAGAAAAAATCTCCAAAAAGTTTCATGGACTTTGGACTTCGTTTGGTACTGATATTCTGAAAAACCAAAAACAAGCAAAAAACAGCAACTCGCACTGGGCACTAAGTTAATAGGTTAGTCCTAAAAAATGATATATAATTGCTTGTAAATGCATATAAAACATGCAAGATTGATACTATAATAGCATAGAATAATCAAATTATAGATATGTTGGAGACGTATCAGGCATAAGAAACAATAAAACATCAGGATAACGTCGAACAGAACGAAAACATGGCAATAGAGAACAATGTCCTCACCAGTGAAGCTCGAAGCCACCGGTGTCGGTGGGGCGTGCCGGTGGGGTATTTTGGAAGACACCAAATTGTGTGGCCACACGCTGTGGTAAGTGCCACTCCACGGCGTACACACATATCATTGGCACAATGCACCGCCAGGCAAGACTATCCTCGTGGCACATCGAGTTGAGCTCGAACCCCCATTCTCGGTCATGGTACGACCACCAGTTGACCTACAATAAGATTGGTAAGAACAGTGAAAGTGGTTACAAAATGATTGGTAAGCTAGTTGGTATACCTGGTAAGTTGACACAGGTTGTCCAGCTCGTTGGGGAAGACCTTGTACAGCGCACTGGCCTTGCCCGTGTAGACCTTCACCTTGTCCCAAGCGTACGCGGCGGTCGGGTATCGAGCACTGTCACCTTCTTTGCCATACTCCGTCCATATACGCTGGTCATGTCTCTCAGGACGGCCCACCGTCAACTACTCCCACATCCAAATAGAGAGGGCCCAGAAAAATCCACACATGCCGGAGCTCTCTTCGGCCATCTGCATTGCGTCGTCCAGCTACAAACACCAAATGATGATCAGATAACACAATCTAAAGCAGCATACATATGTCCAATAACGAATATTCAGATATTTATCATACCGAGCGGCATAGGTACGCGAGGCCGGCGGACCCCCAGTTGTACCCCACATCCCAGTCATCCAGGAAGTCGAGATACATTCATAGGGTGCTATCCCCCAAGCAGTCTGAAAACACGACCTCCATCAGAAGGTACCACAAGTAGGCCCTCGCGTACGGCTCCATGGTCTGCTCATCAGCATCTTCCGGGCATATGTGTGACGCCCCCGGCTCAACCGTGCACTAATCATACACGCAAATGCACACGATCAAGCCTAAGGACTCACGGGAAGATATCACAACACAACTCTAAAACATAAATAAAATCATACAAGCTTTATATTACAAGCCAGGGGCCTCGAGGGCTCGAATACATAAGCTTGCGTACAAGCGTCAGCGGAAGCATCAGATATCTGAGTACAGATATGAAACAGAAACAGAAAGGCCTTTAGAAGGGCGGGGCAAAATTAAACACTACGATCGAAAGGCGCAGGCCTCCTGCCTGGGACCCTCCGATCCTACTCCTGGTCGTTAGTCAACTCGTAGTAGTATCCATCCTCTGGGTAGTAGTAGTAGTCGATCGACGGGGCATCTGTCTCAGGGGCTCCGTCATCTTGGTCACGACAAACTGATATGGGGAGAAAAGGAAAACAAAGCAACCGTGAGTACTCAGAAGTACTCAGCAAGCAAGGATCTACATTACATATGCAACATTTTCAAAGGGAGGCTGTATATGTGGACTGGGCTGCAGAAATGCCAGAATAGAGAGAAGGCCTAGTCCTATCGAAGACTAGCATCTTCAGCGTTCTTGCAGAAATGGAAGAGAGTAGAACAGTACAATATAATGTAGTAGTATCATTAAGTCTCAACCTCACCCAAAGATCCTTTCTCGACTCCCTGCGAGAAAGCAATCCCAGAGCCATACAGTCATCAACCTCGTCCGGAAATCCCTTCTCGACTCCCTGCGAGAAGCAATCCCAGAGCCATAGTATCCATGTATCCAGTTCTAATTGTATCAATCAGGATACAACTCCGAGTGTCCGTTACCGTAGGACAGGCTATCGATAGAAGTTTTCTTCCCTGCAGGGGTGCACCAACTTACCCAACACGCTCCATTAACTCCGGCCGGACACATTTTCCTGGGTCATGCCCGGCCTCGGCCAAACGATACACCGCAGCCCTACCTAAAGCTCAGCAGAGAGGTCCCCGCCGGTCTACATCCTAAGCACTCAGGGGTCTTGGGCCATCGCCCTGTGCACTCCGGGTCGTTGTGTGCAGGGTGGATACCAGCACCGCCTCGGAGGGTCGGTACGATCCGACCGTGCCACAATGCTGAACTGGACGTCTGACAGAACTGTCGGCTGATGCTACGATGCAGAACGCCCATACTATGCCCACGTGATGGTTAGTGCTATCAGACCAGAGGCCTGCTCGGATCAAATATCCAAATCGCTAGTACCTTGGGCTTGCGGTAACGAGCAGAGACTCACGAAAGATGTGACCCCGTCGCCCCGTCTCGAGGACTTGCTGCAAGGGTTAAGAATGCCCAGCCGCGCCTCGTATTCATCACTCGGGCACCATACAGGCACCCATCTTCACAACACTCGCCTCTCAGGCGCACGCGGGTACCCCTCAGGGTCGACCCGCCTATCCAAGTAACAATGTAAAGTCCAAGTATCCGTGTGTCCATAACATCAGAGGAATCCGAGGTATCACCCTCGTTGAATTCCCACTCGATGTATCCGTCAA
Source organism: Thinopyrum elongatum (assembly GCA_011799875.1). NCBI lineage: Eukaryota > Viridiplantae > Streptophyta > Magnoliopsida > Poales > Poaceae > Thinopyrum > Thinopyrum elongatum. The sequence goes on from CM022299.1 coordinate 619,101,439, forward strand.
GGTGAACTCGGAGGAATCACCCTCGATGGGTTCACACTTGATGTGTTGCACGACAGCGTCGTTACCGGAAGTGGTGAAGGAGGAATCACCCTCGATGACCACGACCGAATAGCTACTCTACAGAGTTAACATCCGAAGTGCTACAAGAGGTTTCACCCTCGGCACTCGATAGTAACGCTGCAGTGTCGTTACAACTAAGGGGGGGGGGGGTGATGTGCGGTGTTGGGGCCTGGTCTTCAATCCCGTTGATCGGGTCTTCTGATAATCCAGCGGGGCAGTCGGGATAAGTGGGGTCACTGATAGGTCTCTACCCAGCCTATACTAAGCAGTTTAGGATATGCAGGTAATTATTAACAACAGGATACAATAAACAGGCTATGCATTAGGATAGGTAAAGCAGCAGCAGCAACAATTCTAATGCAAGCATGGGAAATTAGAATGGGCGATATCGGGATGATCAAAGGGGGGGCTTGTCTGGTTGCTCGGCGGCAAGGGCAAGGTCTTCAGGGGTCGTCGAACTTCGGAGCTGCGTCGGTACCGGCTCTATCGAGAGAGAAGAGTGGAAGGAAACAGTAAATACTAAGCAAGCAAGTGCTACACAATGTATGACATGACAATATGCAGTGACAGAGGTGATCTAACGCAGTGCCGGGTGATATTGGCGAAGGGGGAATTCATCCGGGAATGTTTTCCCGGTTCCGGACATTTGTCAGACAGATGACCGGAGGGGAACGGTTGCATGTTCGGATAGATAGGGACGCGTGACGGATGAACGGACTGTGTATCCGAATTCGTCTCATCGTTCTGAGCAACTTTCATGTACAAAGTTTTTTGATCTGAGCTACGGATTATTTTATATGATTTTCTAAAGCTTTTATTAATTTTTGGATTTTTTTATTTAATAAAATCAACATTATCCGAAACAGTAATGGTGATGTCATCATGACGTCACTGTGATGTCAGGACCAGTGGGTCCCACCTGTCAGTGTCACGTCAGGCTAATTAGGGATTAACTAAACTAATTATTGTTTAATTAGACTAACTATTTAATTAGTTTAACCTAATCAAAGTTAATTAACTTAATTAATTACATAATTAATTAATTATCAATTTTAATAATTAGGAAAAAGGGGCGTGGGGCCCCTCTGTCAGTGGCCCGGGCGGACGTGTCCGCGGCGCGCCCATTCGGGCGCCAGACATGTCCGGGCGTCCAAAGGCGCGCGCGCGTGGGCACGCAGCGGCGGCAATGGCGAGCGCGGACGCGGACGCTGGCGGTGCGGGCGAGCAGGGGCGGCGCGAGGCGACGGCGGTGCGCGGGGAGCAGCAGCGCGGAGCGGCCAGAGGAGGCGCGCACAGCGGCGACGGCGAGCGCTTGCGACGGGCGGGAGGAGCGGGCGCGGGGCGGCGGCGAGCACGAGCAGGGGCGAGCGGGGCCGCAGTGGGGGAAGAGGCTCGCGACCGGGGCGCGGTGAGCGCGGCCCGGAGCGCGGCTCCGGCGCGCGGCGTCGAAGGGAGAGGGGAGGGCGGCAGCGGAGGCCGGGGGGGTGCTCACGAGGGGGAGGCGAGGCAGGGGTGGCCGGTGGCATTGGTGGCGACGGGATGGGGCGACGCGGTGCGGTGGTCGGGGCGGGCGCCGTGCGGCAATGACGGAATGCGGCGCCGGGCGTCGGGGGGCGAGGAGGCCGTCGGGGAGGAGGAGGAGGACGAGGCAGTGGTGGCCGGCGGCGTTGGTGGCGGGCGATCCGGCGAACGGTGGCGAGGGGCGACGGGGTCGAGCGGTCGGGCTCGATCCCGATCGAGTCGCGGGGGGGGGGGGGGGAATGAGGGGATCGGCTAGGGTTTCGAGGGCAAGGGGATAGGTAGGCACGGGGTGGGCCGGCCTGGTGGGTTAGCTGGGCCAAAGCCCAGTTAGTCCGGGGGGGGGGGGCTTTTCTTTTTATTTTGTTTATTTGTTTTGCTTTCTTTTGTCTTTTTCTTTTTATTTATTCTTATTTCTCTGTTTTGTAATTAGTTAGGCCTCAAATTGAATTTTGTAAAACATAGGAATTGTTCCAAAAATTACTAGGCATCCTCTAATACTACCAAAAATTAGTTTGGAGTCAATTTGAGTTCACATAATTTTTATAATAAATAAAATGCATTAATCCTTACTGTTTTGGTAAAGTTAGAGCCACCTATCAAATTTATAAATTGTTGGTTACAATTTTAGATTAGCCTCTGCAATATTTGTTGTTTATTGAACATTTTAGTTTCTATGTTGGATAACTTTTATTTTCCACTTTAGTTTTAATTTGAATTTTGAGTTGGGGGTTGAAATGCAACATGATGCAAATGAGAATTTGGCACTGTTAATCATGCTGACTTGGCATTATCAAAAAGGGATTACTGTGGCTAACCACTGGGGGTGTTACAATATGGACCGGTTCTCTTGGAGCCATTTGAGTCGCACACCGGATGTTATGTTCCCCTTCATGGGAGGGCAGTCGTCGATGAGGGCGATAACCCTCTCCTTTCAGTTGGTCCTCTCCACTCGTCCAGTGAGAACATGGCCCTGGATCGGTAGGTCCGTGATCATGGTGAAGTCCTGGAGTGTCACCTTCATCTCACCACATGGGAGATGGAAACTATGCGTCTTGGGGCGCCACCGGTCGATCAATGTTGTGAGAGCCGAGTGGACGAGCATTGACGGCTTTCGTTTGAACTGAAGCACGAAACCCAACAGCCGTGCTCTCCTGAAGTACGGTGTGTAGCGCTCGTCATACTGTATCTGAACGGCCTTCGTGTGGCTCCTCATCCGCAATGGGGGTAGCATCTGTCAAAATGTAAATGGAAATAGTTAGTAACTTCATTTCTCATAATAACCAATAACTTCTGCAACAACTTGATCATACATATTACCACTCCATTCTCCACAAAACGGGCGCGATGACCGTTGTCGAAAGTATGATCAAGCATGGTGTACTTGACGCCGATGTTGGGCACAAGGGGGACCACCTACAACAATTGGAAATGAATCAAGTTGTTTATTCAACCGACATGAATCATATAATTTTCATCAAATATCACATATTCAACCAACATTCATATCATATTCAACCAACATAAATGATCAGTACAAATGAATCATATTCAACCAACATCATTCATTCAACAACATTCAACCATCCAAGAATTTTTTCAACATCATTCATTTATTTATTCAACATTTATACAAAAAATTGAAATACGCATCTATACCTATACAGTACAGCTATACTAATTTTGGACTCCCTAGAAATTCACAAATCAGTAATTAGGAGCCGTTAATCTGGTGGGACCACGTTATTATGGTGTAGATCAACCCATTCTCTCTTTCTCTCCTTCGTCCAGGTCATGAGTCACGATTTTTACTTTTAAAAAAGTGATAAATCCCGATTCCCTCAACCAGATATTCCAAACGTCCTCTCCTTCCCTCCTTCCTCCTCACGAAGGAGCAAATTACGGTTGCTCTCCCTTTGCCCGATTTACCGATGCGTCTTCCCCAATCCTCCTCCACCTCTTCTGCTCTGGCATCCCACATAGTTGCAGCATCAGCCGTACTTTTCAAAGTCTCCCACTACTGGATCTCCCCTCCATGGCGTCCCCAACATCAAAGTTCTATCGCAATGTCCAGTTTATTACAAAAAATATCTCCCCCGATTGGATCGGAAGCCTAGGCAGCAACCAGCCACCTCCACGTACATTCCAGGGATGCCCTCTCGATGTCTACCCTCTAGCTACATGTTTGGGGATTTCTACCAAGGTCTTCAGCAGCGCCGTCGTCATGGCAAGCTCTAGATTGGTTCTGTTGGATCCCAACAACTCGCGGAATTCTCTCACGTGCGTGCGTTGTATGCATTTGTGCTTTGCAGCCGGCGTTAAACATCAATCCAACTGCTTGCTATTGCTGTACGTGCGTGTCCAGCCAGTTGAGATCAGTATGTTTCGTGAGTTCGTGCCAGCTCTTTAGTCTTTACATGATTGCTATGCTACAATCCAAAAGTACAAAATCTGAATTTACTATTCTTATTATACATCAATGAAAGGCTGCCTCTACAATGTATAACTGCAATTAAAGGATTACACCATGGAAGCAAAGTCTATTAGGCTGCTTTGGTGTACCACTGCAGGCAGCTGCTGCTTCGAGCAACCGGGTTTGGGGGACAAGATTGCAGTTAATGATCTTTGGTAATCAGGTTTAGATCTATCTGAAAGCAACTGTGCGAGGCAAGAAAACCAGACATTCGAGCTTTCATCAAGTCAGGTTCAGCCCCTCCCAGAGTTCTTGCCGAGTTGATGGGGTTGGAACATGCGCCAACAGGTTCAGGTAAGATGAACCCTTAATTACATTACAATTCATGCTTAAGCAATTGGTGTTTTCTGATTATTTCTGTTCACTAACTTCAAGGCCAGCCACAAAGTTGAAAGAGAACATTGAAGCTTCGATCTCTCTGCCACCCCGCTCCCTAAGCCTCCAATTGATCTATGTTGCTTCGGCTCAAGGAGGAGTACTGATGGCCTCTGCATCCTCATGGCCTATCCTCATCATAGGGTTTGTGTGTCTCGATGCCGTTGTAGGAATGACATATCAGATTGCTGCTCGGAGCCTAGAGCAAAATTGCACCGACTATACCAACCAATCAAGCACACACAGACACATCAGACGGTTAATTAAATCAACCCACATCACAGTGCCTTAGGGGCAGGCCATTGTGACATAGAAGAAGGCTTTGGTAAGGCCGACATGATGAGAATATACCCTGTATGCCGCTGCATGGCACTCCATGAGAAGATTCTCCTTAATGGTTGGAGAGCAGAGCTTGCTTGCGTTATGAGAGCAGAGCATGTTATCTCGCATCCAACTCCAGATTAGCAGACCTACGTGCACGCTTTTTTGGTTCTGCATTGTGCACATCAGCGATGGACAGAAGTAGCCTATGATGCAGTCCCAAGAAAAATCCAAAAAACAACTGCAAGTGCAACCTATGCTATTCTCTCATTGGAGGAAAAAAAACTTCTGTAGGCCTTGTTTGGTAGAAGTGGATTGAAGAGGTTTTGGGAGGGGGGGATTTCAGGGGATTGGGTGAATCCCTTCCTTTCACCCAATCCCCTCAAAATCCCTTGAATACCCAAAACCCCTCCATCCACAATCCTCTTTGTTTAAAATTTCTGTTTGATAGTCAGGGTTTGTCATATTGACATAACATGTTGTAGAACATTTAAAAATCCAATATTTACAATGTAACTAACTCCCCTTATATCCTTGCTACAGAATTGTAAAAGTAACCTAATAAAAATGAGACAAAGTTGCTCTAGGGAATAATTTCGTAACAATTTTTCTCAGCAGAAACATTGCATGACTTGAAATCAATATTTCATCAACCGATATAGTGACAAGGAATTGTATGAAATGAAATAGCAACGATCAGGTATATTTAGAAGTTCCATAACCCCACATCAGACCATGAAAGTGTCACCATCAGCACTGGGTTAGATTGTGTACAGAATCACTAGAATAGGGCTGATTTTCTGAATTTTCAAACGAGTAAATGATGTTAAAGCTCGCAATGAGATCTTGCCCCTGAAAACAAAATTCAGTGTGAAGTTACCGAATCTGGTCAAATAAAAACTTTCCATCCTTAGTCTGTACATCTCCTGTTATCAGTTGGCACCCAACGTCCGATCAAAATAATTCAACAGAAAAAGTAGTACACATGTACAGCAAGACGATGGAATTAAACCAAGACCTAGGTCAATGGTGAATTCAACGGAATCGTCAAAGGCAGAAGCACAAGGTTCAGAACAAAACAAAAAAAAAATCTCGAGCAGATCACAGAGTTAAAATTCAAACAACTGACATCTTCCAAAGTGAAGCAAAGCACATTTGAAACTAACTATAGAATACGGCTGGACTTCTAAAATTCTTAGAATGTGTTAAAAGCTCGCAATGAAATATTGCCCTGGAAACAAAATTCAGTAAAAACTTGACAAAGCTGATATAATACAACTTTCCATCCATACGGCAATCTGTAGTCGGTACATCTCCAAGTCATGTCAGAACCAATGTTCGTAGACTGTCGATATATAATCTGAGAGTGGAGAACCAATGTTGCCATAAATAAGAACCAATGTTGCCATAAATTAAACTAGAACCAAAATAACACCCCTAGCAAATGACACTAGGGAACAATAACAGCAATCAGTGCCAATGGCACTTGGTTTTGCACCAATCTACTGTCAGTAGATCAAGAAGCTGCAAAATTTACATTTACGTTGCTACAACGGCACAATCATTTTGCAGAGATTAGGAGAACCATCTAGTAACCATCAAACTGCAACAGAAAATCAGCAAAATGCATCATCGGCCTACTGTCGGTGTATCATCGGCCTAAAATCTTACTGTGCATTATTTATTATTACTACTATAAGGAGCACAACTGTATGGTAGTGATTAGTAACAACTATACAGTTAGAAAATCAAATTTTACAACTCAATCTAATTAATTGCACTAAGACAAGCATGCAAACTTTGCTTGTAAAGCAAGTGGCAGGACTAAAATAAGATCAGGTTGACCTCCAGATGCTCCTCTCCAAGACAGGGAACCAAATTGAACATGCAAATTCATCTGCAAGAAATGTCATTACCAACAGTTGCAAGTATAGTACAGTTCTACCATGAACCTTACACTAGCAGTAGCAGCTGTTAACTAACAAAAGACCACGGATATAAAAACAGCACTTGAACCCCAACTGAATATTACAACTCAATATTACATTGGCGTTATTATTTAACAATCATCACAATATGTAGAGTCAGATTACGGTTATTTGTTTTCTCGCGCACAATTTAGGAGAAATAATTAGTTTCAGGGTGTTGAGCGAAGCACAATGGTTAAATAGAGTTTCATTGATGCCCTTTCCCCTCTACAATCAGTGCTCAAACAAGCCGGTTGTACACCAAGTTGCTGACAGGAGATTAATAAGAGCCGATGACACACTGCTCGAATCATAGCTGAATATTTTTTAATTGGCTATACAAAAGATATGAACGTTTCGCAACTGGGTTGATGAAGACCCTTTCTGGAGCATAAACATTTTTTTTTCCTTTTTGATGATTTATTCAGGAATCAAACTGTAAAATTCCTGCTTCCGAAGATGGCCATTGCAACAATAAACTTACAAAGCGTCTGATCATATATTTTTATTCTGCACTACAACTCCACGCATCTATGATTTACTACATATACTCACTAATGAGTACTACTGTACTAATTACTCCCAATTACGTGAACAAGGATCCAGTAGAGGAAACCAATCCTGTTGAGATGACTAGGTGAGTAGTCATCTCATTTCCTGCTACTCTGCTTCTGAGCCTGGTGCTGCTGCCTGTGCAGCTGCGCGGACGTGATGGCCAGCATCGAGACCTTGGCGACCGCCGCGGCTTTCTCCGGCGAGCAGCTGGCCAACGCAACCCGCAGAGATCGCACGGCCGCGTCCGGCCGCCTGGCCCTGAGCGCAGCGCACGCCTCGCCCATGACTCCAACACCGGCATGCTCGATCGGTCGAGGTCTAGAACCCTAGGCTATGACGAGCAAAGGGGGACGGGAGGGGGCAGCGCGGAGTAACATACCAGAGAAAAGGCGAGCTCCCCGGCCGGCGTGGAGGAGGCTGCGGACGGCGGCGCGTGGAGAAGCTGGTGGCGGCGGAGTGTGGATGAGGCGTGCGCTGCGCTCGGGGATGTGCTTCCGCGAGTCCCTTGACGAGGGTCCTGAAACGCGTGGGTAGGAGGGGATTGAAGGGGAAAGGAGGGGATTGGGCTGCGCAAACCCCGGTTACCAAATGGGCCGGCGAGGTTTCGTGGGGTTTCTGGCCCTCGCGGGGATTGTCCTCTCGAAACCTCCCGAACCCCCCTGTGTCAAACGAGGCCTTAAAGATTGAGAGCGCTCAAGAGGGTATGCGATGTTTCACTTCTTATGGTTTTATTCTCTTTTTCGAGTTTTGTTATAACTTAGTGCCGTATTATATTTCGTTCCTTTTTACAGAATAGTATGTACACTATATAATACAATTTATAACCTGAGAAAGCAATAACGCTGTTGGCCTAGTGCTCTGGACGCCATAATGCATGGAGACGCGTTGTTCCGCAGGCACGGCTGCTTTCGTCACATTTAAGAGACCAGGAAAATCAGGAGCTTCATAGATACATGTTGAGGTATGCAATCTTCTCTTATACACAAATGATATTCATAATGTACATAGTAATTTAGATTGTGCAATGCACAGATGCAAGCGTATATATAGGCATGAACCGAAGCATGTGTCGGTTGCTCCATGGAGGGTACACTATATAAATTTATAAAAATATAATATACAGTACAATTTATAGCATACATTATCACAATCTGTCCTTTAAATTACAAATTTTGTTCCCTACCAGTAGTAGTAATTAATCCCCCATCTATTGTCTCATCTCAAAATCTGATGCCTTAATGCTCTGTCTGTGTGAGTTGCCAGATCTCAGTTTCTCTTGGTCTTCAGCGGTTGATGTGTCTTCGAGCATGAGTAGCTTCATTGTCTACAATACAGAAGTGTGTGGTGTCAAGAAGATTCAATTGCCAACGATGGGCTCACATCCATCTCTATAGCATAAACATCATGCACGTCATTGATGCATGCCTATATGTGTATAGCAATGAAACGTGATCAGCAGGTCTGGCACCGATAGATTGGTATTGATTGGTGCAATCATATATTTGTACTGATCTATATATCTTCCACCGTGCCATTTTTCTTTGACCACATGGAAGTGGAATCCATGAAAAATCTTTGTGGCCATGATGATACTGAAATGAGTCATGTAGGAGATGGATTTGTTGCACCGTATATGCATGATATAAAATCTAACATGGAAGAAAAAATGGAATATGAAAAGTAGTAAAAGCACATGATATGTTATCCTTCAGAACTTTGTCCAATTTTTAGCTATTCGATCTACCGGAGGTTATTTCTTCTCAGATTCATTCTTCCCACATCGAAGGTTTGAACATAGAATTCTTATTAGTATTCTTCTACGATTACTAACCTATACAATCAATTTTTAACCAAGATCATGACCTAACCTTGACGTACATGGAGAAAAAGTTACACGAAAAGGCATACAAGCAGTTCATTTCAACCGTCCTGATGTGCGCCTCTGTCATGGTCGAGGTGCATCAAGGGATGGTTCAGTGTCTAGAAGGAGAATGCCCAATTGACAGGAATAGGTTTGATCTGTGGAACGTTACATCTTGACAAATATTTGTCCTGGAATTTTTTTGACCGGATGGATACTAGATACCAATGAAATAGAATAGTTGAAGTTGTGTGTTCTCTTGTTTCTTATTAAAGTGCAACAATTTTGTTATTGAAAAGCATGAACAAAATTTCTCATCATCAGTAAACTATTAGAAGTTTTAATAGTGGACATATATAGTCTAACTTCATCATGATTGTTGCAGGACACTGTGGCACATGGGTTTGAAGAAAAAAAAGAACATGTGGGAAACCTGTACAAGGTATTTATGAACACGACTTGCCAAGAAATATATATTCTCAGACCGTTGCATGGCTGTTGCAAGAATACAGGACAACATGATATGGTGTTGTAAAAAGCACAAAGTAGACAAGTTTATGCGACAGATCCATGAATGATGACAACCATGATTGCAAATATTTAGATTTTGTTGGCAATTACTTTCATTCTTGGAAATAGTGAAAGAATACTAAATATTTTGCTCACGACTAAAGTTTCAGATAATCATCAATGGTTATTCAAATGGTGAAAATCTGTACATGGTAATTATCAACATGATTTACAACCTTGGTAATATATTAACAAAGCTTCACCTATGATAAGACATCGTTGTATTAGCTACACTTATGTAGGACAGGTCAACGGAACACATGCATGTCATGGAATTTACAAAATTTTAGACATTGTGTTGTGAATCGGGTGTCCCAACACACAACTGGTGGGTATAACCTATAGTGGCTGACGAATTTTACTGTTGCCATATGCAGCCAAGATATATGGCTAGAGAGGATTAGAGTTTATTACATGAACACTACAAACTAGAGAGAAGTGATCTGTACCGACAACTTAAATAGTGTTGGAGCAGCAAAAATGATTTGGTAATTGGAAACATTCTAGAAAGGAAAACGTTTGTGGCCGGAACTTGGGCCGGATGCTCGCGAGCCTTACGATCGCTCTCCATCATGCGTCGCGGGAGCGCCCCTCAGTCGAATCATTTTTTCCACGTCGTCTTGTTCTTCTTCCCCACAACGCAGGGCAACCGCTCCTTTTCTCCATCTCCACCGCCACACGCAGCCCGCGGGCATGACGAGCCCTTGCTGGTAGGGCGAGCCACTGCAGGGGCGGAGAAGACGACGGCGGGGAGAGCTGAGAAGAGGCCGTGCTCGAACCATCGTTCACCGGAAAGCTTCTACCGTAGTTTGAAAAAGCTTCAACCTTTTTGATCATCTTTGTGCTGGCCTTGGCGCACTGGAGACGTCGATGCAACAGCCACCATGGATGTGCCCATACAGAGCTTTACCCTTTTTGTTGAATGCTGCAACCGCCGCGTGAGAGGCTACATCCGCTGACAAGGGATGCTACAACCGATAAACTTTTTTGCTGGAACCAAACAGAGACGATGATTTTTGCTGCCACCGCCGTCGGATTTTGCTACAACCGGCGAGGTTTTTTGCTACATTCATCCATGGCTGAGTTGCGCCCCCGCGACGGCGGCGATGATTTTTTGCTACAACTATCATGGATTTTTTGCTACGTCTGACGAATTATTTTGGTACGGCCATTCACGGCGGAGCTGCAATCATTCACGACGGCGACCATGATTTTGGTGCAAGCGTTGTAGATTTTTGCTACGACCTGCAATTTTTTTGCTACTTACATTCATGGCGAGCTGCGACCCACGGTAACTCCGACGACACTCTGCAACGACGAACGTGAAGGAAATATGCCCTAGAGACAATAATAAAGTTGTTATTTTATATTTCCTTATTCATGATAAAGGTTTATTATTCATGCTATAATTGTATTGATCGGAAACTTAAATACATGTGTGAATACATAAACAAATACCGTTCCCTAGTAAGCCTCTACTAGACTAGCTCGTTGATCAAAGATGGTTAATGTTTCCTAACCATGGACATGTGTTGTCATTTGATTACGAGATCACATCATTAGGAGAATGGTGTGATGAACAAGACCCACCCGTTAGCTTAGCATAATGATCGTTCAGTTTTATTGCTATTGCTTTCTTCATGTCAAATACATATTCCTTCGACTATGAGATTATGCAACTCCCGGATACCGGAGGAATACTTTGTGTGCTATCAAACGTCACAACGTAACTGGGTGATCATAAACATGCTCTACAGGTATCTCCAAAGATGTTTGTTGACTTGGCATAGATCGAGATTAGGATTTGTCACTCCGAGTTTCGGAGAGGTATCTCTGGGCCCTCTCGGTAATACACATCATAAGCTTGCAAGCAATTGACTAAGGAGTTAGTCACGATGTGATGTATTACGGAACGAGTAAAGAGACTTGCCGGTAACGAGATTGAACTAGGTATGAAGATACCGACGATCGAATCTCGGGCAAGTAACATACCGATTGATAAAGGGAATTACGTATGTTGTCATAACGGTTCGACCGATAAAGATCTTCGTAGAATATGTAGGAGCCAATATGAGCATCCAGGTTCCGCTATTGGTTATTGACTGGAGAGGTGTCTCGGTCATGTCTACATAGTTCTCGAACCCGTAGGGTCCACACGCTTAACGTTCGTTGATGATATAGTATTAAATGATTTATGTGATTTGGTGACCAAATGTTGTTCGGAGTCCCGGATGAGATCACGGACATGACGAGGAGTCTCGAAATTGTCGAGAGGTAAAGATTGATATATAGGACGATGGTATTCGGACACCGGAAGTGTTCCGGAGGGTACCGCAGATACATATCGGGTCAACGGAAGGGGTTCCGGGCACCCCCGGCAAAAGATATGGGCCTTATGGGCCAAGAGGGGAAACGCACCAGCCACAAGGGGCTGGTGCGCCCCCCATATGGGCCAGCCAAGAAGGAGAAGGAAAGAGGGGAAGGGAAAGGAAAGAGAGGGAATAGGATTCCCCCTTCCTTCCCTCTCCTCCTCTCTTTCCTTCCCCCTTCGGCAAATAAGGAAGGGGGGGCACCACTTGGGAGGACCCCAAGTAGGATTCGGCCTACATGAGGCGCCCTCCTTGCAGCTCCCTCCTTCCCCCACCTATATATATGTGGGAGGGGGGCGCCTAGCACAACGAGACAATTGCCTAGCTGTGTGCGGCGCCCCCCTCCACCGTTTACTACCTCAGTCATATTTTCGTAGTGCTTAGGCGAAGCCCTGCGGAGATCACTTCACCATCACCGTCACCACGCCGTCGTGCTGATGGAACTCATCTACTACCTCGACGTCTTGCTGGATCAAGAAGACGAGGGACGTCACTGAGCTGAACGTGTGCAAAACTCGGAGGTGCCGTACGTTCGGTACTTGATCGGTCGGAGCTAGAGGAAGTTCGACTACATCAACCGCGTTGTCAAACGCTTCCGCTTATGGTCTACGAGGGTACGTAGACACACTCTCCCCCTTGTTGCTATGCACCTCCATGGATAGATCATTGCGTGTGCGTAGAATTTTTTTTATTTTCCATGCAACGTTTTCCAACAGTGGCATCATGAGCCAGGTCTATGCGTAGATGATATGCACGAGTAGAACACAAAGAGTTGTGGGCGGTGATAGTCATACTGCTTACCACCAACGTCTTATTTTGATTCGGCGGTATTGTGGGATGAAGCGGCCCGGACCAACCTTACATGTCCACGCACATGAGACCGGTTCCACTGACTGACATGCAACTTGTTTTGCATAAAGGTGGCTGGCGGGTGTCTGTTTCTCCTACTTTAGTTGAATCGAATTTGACTGCGGCCGGTCCTTGAAGAAGGTTAAAACAACAAACTTGACGAAACACCGTTGTGGTTTTTTTGCGTAGGTAAGAACGGTTCTTGCTAGAAGCCCGTAGCAGCCACGTAAAACTTGCAACAACAAAGTAGAGGACGTCTAACTTGTTTTTGCAGGGCATGTTGTGATGTGATATGGTCAAGACATGATGTGATAAACGTTATTGTATGAGATGATCATGTTTTGTAAGTTATCGGCAACCGGCAGGGGCTTTATGGTTGTCTCTTTATTGTATGAAATGCAAACGCCATGTAATTGCTTTACTTTATCACTATGCGTTAGCGATTGTTGTAGAAGCAAAAGTTGGCGAGATGACCACGACAGAACGATGAAGATCAAGGTGTCGAGCCGGTGACGATGGAGATCATTATGATGCTTTGGAGATGGAGATCAAAATCACAAGATGATGATGGCCATATCATGTCACATATTTTGATTGCATATGATGTTTATCTATTATGCATCTTATTTTGCTTAGTACGGCGGTAGCATTATAAGATGATCCCTTCACTAAATTTCAAGGTATAAGTGTTCTCCCTGAGTATGCACCGTTGCGACAGTTCGTCGTGTTCAGACACCACGTGATGATCGGGTGTGATAGACTCTACGTTCACATACAACGGGTGCAAGACAGTTTTGCACATGCGGAATACTTGGGTTAAACTTGACGAGCCTAGCATCTACAGACATGGCCTCGGAACACCGGAGATCGAAACATCGAACGTGAATCATATAGTAGATATGATCAACATAGAGATGTTCACCATTGATGACTACCCCATCTCACGTGATGATCGGACATGGGTTAGTTGATTTGGATCACGTATCACTTAGATGACTTGAGGGATGTCTATTTAAGTGGGAGTTCATTAGTAATTTGATTAATTGAACTTAATTTATCATGAACTTAGTCCTGGTAGTATTTGCAAATCTATGTTATAGATCAATAGCTCGCGTATAGCTCCCCTGTTTTATTTTTGATATGTTCCTGGAGAAAACTAAGTTGAAAGATGATAGTAGCAATGATACGGACTGGGTCTGTGATCTGAGTTTTATCCTCATTGCTGCACAGAAGAATTATGTCCTTGATGCATCGCTAGGTGACAGACCTATTGCAAGAGCAGATGCAGACGTTATGAACGTCTGGCATGCTCGGTATGATGACTACTTAATAGTTTAGTGCACCATGCTTTACGGCTTAGAACCGGGACTTAAAAAATGTTTTGAACGCCATAGAGCATATAAGATGTTCCAAGAGCTGAAATTGGTATTTCAGACTCATGCCCGTGTTAAGAGGTATGAGACCTCTGACAAGTACTTTGCCTACAAGATGGAGGAGAATAGCTCAGCCAGTGAGCATGTGCTCAGAATGTCTGGGTACTACAATCACATGAATCATGTGGGAGTTAATCTTCTAGATAAGATAGTGATTGACAGAGTTCTCTAGTCACTATCACCAAGCAACTAGAACTTCGTGATGAACTATAATATGCAAGGGATGACGAAAACGATTCCCGAGCTCTTCGTGATGCTGAAATCGGCGAAGGTAGAAATCAAGAAAAAGCATCAAATGTTGATGGTTAACAGGACCACTAGTTTCAAGAAAAAGGGCAAAAGGGAAAGAAAGGAAACTTCAAGAAGAATGGCAAACAAGTTGCCGCTCCTGTGAAGAAGCCCAAAGCTGGACCTAAGCCTGAAACTGAGTGCTTCTATTGCAAAGGGAATGGTCACTAGAAGTGGAACTGCCCCAAATACTTGGCGGATCAGAAGGATGGCAAAGTGAACAAAGGTATATTTGATATACATGTTATTGATGTGTACTTTACTAGTGTTCATAGTAGCCCCTGGGTATTTGATACCGGTTCAGTTGCTAAGATCAGTAACTCGAAACAGGAGTTGCAAAATGAACAGAGACTAGTTAATGGCGAGGTGACGATGTGTGTTGGAAGTGATTTCAAGGTTGATAAGATCACCATCGCACACTCCCTCTACCTTCGGGATTAGTGTTGGACCTAAATAAATGTTATTTGGTGTTTGCGTTGAGCATGAATATGATTGGATCATGTTTATTACAATACAGTTATTCATTTAAGTCAAAGAATAATTGTTGTTCTGTTTACATGAATAAAACATTCTATGGTCATACACTCAATATAAATGGTTTATTGAATCTTGATCGTAATGATACACATATTCATAATATTGATGCCAAAAGATGCAAAGTTGATAATGATAGTGCAACATACTTGTGGAACTGCCGTTTAGGTCATATTGGTGTAAAGCGCATGAAGAAACTCCATGTGGATGGACTTTTGGAATCACTTGATTATGAATCATTTGATACTTTCGAACCATGCCTCATAGGCAAGATGACTAAAACTCCGTTCTACGGAACAATGGAGCGAGCTAATGACTTATTGAAAATAATACATACCGATGTATACGGTCCAATGAGTGTTGAAGCACGCAGCGGGTATCGTTATTTTCTGACCTTCACAGATGATTTGAGTAGGTATGGGTATATCTACTTAATGAAACACAAGTCTAAAACATTTGAAAAGTTCAAAGAATTTCAGAGTGAAGTGGAGAATCATCGTAACAAGAAAATAAAGTTTCTACGATCTGATCGCGGAGGCGAATATTTGAGTTACGAGTTTGGCCTTCATTTAAATCAATGTGGAATAGTTTCACAACTCACGCCACCTGGAACACCACAACGTAATGGTGTGTCCGAACATCGTAACCGTACTTTATTAGATATGGTGCGATCTATGATGTCTCTCACCGATTTACCACTATCGTTTTGGGGTTATGCATTAGATACAGCTGCATTCATGTTAAATTGGGCACCGTCTAAATCCGTTGAGACGACACCGTATGAACTATGGTTTGGCAAGAAACCTAAGCTGTCGTTTCTTAAAGTTTGGGGTTGCGACACTTATGTCAAAAGGCTTCAGCCTGATAAGCTTGAACCCAAATCGGAGAAGTGCGTCTTCATAGGATACCCTAAGGAAACAATTGGGTACACCTTCTACCACAGATCCGAAGGCAAGATTTTTGTTGCCAAGAATGGATCCTTTCTAGAGAAGGAGTTTCTCTCGAAAGATGTGAGTAGGAGGAAAGTAGAACTTGATGAGGTAATTGTACATTCTCTCGAATTGGAAAGTACCACATCAGAGAAAACCGTTCCCGTGATGCCTACACCAACTAGAGAGGAAGCTAATGATGATGATCATAAAACTTCGGATCAATTTACTAAATCGCAAGCTATTGATCTACAACATAGATATGCAAATATTATCAGGACTAAGTTCATGATAAATTAAGTTCAATTAATCATATTAATTAAGAACTTCCATTTAGATAGACATCCCTCGAGTCATCTAAATGATCACGTGATCCAAATCAACTAAATCATGTCCGATCATCACGTGAGATGGAGTAATTTTCAATGGTGAACATCTCTATATTGATCATATCTACTATATGATTCACGTTCGACCTTTCGGTCTCAGTGTTCCGAGGCCATGTCTGTACATGCTAGGCTCGTCAAGTTTAACCCGAGTATTCCGCACGTGCAAAACGGTCTTGCACCCATTGTATGTGAACGTAGAGCTTATCATACCCGATCATCACGTGGTGTCTCGGCAAGACGAACTGTTGCAATGGTGCATACTCAGGGAGAACACTTATACCTTAAAATTTTAGTGAGGGATCATCTTATAATGCTACCGCCGTACTAAGCAAAATAAGATGCATAAAAGATAAACATCACATGTAATCAAAATATGTGACATGATATGGCCATCATCATCTTGTGCCTTTGATCTCCATCTCCAAAGCACCGTCATGATTTCCATCGTCACCGGCTTGACACCTTGATCTCCATCGTAGCGTCGTTGTCGTCTCGCCAACTATTGCTTCTACAACTATCGCTAATGCATAGTGATAAAGTAAAGAAATTACATGGCGATTGCATTTCATACAATAAAGCGACAACCATAAGGCTCCTGCCAGTTGCCGATAACTTTTACAAAACATGATCATCTCATACAATAACGTGTATCACATCATGTCTTGACCATATCACATCACAACATGCCCTGCAAAAACAAGTTAGACGTCCTCTACTTTGTTGTTGCAAGTTTTACGTGGCTGCTATGGGCTTCTAGTAAGAACCGTTCTTACCTACGCATCAAAACCACAACGATGTTTCGTCAATTTTGCTGTTTTAACCTTCAACAAGGACCGGCCGTAGTCAAATTCGATTCAACTAAAGTTGGAGAAACAGACACCCGCCAGCCACCTTTATGCAAAACAAGTTGCATGTCTGTCGGTGGAACCTGTAAAACCCCCAGTGGTTAGCCACAGTAATTCCATTTTGATAATGCCAAGTCAGCATGATTAACAGTGCGTGATCATCATTTGCATCATAATGCATTTCAACTCCTAACTCAAAATTCAAATTTAGATGAAAGTGAAAAATAAAAGTTGTCCAACATAGAAACTAAATTGTTCATTAAATAGCAAATAAATCAGAGACAATTCTAAAATTGAAACCAACATCATTGGAGTTGGGTAAGTGACTCAAACATCCCCAAACAGTGACTAAAGACAATATTTAATTACCTTTTAATTTATTTAAAACAAAATATGAAATGGTGTTTTGCCCAAACTAGTTTTTGATGTTAGGGTATAAAGCACTGGTATTTATGGACTAGGTCTCCCTTTTTACAAAAACCATTTGGGGCCTGAACAATTAACAAAACAGAGAAAAGAAAATAAAATAAAAGAAAAAGACAAAAGATAAAACAAAAGCTAAAACAAAACCCCCTGGCCCTCGGCCCAGCAGGCCGTCCAGGCCGCCAGGCCGGCCCACCCCATCCCTATAACCCCCCGCTCCCCACCCGAAACCCTAGCCCACCCCCACTCCCCCCCCACGTCTCCCTCGTCCCTCTGCTTCCCCCCCCGACCCGATCCAGATCGAGGGGCGGCGCCCCCGGCAACCACGCCGACCCGCTCCGCGAAGCCGGCGCCCGTCCTCGCCGCCGCCTCGCAGCCGGACTGCCTCGCCCTCCTCCTCCTCCCCGACGGCCTCCTCGACCCCGACGCCCTTGACGCCCGGCGCAGCGTGCCCGTCACCGCCGCCAGCGTCGCCCCTCCGCCGCATGGACCTCACTGTCGCCTCTTCGCCCCGGCCACCCCGAGCCCGCTGCCCCTTCCCGTCCGGCCCCTGTGAGCCCCGTCCGTCTCCCCCGCCCTCTCTCCCCATCGCTCGCGCACGGCCTCGCCTACCCTCCCCCGACGCCTCCTCCCCTGCTCCCGCCCGCGCGACCCCGCTGCCGCTGCTCCGCATCGCCATCACCCGCGCGCGCCGCCGCTCCCGCCTGCCCTGCACCGCCCGCTCGCGCGCCGACCGCAGCCCGCAGCCGCGCCGTTCGCCGCCACCATGGCCGTGCCTTGCACGCGCCGCGGCGCCGTCGCCCGCGCATCCCTGGGCAAGCGCCCGAGCGGGCCGCGCCCGTGCGCCCGTGCCCGTGGTGGTCCGGACTTATCCGGCCCCGCGCAGCCGCGCCGCGGACATGTCCGCCCCTGGGCCACTGACCCCAGGGCCCCACCCCGAAACGTTTTAGAAAATAAAAATAAAAATAATTAAAATTAATAATTAATTAATTAGTTAATTAATTAGGTTAATTAACTCTGTTTAGATTAATCTAATTTAATTAAATGCTAATTAAATAATTAATCCTAATTAACCCTAACAGTCCGCTGACCTCATGCTGACATCAGCAAAACACTGTTTCGGATAATGTTAATTTAATTAATTAAATAAATTCCAGAAATTAATAAAAACTTTAGAAAATCATATCTTTTAATCCGTAACTCCGATCGAAAAACTTTATACATGAAAATTGCTCAGAACGATGAGACGAATCCGAATACGCGGTCCGTTCGTCCGCCACACGTCCCTAATTATCCGAACATGCAACCGTTCCCCTCTTTTCGTCTGTCCGAAATGCCGGACACTGGGAATACTTTCCCGGATGAATCCCACCTTCGCCAGTATCACCCGGCACTGCGTTAGATCACCTCCGTCACCGCGTATTGCCATGTTATGCTTTGTGCTGCACTTGATCGCTGTGTATTTATACTGTTTCCTCCCCCTCTTCTCTCTCGGTAGCCCCCGACACCAACGTCGTCCCCGAGGCCGACGCAGCTCCGGAGACCGAAGTCACCATTGACGACCTTGCCCTTGCCGCCGAGCAACCAGGCAAGCCCGCCCCCCCTTGATCATCCCGATATCGCCCATTCTAATTTCCCATGCTTGCATTAGAATTGCTGCTGCTGCTGCTGCTTTACCTATTCTGATGCATAGCCTGTTCATTGTAACCTGCTGTTGATAATTACCTGCATATCCTAAACTGTTTAGTATAGGCTGGGTAGAGACCTATCAGTGACCCCACTTATCCCGACTGCCGCGCTGGATCGTCAGAAGACCCGATCAACGGGATTGAAGACCAGGCCCCGACACCGCACATCATCCCCCTTAGTTGTAACGACACTGCAGCGTTACTATCGAGTGCCGAGGGTGAAACCTCTTGTAGCACTTCGGATGTTAACTCTGTAGAGTAGCTATTCGGTCATGGTCATCGAGGGTGATTCCTCCTTCACCGCTTCCGGTAACGACGCTGTCGTACAACACCTCAAGTGTGGACCCAGAGAGGGTGATTCCTCCGAGTTCATCTTGACAGACACATCGAGTATGAATCCAACGAGGGTGATACCTCGGATTCCCCTGATGTTATGGACACACGGATACTTGGACATTACACTGTTACTTGGATAGGCGGGTCGACCCTGAGGGGTACCCGCGTGCGCCTGAGAGGCGAGTGTTGTGAAGACGGGTGCCAGTGTGGTGCCCGAGTGGTGAATACGAGGCGCGGCCGGGCATTCTTAACCCTTGCAGCAAGTCCTCGAGACGGGGCGACAGGGTCACATCTTTCGTGAGTCTCTGCTTGTTTTCCGCAAGCCCCTAGTCCACTACGATTTGGATATTTGATCCGAGCAGGCCTCTGGCCTGATAGCACTAACCATCATGTGGGCATAGTATGGGCGTTCTGCATCGTATGCATCAGCCGAAAGCTCTGTCAGACGTTCAGTTCAGCATTGCGGCCGGGCTGGGCCGGCACCATCCTGAGGGGTGGAGCCTGGTTCGCCCGGCACGCAACGACCCGGAGGCCGAGGGGCGATGGCCAAGACCCCCTTGCGCTGAGGATGTAGACCGACGGGGACCTCTCTGCTGAGCTGTAGGTAGGGTTGCGGTGTGTTGTTTGGCCGAGGCCGGGCATGACCCAGGAAAGTGTGTCCGGCCGGAGTTAAGCGAGCGTGATGGGTAAGTTGGTGCACCCCTGCAGGGAAGAACACTTCTATCGATAGCCGGTCCTACGGTAACGGACACTCGGAGTTGTATCCTGATTGATACAATTTTAGAACTGAATACTTGGATACTATGGCTCTGGGATTTCTTCTCGCAGGGAGTCGAGAAGGGATCTCAGGACGAGGTTGATGATTGTATGGCTCTGGGATTGCTTTCTCGCAGGGAGTCGAGAAAGGATCTTTGGGTGAGGTTGAGACTTAATGTTACTGCTACATTATATTGTACTGTTCTATTGCTGCAAGACCGATGAAGATGCTAGTCTTTGATAGGACTAGGCCTTCTCTCTATTCTTGCATTTCTGCAGCCCAGTCCACATATACAGCCTCCCTTTGAAAATGATGCATATGTAGTGTAGATCCTTGCTTGCTGAGTACTTCTGAGTACTCACGGTTGCTTTGTTTTCCTTTTCTCCCCATATCAGTTTGTCGTGACCAAGAGGACGGCGCCCCTGAGATAGATGTCCCGTCGATCGACTACTACTACTACCCAGAGGATGGATACTACTACGAGTTGACTGACGACCAGGAGTAGGATCGGAGGGTCCCAGGCAGGAGGCCTACGCCTTTCGATCGTAGTGTTTTATTTTTGCCCCGCCTTTCTATAGGCCTTTCTGTTTCTATTTCATATCTGTACTCAGATATCTGATGCTTCCGCTGACGCTTGTTCGCAAGCTTATGTATTCGAGCCCTCGAGGCCCCTGGCTTGTAATATAAAGCTTGTATGACTTTATTTATGTTTTAGAGTTGTGTTGTGATATCTTCCCGTGAGTCCTTAGGCTTGATCATGTGCATTTGCGTGTATGATTAGTGCACGATCGGGCCGGGGGCGTCACAAGTTGGTATCAGAGCCGACTGCCTCTAGGAATCCCCCTTCCTAACTTCTTGGCCGAAGTTGAGTCTAGTAACCGAAAACTGTTTTACTAACTTGGCTGTGTGGCTTACGGGCCCACGTCGCCAATTGGGTGGTATTAGTATCTTTTATTCCTCGTCTATACTCTGGGACTCTGATCTCTCTTCTATTCGGGTTAAATTTTTTACTAACCCCAACATTAGGTTTTCGTGATCACATCCACCCGGTGTTCTGAAATATTCCCCCCTTGCTCCAAGATTATGGACCAGGTTCTTCTTACAGGATCCTTTTATCGAGGGCACCCTGTGTTGTCACTTGCAGATTCCTCGCTCCGTCAGTTTTCTCCGACGTTGATGTAGCCTTTGCTATGTCTCGTTGTGTACTTCCCTACCGCGTGCTTGCGCGCCGCCTAGTTGTCTAGCCTTCTCCTTTCAGCTGTCGTAATGCCGGTTCGTAATCGAGACTAGGTGTGGATTTGAATGTCTGGTGTAACTATGATGAAGTATCTATTGCACTTCCTTCTGTCGTGCGTGCTACTTCATGAATAATTCCATACATCTGCATTTCTACTTGTTGAACTACCCTTGTTGATTTGGCAGGATGGCTGACGATCCTCCACCTCCACCCTATATTGCCGCCATGATGCAGCAGTTTCAACTCAACCGTCAGCAGTTTGAGCTCAACCGTCAGTTTATGACCGGCGTATTGGCTCAGTTCCCAAACCAGAATACTCAGCAACAATCTGCTCCAATAACTCTGCCAGAATTCGTGCGCCTCAATCCGTCCACTTTTCGCAGCTCGACTGATCCAATGGACGCTGACGATTGGCTCCATGACATTGCCTTCCAGATGAAGTCAGCCAATGTTATCCCTGACAGTTACGTCACCTATGCGACGTATCACCTGAGGGGATCAGCTGCTCAGTGGTGGGAAAGCCACAAGGCTATGTTGCCTGCAGAGACTGTAACCATTTGGCAGGAATTTCAGTCAGCCTTTCGTGCATGGTACATTCCTCAAGGTCTGATGGATCAGAAGAAGAAGGAGTTTCGCAAACTCACACAGGGCACAATGACTGTGGATGAATATCAGAGGAAGTTTCTTGAATTGTCCCGCTATGCTGAAGATGACGTCTGCACTGACGCCCGCAAGCAGGATAAATTCCGTGAAGGACTCCGTACTGACATAAAACTCGCACTTGCAGTCCTTGATTGCACAGACTTCGCAACGCTTGTCAGCAAATCTTTCCAAATTGAAACAGCTTTGACTGAGTACCAGGAGTCACTCAAGCGCACTCATGAAGCTGGCTCATCCTCGGGTCAGCCTGTTCAGAGGCGTCGAATCTGGATCCCACACAATATTCATCACCGACCTGCCCCAACACCAAGGCCGTCTTATGTTGCACCTCGTCTGCCTCCGCCGCCGAGACAGCTAACGATTCAGGGTGGACAACCCAATGTTGAAGTTCCTCCCCATAATGATGGTTTATGCCGCAAGTGTGGACACTTAGGGCATCGTGCCTTCAACTGTCCTCAGGGTCAGCCGCAAAATTCATCACGTTGTTCCGTTAACCGTAAAAAGGGCCAACGAAACCATCCTAGCAGAAATCGTAATGCCAGACCACCTGCTAGTCAGCTTGTTCATGTCAACCATGTTAAAACTGAAGAAGCTCGACAGGACACCAACATTGTGATGGGCACCCTTCTAGTGAATTCAACCCCAGCTACTGTACTCTTTGATTCTGGAGCATCGCACTCCTTCATGTCCGAAAGTTTTGCACGAAGCCATGATATCCCTTTCGACAAGATGTCCACCCCATTGGTAATCCAGTCACCCGGGGCTAATTGGCAAACTACCAGGGTAAGCCACGGTAATCACATTGTGATTGGAGGATTGATGTTCCCTGTTTCTCTCATTGCCCTTAAGACCTCCAACATTGACATTATTCTGGGTATGGACTGGTTGAAGCCTCATAAAGCTTTGATTGACTGTGCCACTGAATCAGTCCGCATCACACACCCTTCCGGCTAGACAGTCAGATACTCAGCTCAAACAGTTCAGGACGCCGAAGCTCAGATTTATGTTCTGAATGCATTGAATGCTTCACCTCTTGAAGGCATCGAGAACGTTCCAGTTGTTCGTGATTTTCAAGATGTATTTCCAGAAGAACTTCCAGGAATACCCCCTGCTAGAGCTGTTGAGTTTGTCATCGACTTGAAACCAGGCACAACTCCTATTGCGAAGCGTCCTTACAAGATGCCTCCGCACCACCTTCTTGAACTTAAGGAGGAAATCGACATGGCACTTAAGAAAGGTTTCATCCGCCCCAGTTCCTCTGCTTGGGGAGCACCTTCACTCTTCGTTAAGAAGAAGGATGGAACTAACCGATTGGTTCAGGATTATCGGCCCATTAACCAAGCCACCATCCAGAATAAATATCCGCTTCCCCGGATCAATGATTTGTATGATCAACTTGCCGGTTCCTCAGTATTCTCTAAGCTTGATTTGAGATTGGGATACCATCAGATCCGTGTTCGCGAAGAGGATATTCCCAAGACTGCATTTGTTACTCGTTATGGCTCCTACGAGTACACGGTCATGTCATTTGGCTTAACAAATGCTCCAGCCACATTCTCCCGTCTGATGAATTACATCTTCATGGATTACCTCGACAAATCTGTCGTGGTATATCTGGATGATATTCTGGTATATTCGAAGAATAAAGAAGAACATGCCGAACACCTCCGTCTTGTACTGGAAAGGCTCCGAGAACAGCAGTTGTATGCCAAATACTCCAAATGTGAATTCTGGCTATCTGAAGTAACCTACCTTGGTCATGTAATTTCCAAAGATGGCATTGCCGTTAACCCAGAACGAGTTCAGGCTATTCTTGACTGGACTCCTCCGAAGAATGTCAAGCAAGTGAGAAGTTTTCTCGGCCTTGCAAGCTATTGTCGTCGCTTTGTCGAGAATTTCTCAAAGATTGCTAAGCCTCTGACCGATCTGCTTCACAAGGGCGTTAAGTTTGTGTGGACAGAAAAATGTCAGGAAAGTTTTCAAACACTCAAGGACAAGCTAACTTCTGCTCCAGTTCTTGCTCCTCCAGATTCTCGCAAAGACTCGTGATTTATTGTGACGCATCCCGTGAAGGATTAGGCTGTGTCCTAATGCAAGAGCGTAAGGTGATTGCCTATGGCTCTCGTCAGTTGCGCTCACATGAAGAGAACTATCCCGTACATGATCTAGAACTAGCTGCTGTCATTTATGCACTGCAGTTGTGGCGACATTACCTCCTCGGTAATCGTTGCGAGATATACATGGATCATAAAAGTCTGAAGTACTTGTTTACTCAGCCGTCTCTAAACCTCCGTCAGCAAAGATGGATGGATACTATTGCGGACTATGATTTGGGTATTTCTTATACCCCTGGCAAGGCTAATGTAATGGCTGATGCGTTGAGTCGCAAATCCTATTGCTGTGAACTTGAAGTCCAGCTAGAGCAACCACTCCTGTATGAAGAGCTTCGAAGGCTAAATCTCGAGATAGTTCCTCAAGGATACTTAAAAACCTTGGTTGTTGAACCAGACCTTGAGAAAGCTGTTAAGAATGCGCAAGCTAAAGATGCTGAAATTGATCTGATGAAGAAAGACCTTCACCTTGTAAAGTACAGGGATTTCTCGCTGTCTGAAGATGGAACCTTGTATTTCAGAAACCGCATTGTCGTACCTCGCTTCGAACTCATGACTGACAAAGTCATGAAGGAGGCACATGATACCCCGCTGTCTATTCATCCGGGTAGCACCAAGATGTATCGTGATCTCCGTCAAAGGTACTGGTGGTCTAAAATGAAGCAGGACATTGCTCGATATGTTGCTGAATGTGATGTTTGTCGTCGCGTTAAAGCAGAACATCAGAAGCCTGCTGGAATTCTGCAACCACTTCCTATTCGTCTATGGAAATGGGATAAGGTTCAAATGGATTTCGTTACAGGACTTCCCAGGTCACAGAAGGGTCACGATGCTATTCTTGCCGTCGTCGACCAACTCTCTAAAGTTGCACACTTTCTGCCCGTCAAAGAGACTATCACTGCTAGTCAGTTAGCAGAGTTGTATATCTCCAGAATTTTTTCACTCCACGGTATTCCGAAGGAGATTAGTTCGGACCGTGGCGGTCTTTTCACTTCCAAGTTCTGGGAAAGTTTCCAAACAGCTATGGGAACTCATATTACTTGGAGTTCAGCTTATCACCCTCAATCCCAAGGCCAAGTCGAACGAGTCAATCAAGTTCTTGAAGACATGCTTCGGGCTTGTGTTATTTCTTTTGGCAAGAAGTGGGAAGAATCTCTTCCGTATGCCGAGTTCTCTTATAACAACAGCTATCAAGCCAGCTTGAAGATGGCCCCCTTCGAAGTACTCTATGGACGTAAGTGTCGAACCCCTCTGAATTGGTCAGAAACTGGGGAACGACCGCTCGTGGGTCCGGATATTATTCAACACGCCGAAGAACAAGTCCGTATTGTCCGGGAAAATCTCAAGGCGGCTCAGGACCGCCAGAAGAGCAACTATGATCTCAAATGATGAGGTTTGACTTATCAACCTGGTGATCAAGCTTATCTTCGTGTCACTCCTATGAAAGGCACTCACCGTTTTGGAATCAAGGGCAAGCTAGCTCCACGCTACATTGGTCCTTTCCGCATTATTGCTAGACATGGTCAAGTGGCATATAAATTGGAGTTGCCGCCACAATTCTCTCATATCCACGACGTCTTCCATGTGTCGCAACTTCGTAAATGCTTCAAAGAATCTCCGCACCGAGCTGTGGATCACGAAATGCTCGAATTGCATGATGATCTTTCATATAAGGAACATCCGATCCGCATTCTCGATGAAGCTGAACGTCGGACCTGTCAGAAGGTTACCAAGTTCCTCAAAGTTCAGTGGTCAAATCATACTGAAGATGAAGCCACTTGGGAACGCGAGGATAATCTTCGTGCGGAATACCCCGAACTTTTTCCTTCTACTTCTTAATTCTCGGGACGAGAATTCTTGTTAGTGGAGGAGATTTGTAACACCCCCAGTGGTTAGCCACAGTAATTCCATTTTGATAATGCCAAGTCAGCATGATTAACAGTGCGTGATCATCATTTGCATCATAATGCATTTCAACTCCTAACTCAAAATTCAAATTTAGATGAAAGTGAAAAATAAAAGTTGTCCAACATAGAAACTAAATTGTTCATTAAATAGCAAATAAATCAGAGACAATTCTAAAATTGAAACCAACATCATTGGAGTTGGGTAAGTGACTCAAACATCCCCAAACAGTGACTAAAGACAATATTTAATTACCTTTTAATTTATTTAAAACAAATATGAAATGGTGTTTTGCCCAAACTAGTTTTTGGTGTTAGGGTATAAAGCACTGGTATTTATGGACTAGGTCTCCCTTTTTACAAAAACCATTTGGGGCCTGAACAATTAACAAAACAGAGAAAAGAAAATAAAATAAAAGAAAAAGACAAAAGATAAAACAAAACCCCCTGGGCCTCGGCCCAGCAGGCCGTCCAGGCCGCCAGGCCGGCCCACCCCATCCCTATAAACCCCCGCTCCCCACCCGAAACCCTAGCCCACCCCCACCTTCCCCCCCCCCCACGTTCCCTCGTCCCTCTGCTTCCCCCCCGACTTGATCCGATCGAGGGGCGGCGCCCCCGGCAACACGCACCGACCCGCTCCGCGACGCGGCGCCGTCCTCGCCGCCGCCTCCCAGCCGGACTGCCTCACCCTACTCCTCCTCCCCGACGGCTCTCGACACCGACGCCCTGGAGCCGGGACGCCGTGCCGTCACCGCCGCCGGCGTCGCCCTTCCGCCGCATCGACCTCACTGTCGCCTCCTGCCGGCCACCCGAGCCCGGGCCCCTTCCCGTCCGGCCCCTGTGAGCCCCATCCGTCTTCCCCCCCCCTCTCGTCCCGCGGAGCCGCGTCCGTAGCGCGCTCACCGCGCCCCTTCTCCCATCGCTGGACGGCCTCGCCTACCTCCCCGACGCCTCCTCCCCTGCTCCCCCCGCGCGACCCCGCTGCCGCTGCTCCCGCATCGCCATCACCCGCGCGCGCCGCCGCTCCCGCCTGCCCTGCACCGCCGCTCGCGCGCCGACCGCAGGCCGCAGACCGCGCCGTTCGCCGCAACACGTGGCCGTGCCTTGCACGCGCCGCGGGGTAGACGCGCCCGCGCATCCTGGGCAAGCGCCGGGAGGGGCGCGCCCGTGCGCCCGTGCCCGTGGTGGCCCGGACTTGTCCGGCCCGCGCAGCCGCGCCGCGGACATGTCCGTTCTGGGCCCACCCCAGGGCCCCACCCCGAAAGTTTTAGAAAATAAAAATAAAAATAATAAAATTAATAATAAAATAGTTAATTAATTAGGTAATTAACCTGTTTAGATTAATCTAATTTAATTAATTAGTTTAATTAAATGCTAATTAAATAATTAATCCTAATTAACCCTAACAGTCCGCTGACCTCATGCTGACGTCATGCTGATGTCAGAAAACACTGTTTCAGATAATGTTAATTTAATTAATTAAATAAATTCCAGAAATTAATAAAAACTTTAGAAAATCATATCTTTAATCCGTAACTCCGATCGAAAAACTTTATACATGAAAAATTGCTCAGAACGACGAGACGAATCGAATACGCGGTCCGTTCGTCGCACCCACGTCCCTAACTATCCGAACATGCCCCCCTTGATCATCCCGATATCGCCCATTCTAATTTCATGCTTGCATTAGAATTGCTGCTGCTGCTGCTTTACCTATTCTGATGCATAGCTGTTCATTGTAACTGTGTTGATAATTACCTGCATATCCTAAAATGTTTAGTATAGGCGGGTAGAGACCTATCAGTGACCCCACTTATCCCGACTGCCGGTGGATCGGCAGAAGACCCGATCAACGGGATTGAAGACCAGGCCCCGACACCGCACATCATCCCCTTAGTTGTTAACGAAAATGCAGTGTACTATCGAGTGCCGAGGGTGAAACCTCTTGTAGCACTTGGATGTTAACTTTGTAGAGTAGCTATTCAGTCGTGGTCATCGAGGTTGATTCCTCCTTCACCGCTTCCGGTAACGATGCTGTGTACAACACCTCAAGTGTGGACCCAGAGAGGGTGATTCCTCCGAGTTCATCTTGACAGACACATCGAGTATGAATCCAACGAGGGTGATACCTTGATTCCCCTGATGTTATGGACACACGGATACTGGACATTACACTGTTACTTGGATAGGCGGGTCGACCCTGAGGGGTACCCGCGTGCGCCTGAGAGGCGAGTGTTGTGAAGACGGGTGCCAGTGTGGTGCCCGAGTGGTGAATACGAGGCGCGGCCGGGCATTTAAACTTGCAGCAAGTTCTCGAGACGGGGCGACAGGGTCAGTCTTTCGTGAGTCTCTGCTCGTTTTCCGCAAGCCCCTAGTCCATACGATTTGGATTTGATCCGAGCAGGCCTCTGGCCTGATAGCACTAACCATCACGTGGGCATAGTATGGGCGTTCTGCATCTATGCATCAGCGAAAGCTCTGTCAGACGTCCAGTTCAGCATGCGGCCGGGCTGGGCCGGCACCATCCTGAGGGGTGGAGCCTGGTTCGCCCGGCACGCAACGACCCGGAGGGGAGGGGCGATGGCCAAGACCCCTTGGCTGAGATGTAGACCGACGGGGACTCTCTGCTTGGTGTAGGTAGGGTTGCGGTGTTGTGTTGGCCGAGGGCGGGCATGACCCAGGAAAGTGTGTCGGCCGGAGTTAGCGAGCGTGATGGGTAGTTGGTTCACCCCTGCAGGGAAGAACACTTCTATCGATAGCCGGTCCTTCGGTAACGGACACTCGGAGTTGTATCCTGATTGATCAATTTTAGAACTGAATACTTGGATACTATGGCTCTGGGATTGCTTCTTGCAGGGAGCGAGAAGGGATCTCGGGACGAGGTTGATGACTGTAGGTCTGGGATGCGTTTCTCGCAGGGAGTCGAGAAAGGATCTCTGGGTGAGGTTGAGACTTAATGTTACTGCTACATTTATATGTTGTTTTATGCTGCAAGACCGATGAAGATGCTAGTCTTCGATAGGACTAGGCCTTCTCTCTATTCTTGCATTTCTGCAGCCCAGTCCACATATACAGCCTCCCTTTGAAAATGATGCATATGTAGTGTAGATCTTGCTTGCTGAGTAATTCTGAGTACTCACGGTTGCTTTGTTTTCCTTTTCTCCCCATATCAGTTGTGTGACCAGAACGAGGACGGCGCCCCGAGACAGATGTCCCGTCGATCGACTACTACTACTACCCAGAGGATGGAACTATATACGAGTTGACTGACGACCAGGAGTAGGAGGATCGGGAGGTCCCACGGCAGGAGGGCCTACGCCTTTCGGATCGTAGTGTTTTATTTGCCCCGCCTTTTCTATAGGCCCTTTTTTATTTCTATCTGTCTCAGATATTGATGCTTCCGCTAGCTTCGCATAAGCTTAGTATCGAGCCCTCGAGGCCCTGGCTTGTAATATAAGCTTGTATGACTATTTATGTTTTAGAGTTGTGTTGTTGATATCTTCCCGGTGTCCTTAGGCTGATCGTGTGCATTTGCGGTAGGTATGATAGTGCACGATCGGGCCAGGGGCGTCACAAAGAACCGGTCTCATGAACGCGGTCATGTAAGGTTGGTCCGGGCCGCTTCATTCCAACAATCCGCCGAATCAAAAAAGACGTTGGTGGTAAGCAGTTGACTATCATCGCCAACACCTTTGTGTTCTACTCGTCCATATCATCTACGCATAGACTTGGCTCTGATACCACTGTGTGGGGAACGTAGCATGCAATTTCAAAAATTTCTACGATCACGCAAGATCTAACTAGGAGATGGTAGAATGAGAGGGGGGAGAGTGTGTCCACGTACCTCAAGACCGAAAGCGGGAAGCGTTAGTTAACGCGGTTGATGTAGTCGAACATCTTCTCGATTCAACCGATCAAGTACCGAACGTATGGCAACCCCGAGTTCAGCACAGTTCAGCTCGATGACGTCCCTGATCGAACTCGTATCCAGCAAAAGTGTCGAGGGAGAGTTTCGTCAACAGCAGGACTGTGTGTGGTGACGGGACGGTGATGAATGATCCGCACAGGGCTTCGCCTAAGCACTACGACAATATGACCGGAGAAGTAAACCGTGGAGGGGGGGGGGGGGGCGCCGCACACGGCTGGAACAATTGTGTGTCTAGAGGTGGCCCCCTACCGATAGTAATAAAAGAAAGGAGAGGGGAGGAGGCTGGCCAAGGTGCTCCCCCAAGTGGGGAGGAGTCCTACTAGGACTCCAAGTCCAATCGGACCCCCCTTCCTTTTACGGAGAGGGAAAGGGGGAAGGAGAGGAGAGGAGAAGGAAAGGAAAGGGGGGCGCGCCCCTTCCCACTCATTCGGACCCCCTTCCAAGTGGGGGGCACGCCAGCCTGTGGGTGGTTGGCCTCCCTCCCAAGGCCCATGTGGCCCATAACTTTCCCCGGGGGGTTCCGGTAACCCCCCGGTACTCCGATAAATACCCGGAACACTCCGAAACCATTCCGGTGTCCGAATACTATCATCCAATATATCAATCTTACCTCTCGACCATTTCGAGACTCCTCGTCATGTCCGGGATATCATCAGGGACTCGAACAATCTTCGGTCACCAAAATACATAACTCATATACAAATGTCATTGAACGTTAAGCGTGCGGACCTACGGGTTCACGAGAAACTGGATTGACATGAAGAGACAATCTTTGATCATAACCAACGCGGAACCAGGAATGCTATAGATGGTTCCTCAATCTAATACAAAGATCTTTCGGTCAAACCGTAATGAAACAATATGTCATTCCCTTGTATGCGCTGTATGTGAAGCTGACGGAGATAGCGAGATAGCGTCGGTGATCTATGCATAGCCTAGAGGCGTTGTAAGATCGCGAGAACAGACGAGGGGCAAAAAGTGGTTACCGAAGTCAATACTTTAATAGTTCCAGTAAGGGCATAATCCGCGCAAGCTAAATCATATAGGTACCCTGAGACTTGCAGGGAAGTGATAATGGAATGAATGGCCAAGCAGAATTTTACGCCAAGAGAGGCACCCAGACGGATACCTCTCCTGGATACTCGGAGGTGACGATAACCAGATTGTGAAGCCGTAATCGTATGAGGAAAGGTAGCATGATGCCAACCAAAAGCAAACACCTTCGAAATGTGACACCTTGAGGAAGGGACGAATCTTATCACAAAGTCTGAAGGCCGCCGTCGACGTGAGAGGTGTTGAGGAATGGAGATGAACAGTTGTGGAGTTCAGGAATAGGCCATAAGCACAATGGGTGGTGGTTCCTAGCCAGGATATTCGGAGGGGTATGGGAATAATCACAGGTGTGAGTCGAATGAGGAAATATGATATAGGTCAAAATGAGGGTGTCAGGAATATCAAAGGGAAAGCACCAGATTTCAGAGCCAAATACAGAGCAACTTAAGCCGGACTGCCTCACCCTACTCCTCCTCCCCGACGGCCTCCTCGACCCCGACGCCCTTGACGCCCGGCGCCGCGTGCCCGTCACCGCCGCCGGCGTCGCCCTTCCGCCGCATCGACCTCACTGTCGCCTCCTCGCCCCGGCCACCCCGAGCCCGCTGCCCCTTCCCGTCCGGCCCCTGTGAGCCCCATCCGTCTTCCCCTCCCTCTCTGTCCCGCGCCGGAGCCGCGCTCCCGTCGCGCGCTCACCGCGCCCTCTCTCCCCATCGCTCGCGCACGGCCTCGCCTACCCTCCCCCGACGCCTCCTCCCCTGCTCCCGCCCGCGCGACCCCGCTGCCGCTGCTCCGCATCGCCATCACCCGCGCGCGCCGCCGCTCCCGCCTGCCCTGCACCGCCCGCTCGCGCGCCGACCGCAGCCCGCAGCCGCGCCGTTCGCCGCCACCGTGGCCGTGCCTTGCACGCGCCGCGGCGCCGTCGCCCGCGCCCGCGCATCCCTGGGCAAGCGCCCGAGCGGGCCGCGCCCGTGCGCCCGTGCCCGTGGTGGCCCGGACTTGTCCGGCCCCGCGCAGCCGCGCCGCGGACATGTCCGTTCCTGGGCCACTGACCCCAGGGCCCCACCCCGAAATGTTTTAGAAAATAAAAATAAAAATAATTAAAATTAATAATTAATAATTAGTTAATTAATTAGGTTAATTAACTCTGTTTAGATTAATCTAATTTAATTAATTAGTTTAATTAAATGCTAATTAAATAATTAATCCTAATTAACCCTAACAGTCCGCTGACCTCATGCTGACGTCATGCTGATGTCAGCAAAACACTGTTTCAGATAATGTTAATTTAATTAATTAAATAAATTCCAGAAATTAATAAAAACTTTAGAAAATCATATCTTTTAATCCGTAACTCCGATCGAAAAACTTTATACATGAAAATTGCTCAGAACGACGAGACGAATCCGAATACGCGGTCCGTTCGTCCGCCACACGTCCCTAACTATCCGAACATGCCCCCCCTTGATCATCCCGATATCGCCCATTCTAATTTCCCATGCTTGCATTAGAATTGCTGCTGCTGCTGCTTTACCTATTCTGATGCATAGCCTGTTCATTGTAACCTGCTGTTGATAATTACCTGCATATCCTAAACTGTTTAGTATAGGCTGGGTAGAGACCTATCAGTGACCCCACTTATCCCGACTGCCGCGCTGGATCGTCAGAAGACCCGATCAACGGGATTGAAGACCAGGCCCCGACACCGCACATCATCCCCCTTAGTTGTAACGACACTGCAGTGTTACTATCGAGTGCCGAGGGTGAAACCTCTTGTAGCACTTCGGATGTTAACTCTGTAGAGTAGCTATTCAGTCGTGGTCATCGAGGTTGATTCCTCCTTCACCGCTTCCGGTAACGATGCTGTCGTACAACACCTCAAGTGTGGACCCAGAGAGGGTGATTCCTCCGAGTTCATCTTGACAGACACATCGAGTATGAATCCAACGAGGGTGATACCTCTGATTCCCCTGATGTTATGGACACACGGATACTTGGACATTACACTGTTACTTGGATAGGCGGGTCGACCCTGAGGGGTACCCGCGTGCGCCTGAGAGGCGAGTGTTGTGAAGACGGGTGCCAGTGTGGTGCCCGAGTGGTGAATACGAGGCGCGGCCGGGCATTCTTAACCCTTGCAGCAAGTCCTCGAGACGGGGCGACAGGGTCACGTCTTTCGTGAGTCTCTGCTCGTTTTCCGCAAGCCCCTAGTCCACTACGATTTGGATATTTGATCCGAGCAGGCCTCTGGCCTGATAGCACTAACCATCACGTGGGCATAGTATGGGCGTTCTGCATCCTATGCATCAGCCGAAAGCTCTGTCAGACGTCCAGTTCAGCACTGCGGCCGGGCTGGGCCGGCACCATCCTGAGGGGTGGAGCCTGGTTCGCCCGGCACGCAACGACCCGGAGGGCGAGGGGCGATGGCCAAGACCCCCTTGCGCTGAGGATGTAGACCGACGGGGACCTCTCTGCTGAGCTGTAGGTAGGGTTGCGGTGTGTTGTTTGGCCGAGGCCGGGCATGACCCAGGAAAGTGTGTCCGGCCGGAGTTAAGCGAGCGTGATGGGTAAGTTGGTGCACCCCTGCAGGGAAGAACACTTCTATCGATAGCCGGTCCTTCGGTAACGGACACTCGGAGTTGTATCCTGATTGATACAATTTTAGAACTGAATACTTGGATACTATGGCTCTGGGATTGCTTCTTGCAGGGAGTCGAGAAGGGATCTCGGGACGAGGTTGATGACTGTATGGCTCTGGGATTGCTTTCTCGCAGGGAGTCGAGAAAGGATCTCTGGGTGAGGTTGAGACTTAATGTTACTGCTACATTATATTGTACTGTTCTATTGCTGCAAGACCGATGAAGATGCTAGTCTTCGATAGGACTAGGCCTTCTCTCTATTCTTGCATTTCTGCAGCCCAGTCCACATATACAGCCTCCCTTTGAAAATGATGCATATGTAGTGTAGATCCTTGCTTGCTGAGTACTTCTGAGTACTCACGGTTGCTTTGTTTTCCTTTTCTCCCCATATCAGTTTGTCGTGACCAAGAGGACGGCGCCCCTGAGACAGATGTCCCGTCGATCGACTACTACTACTACCCAGAGGATGGATACTACTACGAGTTGACTGACGACCAGGAGTAGGATCGGAGGGTCCCAGGCAGGAGGCCTACGCCTTTCGATCGTAGTGTTTTATTTTTGCCCCGCCTTTCTATAGGCCTTTCTGTTTCTATTTCATATCTGTACTCAGATATCTGATGCTTCCGCTGACGCTTGTTCGCAAGCTTATGTATTCGAGCCCTCGAGGCCCCTGGCTTGTAATATAAAGCTTGTATGACTTTATTTATGTTTTAGAGTTGTGTTGTGATATCTTCCCGTGAGTCCTTAGGCTTGATCGTGTGCATTTGCGTGTATGATTAGTGCACGATCGGGCCAGGGGCGTCACAAGAACCGGTCTCATGAACGCGGTCATGTAAGGTTGGTCCGGGCCGCTTCATCCAACAATACCGCCGAATCAAAATAAGACGTTGGTGGTAAGCAGTTTGACTATCATCGCCCAAACTCTTTGTGTTCTACTCGTCCATATCATCTACGCATAGACTTGGCTCTGATACCACTGTTGGGGAACGTAGCATGCAATTTCAAAAATTTCTACGATCACGCAAGATCTATCTAGGAGATGCATAGCAATGAGAGGGGGAGAGTGTGTCCACGTACCCTCATAGACCGAAAGCGGAAGCGTTAGTTTAACGCGGTTGATGTAGTCGAACATCTTCTCGATTCAACCGATCAAGTACCGAACGTATGGCACCTCCGAGTTCAGCACACGTTCAGCTCGATGACGTCCCTCGAACTCTTGATCCAGCAAAGTGTCGAGGGAGAGTTTCGTCAGCACGACGGTGTGGTGACGGTGACGGTGAAGTGATCCGCACAGGGCTTCGCCTAAGCACTACGACAATATGACCGGAGAAGTAAACCGTGGAGGGGGGGGGGGGGCGCCGCACACGGCTTGGAACAATTGTGTGTCTAGAGGTGCCCCCCTCCCACGTATATAAAGAAGGGAGAGGGGAGGAGGCTGGCCAAGGTGCTCCCCCAAGTGGGGAGGAGTCCTACTAGGACTCCAAGTCCAATTCGGACCCCCCTTCCTTTTACCGGAGAGGGAAAGGGGGAAGGAGAGGGAGAAGGAGAAGGAAAGGGGGGCGCGCCCCCTTCCCCACTCTAATTCGGACCCCTTCCAAGTGGGGGGCACGCCAGCCCCTTGTGGGCTGGTGTGCCTCCCTCCCAAGGCCCATGTGGCCCATAACTTTCCCCGGGGGGTTCCGGTAACCCCCCCGGTACTCCGATAAATACCCGGAACACTCCGAAACCATTCCGGTGTCCGAATACTATCATCCAATATATCAATCTTTACCTCTCGACCATTTCGAGACTCCTCGTCATGTCCGTGATCTCATCCGGGACTCCGAACAATCTTCGGTCACCAAAATACATAACTCATAATACAAATTGTCATTGAACGTTAAGCGTGCGGACCCTACGGGTTCGAGAACTATGTAGACATGACCGAGACATATCTCTGATCAATAACCAACAGCGGAACCAGGATGCTCATATTGGTTCCTACATATAATACAAAGATCTTTATCGGTCAAACCGTAATGACAACATATGTCATTCCCTTTGTCATCGCTATGTTACTTGCCCGAGATTCGATCGTCGGTATCTTCATACCTAGTTTAATCTCGTTACCGGCAAGTCTCTTTAATCGTTCCGTAATGCATCATCCCGCAACTAAATCATTAGTCACATTGCTTGCAAGGCTTATCATGATATGCATTACCAAGAGGGCCCAGAGATACCTCTCCGATACTCGGAGTGACAAATCCTAATCTCGATCTATGCCAACCCAACAAACACCTTCGATGACACCTATAGAGCATCTTTATAATCACCCAGTTACGTTGTGACGTTTGATAGCACACAAGGTGTTCCTCCGGTATTCGGGAGTTGCATAATCTCATAGTCAAAGGAATATGTATAAGTCATAAAGAAAGCAATAGCAATAAAACTTAATGATCATTATGCTAAGCTAACGGATGGGTCTTGTCCATCACATCATTCTCCTAATGATGTGATCCCGTTATCAAATGACAACTCATGTCCATGGTTAGGAAACCTTAACCATCTTTGATCAACGAGCTAGTCTAGTAGAGGCTCACTAGGGACACGGTGTTTGTTTATGTATTCACACATGTATTAAGGTTTCCGATCAATACAATTCTAGGATGAATAATAAACCTTTATCATGAATAAGGAAATATAAAATAAAAACTTTATTATTGCCTCTAGGGCATATTTCCTTCACTATGGACTGATGCAAGCATCTTGGATTTGGAATATACGCTTTGATAAGGTGATCAAAGCATATGGTTTTATACAGACTTACGGTGAAGCCTGTATTTACAAGAAAGTGAGTGGGAGCTCTGTAGCATTTCTGATATTATATGTGGATGACATATTGCTGATTGGAAATAATATAGAATTTCTGGATAGCAGAAAAGGATACTTGAATAAGAATTTTTCAATGAAAGACCTCGGTGAAGCTACTTACGTGAATTTTTCAATGAAAGACCACTGTAGTATTTTTCAATGATAGAGAGAGAATGAAAGTCATTCCCTATGCCTCAGCCATAGGTTCTATAAAGTATGCCATGCTGTGTACCAAACCTGTTGTGTACCTTGCCATGAGTTTGGCAAGGGGGTACAATAGTGATCCAGGAGTAGATCACTAGACAGCGGTCAAAATTATCCTTAGGGGACTAAGGAAATATTTCTCGGTTATGGAGGTGATAAAGAGTTCGTCGTAAAGAGTTACGTCGATGCAAGCTTTTACACCGATTCAGATGACTCTGAGTCTCAATCTGGATACGTATTGAAAGTGGGAGCAATTAGCTAGAGTAGCACCATGCAGAGCATTGTAGACATAGAAATTTGCAAATATACATACGGATCTGAATGTGACAGACCCGTTGACTAAACTTCTCTCACAAGCAAAACATGATCACACCTTAGTACTCTTTGGTTGTTAATCACATGGCGATGTGAACTAGATTATTGACTCTAGTAAACCCTTTGGGTGTTGATCACATGGCGATGTGAACTATGGGTGTTAATCACATGACGATGTGAACTATTGGTGTTAAATCACATGGTGATGTGAACTAGATTATTGATTCTAATGCAAGTGGGAGACTGAAGGAAATATGCCCTAGAGTCAATAATAAAGTTGTTATTTTATATTTCCTTATTCATGATAAAGGTTTATTATTCATGCTAGAATTGTATTGATCGGAAACTTAAATACATGTGTGAATACATAAACAAATACCGTGTCCCTAGTAAGCCTCTACTAGACTAGCTCATTGATCAAAGATGGTTAAGGTTTCCTAACCATGGACATGTGTTGTCATTTGATTACGGGATCACATCATTAGGAGAATGATGTGATGGACAAGACCAACCCGTTAGCTTAGCATAATGATCATTCAGTTTTATTGCTATTGCTTTCTTCATGTCAAATACATATTCCTTCGACTATGAGATTATGCAACTCCCGGATACCGAAGGAATACTTTGTGTGCAATCAAACGTCACAACGTAACTAGGTGATCATAAAGATGCTCTACAGGTATCTCCGAAGGTGTTTGTTGAGTTGGCATAGATCGAGATTAGGATTTGTCACTCCGAGTTTCGGAGAGGTATCTCTGGGCCCTCTCGGTAATACACATCATAAGCTTGCAAGCAAATGAATAAGGAGTTAGTCGCGACGTGATGCATTATGGAACGAGTAAAGAGACTTGCCGGTAACGAGATTGAACTAGGCATAAAGATACCGACGATCGAATCTCGGGCAAGTAACATACCGATTGACAAAGGGAATTACGTATGTTGTCATAACGGTTTAACCGATAAAGATCTTCGTAGAATATGTAGGAACCAATATGAACATCCAGGTTCCGCTATTGGTCATTAACCACAGAGGTGTCTCGGTCATGTCTACATAGTTCTCGAACCCGTAGGGTCTGCACGCTTAACGTTCATTGACGATATAGTATTATATGAGTTATGTGATTTGGTGACTGAATGTTGTTTGGAGTCCCGGATGAGATCACGGACATGACGAGGAGTCTCGAAATGGTCGAGAGGTAAAGATTGATATATAGGACGATGGTATTCGGACACCGGAAGTGTTCCGGAGGGTACCGCGGGTACATATCGAGTCATCGGAAGGGGTTCCGGGCACCCCCCAGCAAAAGATATGTGACTTATGGGCCAAGAGGGGAAACGCACCAGCCACAAGGGGCTAGTGCGTCCCCCATATGGGCCGGCCAAGAAGGAGAAGGAAAGAGGGAAGGGAAAGGAAAGAGAGGGAATAGGATTCCCCCTTGCTTCCCTCTCCTTCTCTCTTTCCTTCCCCCTCCGGCAAATAAGGAAGAGGGGGGGGGGGGCCACTTGGGAGGACCCCAAGTAGGATTCAGCCTACTTGGGGCGCCCTCCTGGCTGCTCCCTCCCCCCCCACCTATATATATGTGGGAGGGGGGCGCCTAGCACAATCAGACAATTGCCTAGCCGTGTGCGGTGCCCCCCTCCACCGTTTACTACCTCAGTCATATTTTCATAGTGCTTAGGCGAAGCCCTGCGGAGATCACTTCACCATCACCGTCACCACGCCGTCATACTGACGGAACTCATCTACTACCTCGACGTCTTGCTGGATCAAAAAGGCGAGGGACGTCACCGAGCTGAACGTGTGCAGAACTCGGAGGTGCCGTACGTTCGGTACTTGATCGGTCGGAGCTATAAGAAGTTCGACTACATCAACCGCGTTGTCAAATGCTTCCGCTTACGGTCTACGAGGGTACGTAGACACACTCTCCCCCTCGTTGCTATGCATCTCCATGGATAGATCATTGCGTGTGCGTAGATTTTTTTTTGTTTTCCATGCAATGTTTGCCAACAGAACGCCTGCCTGGGGACGAGGACACCGCCGCCGCGGCAGCTGCGAGGTTGCGGTTGAGGATTCTTCTTGCTTGAATTGGCGAGGATTCATCATTCATGCTACAAGCTCCATGGATCGATTTTTTTCGAGCACGAGGAGGAGGTTGTGTGAGGGCAGTGAGCGGCGGCGAGCCCAGGGTGTGCAGCGGTGCTTCGGATTCGGTCACCTCGTGGGGATTACGGCGGGGGTCGACGGCGTTGCTGCAGCCTCCTCTCGCTCCGATGTGCGGCCCGGCATTTTTTTCACGAAGATGATGGGGAAAAAGGACGAAGCGAGGAAGGAAATCAGATGGCTAGCAGTCATTGCATCGCCTAGGAATAGTACGGTCCTAGGTGTACCGGCCGAATCGTTGCGCCGGTGCGCCGGCGCAGAGTAGTGCCCTTCTAGAAAGGTAAATTGCTTAGTGTTGAAGACTAAAGAAATAGAGATAGGATTTTTTTCCAATAAAATGGTGTATTATTTAACAAGAATGACATTATTATATTCAATTTTTGAATCCTAATTTGTTTGTAGAATTTGTAACATTGCCAACAAATTATATTTGTGTACCATTGTTGGCATAATTTATCAAAGAAGTGTCAAATAATGAACCATGGTCCAAGAAAGGCACCTGATGAATTTAAATTGATTGGGGACATAAACTTCTAATTAGCACTCACTTCTGTAGGCTAGCCCTGTGCGAATGCACGGGTTGACGACTAGTATGCATAATTCACCAAAATCCATCATATTCAAACTTTGTACTATATGCATATGATTCATTCATTCAACAACATCCATCATATGTAGCCGACTAGTTACAATCCCTCCAACATAAATCATATGACCATTCATTCAAAAAAAATTGGTGATGAACTAGGGTTCATATGAAAACTACATAAAATCTCTCCAACTAGTCACTAGAGTTCATATTCAGCCCCATACATCATATAGAATCGAGCTAAGCAAACCTAGCATCAACCAAAATTAAAATCTAGTAGGAAAATAGGGTTCATCTATTATATATTAAAAGTAATATAAAATGAACCAGGAGTAAGATAAATACGCTACAAAATTCCACGTTAATTATAAAATACTGGCCGTCAATCTGGTAAATATTTTAATTAGGATTATTTAGACCGTTAGATCTATGTAACATATATAATGTTGTGGGCCTCTAAGGATTGTACGTGACAGATCTAAAAGTACATATGTTAAAACAGTATATTAAACAGACAACGTGTATCTCTGGAAAAGAAATTGGGTTTTTTTTTTGCTATAAAAAACGAACAGAACTCTTTTGTTATGATGGGCCTCAAAGTTACGTGATAGATACACATGTTCACATGTTTAAAAAGCCATCGTCAAAAAGAAGATGACATGCAGCCCACGAAAAAGAGTCAAAAGGAAATCGGACTCTTCCATCCAAAAACACGGAACGTGATGTACTAGGATTGAAATATGTAGGTCATGCGAACCAACCTGTAGTTGGATGGTTAGAGGGACTGTGGTATCCCCAGCCCACCAGGGTTCAAATCCTGGTGCTCGCATTTATTCCTGGATTTATTTCAGGATTTTCGGCGATGTGCATTCAGTGGGAGGAGACGTTCTCGTGATGATATGCCGGCTCAGTCTTTCGGAGGTGCTCATAGGGGTAGGGTGTGCGTGCGTGCGTTCATAGGGGTGAGTGTATGCGCGTGTATATGAGCGCTTGCGTCCTGTGTTCAAAAAAAAAAAATATGTAGGTCACACAAAAAGAAGATGGACACGTAAGATTTTTTTTAAGCTATAGACAGGAACGCTCATCCACTTGCAAAATAGGAAAAAAGATGTATACACCTAAGGATCTCATTACATGATCATGTCGACATACTACTTATTATTAGTAAAATATATTAGTGGGAAATAACTTTTATTTAAATTTTTATTTACTGATCAAATATCTCTGTTGTTTAAACTTTAGTACATTTTTTTAAGCTATTGACACGTACGTTCATCCGGTTGCGAAATAGAAAAAAGAAACATCATGTACGTATACACCTAAAAAACTCATTACATGATCATGTTGACATACCACTTAATATTAGTAAAAAATATCAGTGGCTAATAATTTATTTTTAAAATTAAATTTACTGATCTAATATCTTTGTTGTTCAAACTTTAATTTGGCATATCATTTTGCTACACCACAAACCTAAATTTTCATTTATGATTATATGACATGACAATAAACCAATGACTGTACAAATGACAAATCGTCCGGATTATGCTCTAACCTTTACTTCTATATGCTATCAAATATCAAGTAAACGACTAAAAGTCACATGAAGTAATCAATGCTCCTGGCTGTATTCCGACCTTTACATCTACGTACTCATAAATAGCATGTACTCCCTCCGTCCCAAAATTCA
Source organism: Thinopyrum elongatum (assembly GCA_011799875.1). Lineage (NCBI taxonomy): Eukaryota > Viridiplantae > Streptophyta > Magnoliopsida > Poales > Poaceae > Thinopyrum > Thinopyrum elongatum. The sequence continues at coordinate 619,143,317 of CM022299.1, forward strand.
TGTCTTAGATTTGTCTAGATACGGATGTATCTAACACTAAAACGTAACTAGATACATCCGTATTTAGACAAATCTAAGACAAGAATTTTGGGACGGAGGGAGTAGATGACTAACTGTCACATGAACTATTCAACTGTTAGCTCAATATCTAAACTTCAGATATGCGTAAAAATCTAATATCTGAATATTAGTGCCAATGGTATTCAATTGGATTTGAGATTGATGGCATGATCATCCATAACCTATTTGAACAATTGGTGTCGAAAAAAAAGATATCAAATGTCACATGTGCTTGGAAGGGAAGAATTTGTGGCGAGTAATCACACATGTGACTGCCAAAGGATAGGAAAGGATACCACTTGAGAATTACCAATGCCAACAAAAAAATCAGAGATATTTAGGCATCAATTAACATAAGTAGCCGATCACAACCGATAGATCTATGAATTAATCTATTGACCTCAAACTTCAAAATAATTACCCACCTATGCCCTAGATAAGTTACACAAGGTCGCAGACTCCACCTTGACAAGAAAGACAAAAAAGATTTAGGGTTACAGGTTGCACCCGTATGTACTCACGCATGCAATCGCCGCCGTCGTCTTTGTCGGGTGCCCGGCCGGTCAACCCAACCTACACAATGCGCATGCACGTTACGATCCGAGCTTCCAGACCTACCTCATGCACGCAGCCCCATAGCAAGGAGCTAGGTACGTATGAGATGGACTGAAGACTAGCCATTATGTCTGATTTCCAGCAGTGTAGCTTTGGTTGGAGCGTATATACATTGCGTGTTTCCGGCCGGCCGGTGGCAGATTAATTAACTAGAATTGCAAACATGTCCAGAAGAAATCAATCAGGGAAGCCACGTATATACGTTATGCGTTCGGCCGGAGGCAGATTAATTAACCGCTTGGCTAGCTTTGTCTTGGAGAAATCAACAGTAAGCCAGCTCTAGCACGTGCGTGATGTTGTATAGTGAGGTAGATGTATTTCTCTCTAGCGCCATCACAGGATCCTCAGGTGCACCCGGTTTGGATCATGCCTATATGATTTTGATCATAAGCAAACACAGAGACAGAAAAAGCTTCGTGATCAATTTAGCTAGATATTTCTTTCTTGGGAGTTTATAAACTCACGTGTCATGTTTGCAGCGACGACCTTCTCAGGAGACATATGCTGGTGTTCGTCGCCGGTGCACTTACACGTGAAGCTCAACAGTTATAGAGAGACCAACGATCGATCCACCGCCACTTAACTCCTTCCTAATGATAACAAGATGAAAAGGAAGAGGAAGGCGCGCACACATATACAACGATAGCCATATGGAGGCCTCCCCCGCAAAAAAAAAACAAAAAAATGGATAAAGGGCCTCGGGTCTTGGCGGAACGTATATGGCCAAGTCATGGAAGAAGGATAAGCGGAAAATCACATGTGCACCGTACATAGCTAGGTAATCAAAGAAGGATAAGAGTAAGAGAAGATGCACGAGTCAGTAATCTGGTGCCAACGATTTGGCCCAGCCGTTTCACACAACAAAGGTACATGAACCCATTCAGATTAAACTAACGTAACAAGTAGTGTTGCGATCAACTGTCTCATCACTACTCACCTAGCTCCTCTTGGTAACCAAGTGCAACTCTTCTCCAAAATCCTTTATCACCGCACGTGTCGGTGCAACATCAAGAGCAAAAAAGTTGGCTGTCGAATACTAAGAAATAAAGCGTACACATGTTGTTTGATAAGCTGGAGCTTCTGAAGATGATCATTGATGATGTGCCACGACAGGCAGGCTACATTATCCAGATGACCATCCACATACACTAGTAGAAAACGGCCCATTTGTCCCAGTTCTAGAGGCCCATTAACCCCGGTTCTGAAACCGGGACTAAAGGGTCGGGACTAAAGCCCAAAACCTTTAGTCCCGGTTCGCTTACGAACCGGGACAGAAGGGTCTCCACGTGGCCGCTGCGGGGCGGCCAGACAGGAGGACCTTTAGTCCCGGTTGGTACCAATCGGGACCAAAAGGCATCCACGCGTCAGCAGTTGGCAGGAGCTGGGTTTTTTTTGAAGGGGGGGGGGGGGGGGGGGGGGGGGAGGGGGGGTTGGGGTTTGGAGGGTTAATTTAGGGGTTTCATATTGTGTTAGCTAGCTAATAGAGAGAAGTGACCTCTCTTTATCTCCGTGCTTGGTCGACGCTAGCTATTATACGTATAGAGAGAACTCGACACGCTAGTTAGTAAACAAATGAAGGAACCATTAAGTACACAAGATCATCATGAACATATACAGAGAGAAGTGACCTCTCTTTCTCCGAAAGATTGGTCGAACAACAAGTTTTCGTATATCTATCCGACGCTACTAGCTACATATATACAATATAAGATCTCTTACAATCCCTAACATCTAAAATCTATATCCACATGGTATTCTCCGGCTTCATGTATGACGTGGTCAAGAAAGAATCCCGCCAATTCCTCTTGAATTGCTCGTATGCGATCATGTGGTAGGAGTTCATCCCGCAACTGCCAGACCTAATTTAAAGAAGGGGGTCAATACATATATATGAATGAAACTCAACACAAATGATGGTAATAAAATAAAATTGTCAATATTATTGTTTACGTACTTCATATTTTTTTCACAGTAGCCCCGCAGAGAGGTCGCGTTGTAGATGAACTCGCAAACGTAGTATCCACATAAATCATTCCCGGCTTCCTGCCACAAGCACTTTACGAGAAATAAAGTTCAATCAAACTGATAATCAAGCATGATAAATGGTATTGATGAAACTAGAATCAATGGGAGATGCGCCGAACTAGCTAGTAGTACTTACTTTCGGGTGTGTAAATCGCAGCTCCCTCGGCAGTCCCGGAGCAATTGCGGTGAACTCTTTCCAAACCCTGCCAGACAAAGAAAATAATTACTTGATATCAGGAAATGAACAAAGTTGCCGATATGGTGCGATAATGATCGATTGAACTTACTTCTGGAGCATTTGAGTCATGTCCGCATAGTCCTCGGGATCTTTTCGTCTCGAGTCTAAGACGGTTACTACTCTCCGGTCAAGCTTAATCTCTAGGAGAATAAAGTGGAAGCTGCGCACGCATGCATAACTCATCAATTACATTACTATAACCTCGAGTAATAAGGGAAACCGAATATGCACAAGACAGTAACACTCACTCGAAGTTGTAAGGAAAGAGTATTTTATCTTTGTTTTGATTTTTAAGCAACGATTGTAGCAAGTTGTCCTTGGTATCTGTGACTCTGTTTTTAACCGTCCATTCATGTATGATATTTGGATTAATGAACCCAATGTCATAGATTTGTGCTTCTCTGCATTCGACGATCTTCGATCTGCATAATATTGTGTGGATAATTATATATACATGCAATGAAAGAGCTGAGCTATATATAGAGACTTAATTACAGAAGTAGTACTTACAGACAGTAGCAAGTCACGAGTGTTTTGTCGAGGGCCTTTTGATTGTATAACTGGAATAACTCGTCAAATTCAATAAAGAACATATCCATTCCAACGAGGTCGTGCTCCTCTTTAATTCTCAGCGTCAAAGTATCCTTCCCAGACTCCCTGCAGGTTTTCATGTACCATTCATGGAATCTTCGCATCATCGTTGTTAGAGGAGGATGACCACGTTTGACGAGAGACTTCCCGTACTGGTATCTGAATTCGTCCACCTCCATTGTTTCAAACTCTATATTATCGCTCAGGTAATCAGCAGGATTGGTACCGGGCACCATCCCCGGCTGATTAGCGACGATATCGCTAGACATCTTGAGCGGGGGGCACGATTGGTTCGCCTGTTCACTGAGCTGGGGAATTTTTTTCCCACTTCTTCGTTCTGCTAACCTTTTATCACTCAAAGTACTTCCCAACCGCCGCGCATCTTCATATGTCTTTTTAAGAGCGCGGACATAGTTGGAATACGGCGGAGGCGGTGGTGGTCGCTTTAGGGCATCGATAGTGCGCTTCGCTTTCACCGGATCTATCGTCTCCTTCGGAGGTGGAGGTTTCTTTGCAAAAAATTCCCTCACTTCGGCTTCAAAGATCTCCGCATTTTCCTTCTCGGTCCTCTCGTATGGTAACTTTTCCAGAGGCTTGAGAGATGGACCGTATCTGAATTGCCTCCCGCCTCTGCTTGTACTGCTAGCCGCCAGAGTGGCACCGTCTCTCTTCCGTTGTTGCTTACGAGTCGGAGAAGGAGGCGGAGTGCTCCGACACGCCGGAGGAGCCGGAGCGGCGGCGTCTGTCTTCCGCCGTTGCTGACGAGGCGGAGAAGGAGGCGGACTGCTCGGACGCGCCGGAGGAGGCGAAGGAGTGCCCTCACGCGCCGGATGAGACGGAGAAGGAGGCGGAGTGCCCTGATCACTCGCCGGAGGAGGAGGAGGAGGAGGAGGAGGAGGAGGAGGAGGAGGAGGCGGAGTGCCCTGACTCGCCGGAGGAGGAGGTGGAGGCGGAGGCGTCTAGTTCGGAAGCTTGATGTACTTCTTCCGCCATAGACATGTAGTCCTCACAGCATAACTCAGCTGAGTCTCCCCTTCACCTGTAGGGTGGTCAAGCTCGAGCTCCTCAAATCCCTCCATTACTTCATCCACCGACACAACAGCATAGCCATGTGGAATCGGACGGCAGTGAAAAGTTCCGTCGGGTTGAGGATGTGCAACAGAGCCGACAGCCGCCTTCAAGGTGAGGTCCTGACATTTTGTCATAAGCTGGCAATGTTGGAGCTCCATGATAGCATCCACGGGGTAGCTAGGAGCTGTGAAGTCAGGCTGCTGAACGAGCTCCGTGGAAGCCACGCTGCTTCTCCGCTGAGATGGCGGGGTAGCTTCTGGGGTAGCTTCGTGCCGCTGAGATGGTTGGTCGGCAGCTCGCTGGCTCTCAACTTGTTCCTCTAGCTTTAGTACTCTTGCATTGAGCTTCTGCATTTCGCTCAACTCCTGTTTCCTCTTCCTCTCCCGGGTTTTGTAACCGCCTGCGCCGGGAAACCCAACCTTTCACACAACGGAGCCTGGCGTGTCTCGTGTTCGTCCAGGGTGCTTAGGATTCCCGAGGGCCCCAGTTAGCTCGTCATTCTCTCTATCGGGAATGAACGTCCCTTGCTGCGCTGCGGCGATATACTTCTGAAGCTTCTTGACGGGTATTGCAAGTTGCTCGTTCGTCCAATCGCACTTCCCAGTTTCAGGGTCCAAAGTTCCCCCAACCCCGAAGAACCAAGTCCTTGAACGGTCTGGCCAGTTCAATGTCTCTGGTTCGACCCCTTTAGCAATCAGGTCATTCTCAGCTTTGTCCCACAACGGTCGGGCTTTGAGGTAGCCGCCTGAGCCCGTGCGATGGTGATACAACTTCTTTGCAGCATTTATCTTGTTTTTCTCTGACATTTGCTTACTCATGTCTGATGTCTTGTAGGCCACAATGTAGGCCAGTGATCTCTTATCTTCTCAAATCGGCCGATGAATTATGGAGTCTTCCCTTTGTCGACAAACATTGATTTCAACTCATTCTTCCACCTCCTGAATAGATCTGCCATCTTCTTAAGAGCACACGCCTTGACCAGTGGCTCTATAACTGGCTTATTCGGATCCTCCTCCGGCGGTAGGGTGAAATTTGCCTTCAGCGAGGTCCAAAGATCATCTTTCTGTCTATCGGTGACATAAGAAACTTGAGGGTCTTCGTTCTTAGGCTTCTTCCATAGCTGGATGCTGATCGGGATGCTGTACCTAACAATAGCTCCGCACTGAGCATAAAATGCATCCTTGGTCCGCTTGGGTTCAATCGGTTGGCCATCGTCTGCGATTGCTGTGATCGTGAACCTTTCATTCTGGCGCAACCTTTTCTTCGGGCCTCGTCTCGTTACCGAAGTTTGGCTCGATCCGGAGGGCTATAAAAGAAGAAAGAAGAGTTAATATATGTACATACCAAAACAATTAATGCATCAATTAGCTAGTCAGCACAGGCTTAATTAATATATATACCTCGCCGGACTTTGCAACAGCTCCCTCCTCCGTTCGATCACCGGAGCCGTCATCATGGTCTCCTTCTTCCTCCGGCATTCGGTCACCGGAGCCATCATGATCATGTCCTTCCTCCATTGTTCGATAACCGGAGCCGTCATCCTCTCCTTCTTCCTGACCATCGGCGTCGTTGAGATATGTAGGATCGAAAGTATGTCTAGAGGGGGGGGGGGCGATTAGACTACTTGACCAAATAAAAATCTAACCTTTTCCCAATTTTAAGTCTTGGCAGATTTTAGCAACTTAACACAAGTCAAGCAATCAACCTACACATGCAATTCTAAGAGTATAGCAGCGGAATGTAAATCATTGCATATGAAGGTAAAGGGGAGGAGTTTAGAGGGAGCAAACGCAATGTAGACACGGAGATTTTTGGCGTGGTTCCGATAGGTGGTGCTATCGTACATCCACGTTGATGGAGACTTCAACCCACGAAGGGTAACGGTTGCACGAGTCCACGGAGGGCTCCACCACGAAGGGTCCACGAAGAAGCAATCTTGTCTATCCCACCATGGCCATCGCCCACGAAGGACTTGCCTCACTTGGGTAGATCTTCACGAAGTAGGCGATCTTCTTGCCCTTACAAACTCCTTGGTTCAACTCCACAATCTTGACGGAGGCTCCCAACTGACACCTAGCCAATCTAGGAGACACCACTCTCCAAAAGGTAATAGATGGTGTGATGATGATGAACTCCTTGCTCTTGTGCTTCAAATGATAGTCTCCCCAACACTCAACTCTCTCTCACAGATTTGGATATGGTGGAAATATGATTTGAGTGGAAAGCAACTTGGGGAAGGCTAGAGATCAAGATTCTTGTGGTTGGATTGGAATGTCTTGGTCTCAACACATGAGTAGGTTGTTCTCTCTCAGAAAATGAGTAGTGGAAGTGTAGGCATGTTCTGATGGCTCTCTCACTGATGGAGAGGAGGGTGGAGGGGTATATATAGCCTCCACACAAAATCTAACCGTTACACACAATTTACCAAACTCGGTGGGACCGAATAGTGAAACTCGGTGAGACCGAATTGGTTCAAAATGTGAACATTAGGCTTTTCGGTGGGACCGACATGATCAACTCGGTGGAACCGATGTGCTAGGGTTAGGGCAAAACTTCATCTTGATGAGACCGATCACATGAACTCGGTGAGAACGATTTCAGTAATAAGCAAACAGAGACTTGGTCAGGCAAACTCGGTGGGACCGATCGCTCATTTCGGTGAGACCGAAACGTTACGAAAAGGAAACAGAGAGTTTGCATTGCCAACTCGGTGGGACCGATCGCTCATCTCGGTTAGACCGAAACGTTACGAAAAGGAAACAGAGAGTTAGCAATCCCATCTCGGTGAGATAGAGATCCCTATCGGTGAGACCGAACTGATTGGGGTTTCTGGCAATGGCTATGTCAAGTGAACTCGGTGGCGCCGGATAGATCAAATCGGTGGGGCCGAGTTTGACTTTAGGTTTAGGACATATGTGGAAATGAGAAAGTGGTTGAGGGCTTTTGGAGCATATCACTACGCATTTTGAGCAAGCAAGCCATTAAGCAACACCTCATCCCCTTTTAATAGTATTGGCTTTTCCTATGGACTCAATGTGATCTTGGATCACTAAAATGAAAATGTAGAGTCTTGAGCTTTTGCCAATATGTGTCCTTAGCATTTTGAGGGGTCCACATCTCTAGTCCATGCCATGCCAATCATTGAACTTTCTGAAATGATTACCTTGAAAGAACATTAGTTCAATGAGCTATATGTTGTTGAGAATTACCAAAACCGCCCAGGGATTAGTTGCACTTTCAAGATACGACAAGACATCACCTCCGCCGAGGATTATGTCCCCCAACAACTGTTCTTGTTCCAAGTCTCTTTGCTCCATAGTTTCTGCAAATATTACAACATGGCAATTAATATACAAACATGAGAGATGGATATATTAGTGGCAAACATAGACCTAGCTACCTAATCACAACGCTTCTAGGGTTTGGGGTGGCCATGGCAACGCTTCTAGGGTTTGGGATGGCCTCGATGCTTCTAGGGTTTGGTCGGGCGAGAGGGGGTTGATCGACGTCCCCCCCCCCCATGTTGAAGAGTTACCGGAGTTTTATATGAAAAAAATACTACCTATCACATGACATGTCCGGCGACTGGACCGGACCGCCTCTCTCATGAATGTCCGATGTCCAGACCACCTCTCTCATGAATGTCAAACAAGGGATTTAACAAAATGGTGCCATTCTGGATGTGCAGAAAATGGTCCCTATTTTTCCTGATCTCATCTACCCTTCTATATGTCACGTTGTCTAGTGTCAAAGGATTCAAGAAAACCATGACTTCATCATTAGCCGGAAGTGACAGGCGCATAATGGTACGAAGCTCTCCAAAATTGTTTTGGAACGGAGTCCCGGATAGGATAATTAGCTTTTTGGTACGAAGTTCAGCAAGAGCCTTTCGAATATCGCTATTTGGAAGGCCTTTACTGAACTTCGTACCAAAAAGCGAATTATCCTATCAGGACTCCGTTCCAAAATAATTTTGGAGAGCTTCATACCATCATGCGCCTATTACTTCCGGCTAATTATGAAACCATGGATTTCTTCAATACTTTGATACAAGAGAACGTGCACATATAGAAGCGTAGATGAGATCAGAAAAAAAAAATGGATCAACTTAATTATGCACATCCATAATGGGGGCATCCTTCGACCCCTCGGCGATCCTCGACCCTCGACTCTCGACCCCTCGACGACCCTCGACCCTCGACCCCTCGGCGATCCTCGACCCTCGAACCCCTCGCATCCTCGAACCTCACCCCTCGTCGACCCTCGACCCTCGACCCCTCGGCGATCCTCGACCCTCGACCCCTCGACCCCTCGCGACCCTCGACCCTCGACCCTCGCACCCTCGTACCCTCGCCCCTCGCGATCCTCGACCTTCGACCTCGACCCTCGACGATCCTCGAACCTCGACCCTCGACGATCCTCGAACCTCGACCCCTTGGTGACCCTCGACCCTCTACCCTAGTTCCTGACCCTCAACTGCTCGGTGATCCTCGACACCCTCGTACCCGATAAAAAATAAGAAGAGGAAGAAGAAGAAAAAAAAAGGAGAAGAAGAAGGAATAGAGGAGAAGAAGAAAAAAAAGAGGAGAATCTCCTCTTTTTTTTCTTCTTCTCCTCTATTCCTTCTTCTTCTCCTCTTTTTTTTCTTCTTCTTCCTCTTCTTATTTTTTTCTCCTCTTCTTCCTCTCCTCTTCTTCTCCTTCTTCTTCTCCTTCCTCTTCTTATTTTCCTTTTTCCTCTCCTTTTTTTCTCCTCTTCTTCCTTCTTCCTTCTTCCTCTTTTCTTCTTTTTCCTTATTTTCCTTTTTCCTCTCCACTAACCTAAAATGCACTAACAGTACCACTAACCTAAAATGCACTAAATCAACTAACCTAAAATGCACTAACCTAAAATCGATATCTACTAACAACCTAAATAAAAAAATTAATACATATATATAAAAAAACATATATGAACAAAAAAATGCTATGAACATTATATCCATGCATACATAGCCACATCCATACATACATATATCCACATACATATATACATTATATATATGAACAAAAAAATCATCACATAAAAAAATCGCATAAAAAATCATCATACAGAGAGCCGGGGCGGCGGCGGCTCACAGCGGGGGCGGCCGACGAGGGCGACGGCGGGGGCGGCGAGGGCACGGCGACGGCGACAGTGGGGGCTGGCCGGGGTAGGGGCGCGGCCGGCCGGCGCGCTCAGGGGCGGGGGCAGGGGCGCGCGGGCTCGGGGACGACGTCGGCGACGGCAATGACGACGACGAGGCACGGGCGACGGCAGGGGCGGCGGACGGCGTCGGGGCAGCCTGGCAGCGTCGATGTCGTCGGCGTCGTTGGGGGCAACTGCGATGTGAGAATGAAAATTTTCACAAGAGTTACTTATATAGACAGAGCATTGGTCCCGGTTCGTGGCAACAACCGGGATGAATACCCCCCTTTGGTCCCGGTTCATGCCACCAACCGGAACCAAATGTCTCTTTTCAGCAGCCCAAAGGGCGGGAAGCAGAGACATTGATCCCGGTTGGTGGCACGAACCGGGACCAAAGGGGGGCATTCGTCCCGGTTGTTGCCACAAACCGGGTCCAAAGGTTGGCATTGGTCTCGGTTGGTGCCACCAACCGGGACGAAAGGGAGGCACAACGGTGGTGTGGTGGGAGTTTAATCCCACCTCGCTAGCTGAGAGAGCTCAACACCTGTTTATAAGCTGCGTTGCAGCAGAGGTGCTGAGCTCCTCTCTAATATGCAGGCAGTACTTGCCTACCCTTGTCACTGCCATGTTGGGCCTATTGGGCCTGCGGGCCTGCATCCTGGCCCATGTACAGATGGGTTTCTAGTCGTATGCAGGCCGTGTGGCCCAGTTGGCGGCATTTTTTTTAATTTTTTCCAGTATTTTTGTTTTGTTTTTTTGCATTATTTATTTTCTTTTGTTTTTTGCTTTATTTTTTAATTCTTTTTTGCTTTTAGGTCAGAAAAATTATAAACTTACTGTTAGTGCCATTAGTTTTCAAAGTTGAATAGTTTAAATTTGAATTCTTTGAAATTTGTTTGAATCACTAGTTTGTGAATAACTTCACTATAAAAATATATTTTTGAGTGATTCTTTTTCCTGCTATTTAATATTACTTTGTTTTATCATTATATTCAAAAACAGATTTTGTTATTTTAGTTTCTATCAAAAAAATTCTTTATGAAATTCTTTTTGCTATTAAAGTTTCTAAAAAAAAATCTTTATGATAATTCTTTTTGCTATTACTGTTTTGAACAAAAAATACTTTGATAATTTAAGTTGCTATAAAAGCTTTTTAGTTGATTCTTTTTGCTATTAAAGAGTATTATAGTTTTGTTTTAGTTGATCATAACATAATATTTTAATTGATTCTTTTTGCTATTGAAGAGTATTATAGTTTTGTTTTAGTTGATCATAACAGAATATTTTAGTTGATTATTTTTAGTTCATTCTTTTTGCTATTAGAGTTTCATAAAAGATTTCTAGTTCATTCCTTTTGCTATTAGTTCATTCTTTGAGCTAAATGACCCTGAAATTAAAAAAGCACTACAAATGAACTCTGAAAAGGTTGAAAGTTGGCATGGTATCATCATTTCACCCACATAGCATGTGCTAAAAAGTTGAGAGGGTTATGGCAAAAACTGGATGCACTTCGTGTACAAAATGGACAATCTCTTTCGAAGTATCAGGGTTTCGGACGAAAACTCATATGTTACAAAGGGATTTTATCTTTTTGAACTTATTTGAACTCCAGACTTTTTGTGTGTTCAAAATGAACCATTCATAGCCACATCATCAATTTTGAACCCTTTCTGACTTCATTTGGTATTTTTCATGCATTTACTGATTTTTAAGCTAAATGACCCTGAAATTGAAAAGCACTACAAATGAACTCTGAAAAGGTTGAAAGTTGGCATGGTATCATCATTTCACCCACATAGCATGTGCTAAAAAGTTGAGAGGGTTACGGCAAAAACTGGATGCACTTGGTGTACAAAACGGGCAATCTCTTTCGAAGTATCAGGGTTTCATACGGAAACTCATCTGTTACAAAAGGCATTTCATTTCTTCACATGTAACTGCAGTGATATTCTAGATCAAAGGCATCATCATAATAGTTGTGGAGAGAAAGCCTTCACTTTTTCTTTGCTTGTGTCCTTTGCTTATTGCGCTGTAACCATGGATAATCTTCATCGTTTAACAGGGTGCTTGGGTCAGCCTTGACTTTGAAGGGAGGAATTTCATGAAACTTTTCATAATCTTCAGACATGTCTGTCTTGCCCTCCAATTCCACGATGTCTCTTTTTCCTGAAAGAACTATGTGGCACTTTGGCTCATCGTATGATGTATTCGCTTCCTTATCTTTTCTTTTTCTCGGTTTGGTAGACATGTCCTTCACATAGAAAACATGCGCCACATCATTGGCTAGGATGAATGGTTCGTCTGTGTACCCAAGATTGTTTAGATCCACTGTTGTCATTCCGTATTGTGGGTCTACCTGTACCCCGCCTCCTGACAGATTGACCCATTTGCACTGAAACAAAGGGACCTTAAAATCATGTCCGTAGTCAAGTTCCCATATGTCCACTATGTAACCGTAATATGTGTCCTTTCCCCTCTTGGTTGCTGCATCAAAACGGACACCGCTGTTTTGGTTGGTACTCTTTTGATCTTGGGCGATCGTGTAAAATGTATTCCCATTTATCTCGCACCCTTTGTAAGTCAATACAGTCGAAGATGTTCCCCTGGCCAACGAGTACATTCATCAGAAACAGTATTGTCACCCCTGAGACGTGTTTGCAACCAACTGCCGAAAGTCCTGATGTGTTCACATGTAATCCAGTCAACACACTGCTCCGGGTATTTGGAGCACAGAATGTTCTTGTGTTCATCGACATACGGGGTCACCAAGGTAGAGTTCTGTAGAACTGTGTAGTGTGCTTGAGACCAAGAATGCCCGTCCCTACATATTATTGAGTCCCCTCCTAGCGTGCCTTTTCCAGTCAGTCTCCCCTTATACCGCGATTGAGGGAGACCAATCTTCTTAAGGTCAGGAATGAAGTCAACACAAAACCCAATGACATCCTCTGTTTGATGGCCCATGAAGATGCTTCCTTCTGGCCTAGCGCGGTTACGGACATATTTCTTTAGGACTCCCATGAACCTCTCAAAGGGGAACATATTGTGTAGAAATACAGGGCCTAGAACGACAATCTCATCGACTAGATGAACTAGGACGTGCGTCATGATATTGAAGAAGGATGGTGGGAACACCAGCTCGAAACTGACAAGACATTGCGCCAGATCACTCCTTAACCTTGGTAGGATTTCTGGATCGATCACCTTCTGAGAGATTGCATTAAGGAATGCACATAGCTTCACAATGGCTAATCGAATGTTTTCCGGTAGAAGCCCCCTCAATGCAACCGGAAGCAGTTGCGTCATAATCACGTGGCAGTCATGAGACTTTAGGTTCTGGAACTTTTTCTCTGCCATATTTATTATTCCCTTTATATTCGACGAGAAGCCAGGTGGGACCTTCATACTGAGCAGGCATTCAGAGAAGATTTCTTTCTCTTCTTTGGTAAGAGCATAGCTAGCAGGACCTTGATACTGCTTTGGATGTATGCCGTCTTTTTCATGCACACATTGCTGGTCCTCCCATGCCTCCGGTGTATCTTTTGTCTTCCCATACACGTCCAAGAAGCCTAGCAGGTTCACGCAAAGATTCTTCGTCATGTGCATCACGTCGATTGCTGAGCGGACCTCTAGGTCTTTCCAATAGGGTAGGTCCCAAAATATAGATTTCTTCTTCCACATGGGTGCGCGTCCCTTAGCGTCATTCGGAATAGATTGTTCGCCAGGACCCTTTCCATAGATTACTTGTAAATCCTTGACCATATCAAGTATGGCATCACCAGTACGGAGGACGGGCTTTTTCCAGTGATCTGCCTCACCTTTGAAATTCTTGCCTTTCTTTCTTAAGAGATGGTTGGTCGAAAGAAATCGATGATGTCCCAGGTACACATATTCTTCCTGCATTTGTCCAAATATATACTTTCGGTATCATCTAAGCAATGCGTGCATGCGTGGTATCCCTTGTTTGTCTATCCTGAAAGGTTACTAAGAGCAGGCCAATCATTGATGGTTACAAACAGCAACGCATGTAGGTCAAATTCCTCCTGTTTGTGCTCATCCCACACACGTACACATTTTCCATTCCACAGCTGTAAAAGTTCTTCAACTAATGGCCTTAGGTACACATCAATGTCGTTGCCGGGTTTCTTAGGGCCTTGGATGAGCACTGGCATCATAATGAACTTCCGCTTCATGCACAACCAAGGAGGAAGGTTATAGATACAAAGAGTCACGGGCCAGGTGATGTGATTGCTGCTCTGCTCCCCAAAAGGATTAATGCCATCTGCACTTAAACCAAACCATACGTTCCTTGCATCACCTGCAAAGTCCCGCCACTTTCTCTTGATTTTTCTCCACTGCGACCCGTCAGCGGGTGCTCTCAACTTCCCGTCTTTCTTACGTTCTTCTTTGTGCCATTGCATCAACTTGGCATGCTCTTTGTTTCTGAACAGACGTTTCAACCGTGGTATTATAGGAGCGTACCACATCACCTTGGAAGGAACCCTCTTCCTGGGGCGCTCGCCCTCAACATCACCAAGGTCATCTCGTCTGATCTTATGCCACAATGCACCGCATACTGGGCATGCATTCAAATCCTCGTACTCACCACGGTAGAGGATGCAGTCATTAGGGCATGCATGTATCTTCTGCACCTCCAATCCTAGAGGGCATAGAACCTTCTTTGCTTCGTACGTACTGTCGGGCAATTCGTTATTCTTTGGAAGCTTCTTCTTCATTATTTTTAGTAGCTTCCCAAATCCGTTGTCAGATACACCATTGTCTGCCTTCCATTGCAGCAATTCTAGTGTGGTACCGAGCTTTGTGTTGTCATCTTCGTAATTTGGGTACAACCCTTTTTTGTGATCCTCTAACATGCGATCGAACTTCAATTTCTCCCTTTCACTTTGGCATTCTCTTTGTGCATCAACAATGACCCGGCGAAGATCATCATCGGGCACATCGTCTGGTTCCTCTTGATCTTCAGCTTCCCCCGTTGCAGTATCACCGTATTCAGGGGGATAGTTGTCATCATCCTCTTCTTCTTCGTTGTCTTCCATCATACCCCCTCTTTCTCCGTGCTTGGTCCAAACATTATAGTGTGGCACGAAACCCTTCTGAAGCAGGTGGATGTGAAGGGTTTTCAAGTTAGAGTGATCCTTCGTATTCCCACAAACAGTACATGGACAATACATAAAACCATTCTGCTTGTTTACCTCAGCCACTTCGAGAAATTTATGCAGGCCCTCAATATGCTCGGAGGTGCGTCTGTCACCGTACATCCATTGCCGGTTCATCTGCATGCATTATATAATTAAGTGTATCAAAAACCATTACAGAACATCATGAATAGAGAAGTGACCAAATTAATACAAGTTCATCATCACATTAAAACCAAAGTACAGTAGTGATCAAATGTTATTACTGAAAAAATAAATACATAAAGTTCATACATAGTTCTCATAGAACAACATACAGCTCTATAGAGCATCTAATTAAAACATACATTGAAACAAACATACAACTATGTAAAACATTTAAATGCAACAACAAATGCGATCATAATCGCAACTAAGGTAACAATTGGTCCAACAGCATAATGATACCAAGCCTCATTATCAATGGCATGTTTCTTTATCTTTCTAATCTTCAGTCGCATTGCATCCATCTTGATCTTGTGATCATCGACGACATCGGCAAACATGCAACTCCAATTTCATCTTCTCCTCCTCAACTCTTTTCAATTTTTCTTTCAAATACTCATTTTCTTTTTCAACTAAATTTAACCTCTCAACAAGAGGGTCGGTTGGAATTTCCGGTTCACATACCTCCTAGATAAAAACATCTATGTCACGTTGGTCCGCATAATTGTTATAAACACTAAATGAAACAAATAGTTATAAAATATAATATACCACATCCGAATCATAGATTGGACGAGGGCCAACGGGGGCGGATAACAAAACCATGGCACTATATAATAACAAACAATAATAAAAGTAAGAAAATTATACAAGTATCTATCTAAATCATACAAGTAAGAATTTTTTTTTCTTTTAAAAAGAAGATAAGAACAAGAGGCTCACCACGGTAGTGCCGGCGACGAGATCGGCGCGACCGATCGACGGCGGTGAGGACGGGGACGGGGACGGCACCCTACACATGTGCAGACTCTAAGAAGTTAATTTCAGCTCAAATTGTGCATCTAAATCAAAAGAACTCCCACATACACTCCTCCACTAAACCCACAACCCACTCTACTTCTAGAGCATTTGAATTGAGCTAAACTAGCAGTGAGAGATGAAACGATGAAGTTGCTAACCTTTTAGAACACTTGTGTAGTTGGTGCACCACCAAATCTAGACAAATCTTGGGGAAAATGTAGCTTCGAGAGGAGAAATCTTAAGTGTGGCTCGGGCATTTCATCAAACACCTCATGTGCATAGGAGGTGAGAACAGAGTAGCACAAAGCTCCCACCCTTCCACGGCCAAAAAACAGAGGAGATGGGGGGGGGCATGGATATATATAGGCAAAACTTCAGTCCCGGTTTGTGTCTAAAACCGGGACTAAAGGCCAACCTTTGGTCCCGGTTCCAGCCACCAACCGAGACTATAGGGCTGCGCCAGGAGCAAGGCCCTTTAGTCCTGGTTCGTGTCTGGAACCGGGACCAAAGGGGTCAGACGAACCGGGACTGGTGCCTGCCGTGGCTCGGCCGGCGCCCTGGCCTCAAGAACCGGGACTGATGCACCCATTGGTCCCGGTTCATAACAGAACCGGGATTGATGCTCTTATCTGGCCTGGACCAAAGCCCTGTTTTCTACTAGTGAGGGTCAAAGCCCACCAAATGCGTGCCTCCGTACACAGTGTCACAGTGTCTATACCGCATCATAGCCCACCCCTAAGGTCAGCGCTATGCACGGCCTCCAACACATATCCTACAAACACTAGAAACTAGTTGCAACTCCTAGACAGAGATCAAGGCGATTAATAAGTCGAGAGGGTCCATGTGTTTCGGGCCCAATGTATGGTAGAAACTGTTCTTGGATCACAAGGACATAACTCAGTTCCTAAGGACGGTTTCAATGAGACAACCCACCATGTACTTCTACATGGCCTCTCATCGCTACCTTTATCAAATCGTGTTCACACACTTTAGCTCTCAGCAGTAGGACATGTTCACCACCATTCCAATCCATCCCAGATGAATCAGACATGACACAACTCTATGCATAGAAGGCATGACAAGCAAGCATGAATGAGTAGGTACATCATGGCTCAAACAACTCCTACTCATGCTAGTGGGTTTTACTAATTACTGTGGCAAAGACAGGTCATGCAGAGGAATGGGTTCAACTACCGCAACATGTAACAGTTGAATCATTGTTTTCCTCATGTAGCAAAAGAGAGCAAGAGTGAGAGACTGGGATTGTACCAGAATGCTCAAAGGGGGTTTGCTTGCCTGGCAATTCTGAAGATAGTAATGCTCTTCATCGATGTCAACGATCACAACGTCAGAACCGTCTTCAATCGAGAAGGAACAAACACCGGCAAACAGAGAAGGAACACAATAAATGCAATGCAACAATATGATGCATGATCATGTCATGGAAATATGCTGTGATTTGGGCTAGTGCAACTAGCAACAATTTAAATGAAGTTGGTTTGAACCCAAGGTTCAAAATCAAACTCCATATGTGACATTTCAAATGCCATTTATTCAAATTGTCATATACAACCACTTTAAGTTGTTCAAACATGCATGGAAGTGCCATAAACAGATTCTTCATATTTTTCTGATAATTTTTCATATATAAATTATTTCATTTGGAGTTACGGTTAAATTTCTATGATTTCTAGAAGTTTATGGTATTTTCTGGAATTTATTAAAAACCAGACAAGCATTATGACGTCGGCACTGCATCAGCATGGCGTCAGGTCAACAATGGTCCCTGATGCATGGGTCGAGTCAAGGACTGATGTCAGCATGGTCAAATATGACACGTGGGCCCACTTCAGTTAGATTAAACTTAATCTATTCTAGTTAGCTGGTTTGTTAGGCGGTGGGGCCTGCTATCATTGACCCGAGGGGGTTAATTAGTAGGGTGTTTA
Organism: Thinopyrum elongatum; assembly: GCA_011799875.1. NCBI lineage: Eukaryota > Viridiplantae > Streptophyta > Magnoliopsida > Poales > Poaceae > Thinopyrum > Thinopyrum elongatum. The sequence continues at coordinate 619,161,187 of CM022299.1, forward strand.
GGCCCTAATGGCCGTATTAGGCCGGCGAGTAGTCACCGGCGTAATCAGAGGTGGCGGCGTTCGCCGTTCCGGCAATTCCGGCGACGGGAGCAAGCGGGGCTGGGCTCTACATGCCCAGCGCGACGCGACGCGTTGAGTGGTGGCTGCGGCAGGTGCGGAGGTGGGCTCTCTCAGCGGCGGCGGCGAGCACAGGCGGCAACGGCGCTCGGGCTAGCTCATGCTCGGAGTTGCAGCTTGCAAGCGAGCGAAAAGGGGGGCTAGGAGGAAGCTACTGGGTACGGGGAGCACGCCCATGTCTTCAGATGAAGCAGGAGAGCACGACAATGACGTGCTCATTGGCTATGGCTACGGCGAGCTCATGGTTTGTGGGCGCCGACAGTTAGAGCAGGCGCGCTAGCGAGCGGATGGGGAGGAAAGGAAGAGGAGCTCACAGGGGGCGGAGGAGCTGGTTAGTGGCCTAGGGGACAGCCGGAATGGCATGAATCGACGCCAGCGGTGTTCGAACAAAGACGACCCAAACAAGCTCGATGGCAACTATGTGCTGCTCCTGCGCTCGTGATGTTCGGCGTGTAGAAGCTCTGATCCATGGCGGTGCTGCTGGACACGGCGGTCGAGCGAGCGGTGGCCGGTGGCTACGCTGGTTTGCGGCGGCACGCTCCGGTGTGTTCGGGACGACGGGGACAAGCAGCAGGAGGAGAGGATAGATATGAGCGAGAGGGGAGAGTGAGCCGGGGGTGTCGTGGCGTCACCAGGGGAGTCCAAGGCGTCGCGGCAGGCATGCAGGGTGCTTCTGACATGGCGCGTGCTCGCGCGCGAGGCACACGCCCTCCTTCCCACTAGCAGGAGGTGGAAGACGACAGGTGGGAGCCCCTGGTGGACTGGGCCGGCCAGCTACAAAGCTGGGCCACACAGTAGTTTGCCAGGTGAGTCTCTCTCTCTCTCTGTTTTCTATTTTCTGTTTTTCTGTTTTGATTTAATTATTTTGCCACTGTTTGAAAATCAAATGATTTCAAACCAGTGCCAACAATTCCTCTGAAAAATTTAATGTTGCACATTGGACATTTCCAAATGCACATAAAATATTTCATAGTTATTTTAAAATATATTCTATATATTATGAATATAAATCCAAATTCAAATACAGTATGATTTTAATTCAAGTCCAAAACAATTTCTAAAAATGTTCACTATTTTTGGTTTGGTGCAAAAACCTTGCCAAAAATATCAAACAATTAATAAGAACATTTTGAAAAACATTGAATGCAATTTCCAGGGTTCTTTGCCCTTCTTTTAATTAAATTTTGAGGCTATCAAATTTCCTTAGTTCAAGTTTCTTGAATTTAAACTTGATGCATGAATGATTCTAATGCAACTAATTACAATCAATTATTCTAGGGCTGTGACAGGTGGACGGCAGGAGACGGTTGCCGTTTACTTGGGCTGACGTGGATGAGTGAGCTATCGCCTAGGCTTTGAGCGATAGCCTTTACAATCCTACCGCCATGGATCCCGGCGGTAGGGAAAAGGGTCAAATGTCGAAATACTTTTGAACCGGGGTCAGATCTTGTTAAACTTTTCGAAAAGGGTCAAAACACAAAAATTGGCCGTAAAGGTAAGGGCATCTCCAACGCCGACCCGCAAACCTCCCGCAACCCTTCGGACCGCGCTGTCCAGACCGCGGAAGCCATACAACGTGTCCTGTATCGGTGCACGAGGCGGTCCGGACGCGATTTCTCCCACAAACCAGAGACAAAAGTGGGGGAGGTTTGCGGGAGTCCGGACCGATCCCAAGCCCGCTTCTGACCGTCCTGGCCCACCAAAAACTCCTCCTCCCGCGCGTTTTTGGTCAGCGCCACTCCAGAGGGTCAGCGCCCGCATTCATGCCCCGCCAGAGCGGACGCGACCGCTCACTGGAGACGGCATTAAAGTGGCGCGCCTACCGAGAGAGCGCCGCCCGCGCCACTTCTCGCTACAGGCGACTGCCGCATGTTCAAACGACATGACGGCCGCTCGTCCATTCGTCTGCCGCCCGCATTGATTGAACGCGGTTGCCGAGGCATCTCCTCTGGCGCCACTTGTCCGTCCCTTTACTGGCCACCGGTGCTATATAAAATGTTGCCCCGGTGCCCCAGCAATAGCCACAGTCATTCCTCTCCGCACCACTCCCCGCCATGGATCCCTCCACCGCCAAAGCTCTCTGGGATGGGCTGACGTCGAAGCAGATGAAGGCCATGGCCGCCATTGCTGTCGACTGGCAGCCGAAGGACGTCGCCTCCGACGAGGAGCCATCGCCACCCTCATCTTCCTCCGCGGCACCCTCCTCCTCCGGTCCACCCTCGCCGGTGCATTGCACCATGACCATCGGTGAGGCCCGTGCCCATTATTCGGACATGGTGCGGGAGGAGCAACTCCAGGAGGCGTAGGCCGAAGCCAACTACAACCACAACCTCCACCAGGAGAATCTACAAGAGGACCAGGTCGCCGCCGGCAGGGCGGTCGTGCCGGACGCAGACCTGGCGGAGCAGGAGGTGCTGCTTGAGTCATACCCCTCCGCCTGCGAGATCCGCCTCGCTCGCTGGTGGTACCGGCAGCAGGTGACGGAGGTGGCGGCCACCGGTAAGGAGTGTGACAATGCGGGCGAGGCGTTGTTCGGCGACACTGACAAGGAGGACATCGCCGAGGCCGCACACTGATGCCACGAACACGAAGAAGTCGGCACATCTACGGGCACCGCCAACAGCGAGTAAGAGTAGTGCATGGTAGGTTGCCGCCGCTCGGGTCCCAGGAAGGCCACCGCTCCTCCCCTCCTGTTGACGCCAAGCTTGGTGGGCTTAGCATCTTCGGCCGATTAGTCGCTTGGCGGCGACATCGAGGCGGACAACTTCAGTTTCCGGGGCTCCGGAGGCGGAGGTCACGTAGGCAGAGCTGGAGAGCGCCGAGGCGGAACTAGAGACGGTGAAGCTTCAGTTCTCGGGGCTGATGGCCGAAGATGGGGACCGGACGCCGGCGATCATTTAGATTAGGTATTAATTACCCTCCAGAGCCCGTATAGGACCGCTTTGATGTATTTGTAACGAAATCTTTCATATTTATATGAAATCCGGTATGTTTTGTTAGAGATATATTCGGGTTACATATGTTTGGTAGTCTAGGATTTGTAATCCATCTCCTACCTTATCTCTAGGAGAGGCATCTTGCCCTCCAAGCCTTGTACTCAATATATACTCGCCCTCGAGGCTCAATAATACATCCATCATATTCCGCAACAATCTCTCTCTCTCCCTTCTAACATGGTATCAGCCTAACCGATCCAACCCTAGCCGCCGCCTGCTGCTTCCGCTCCGCGCCGCCCCCGGGATGGTCGGCCTCCATGACCGTCGCCGGGGGCCGCGCCGCCCGTACCTAGGATTCGTCCGCCGGTCATGTTGACCGGGTGCCCTAGAGAGTCTTTTTTCTGAGCCCTTGCTCCGGTTTTGTTTCGCTCTCTCGCCGGTCGTTTTGATCGGCATTTTCTTTTTGGTTTTCTGATCTATGCTTGATCGGTTTGCGTCGCCCACCGCTGTCGTCGACCCACACGCCTCTACTCCGACATCGGCGTCGACTACACCGGCCGCTTCATCATCAACCGCGCGGTAAGGTTGGACGCGCCGCCGAAGGGACGCCTTCGTGCGTCGCTGCTGGCCGCTCGCCCGCGCGGTCTCCATCGCCGGTCCGTCTTCGTTGTCATCGCCCGGGACATCACCGACAACGTCGCCATCGACTCCTATCTGCGTGTAGTCCCCGCCATGGCGCGTACAGCGTCGCCGTCGGTCTGATCAACCGATCACGCGCCTGTCTTCGCCAAGCCCGTCCCCGAGCACGCGCCTACTGCTGATCGAGCCACAGGCTGCTGTCGCGTCGTCCCTTCGCACCGCTGCATCACCGCCCGAGGTCTTCCCGTCGGCTGCCCCGACCTGCGCGCCGCTCCCGCCGACGCCCCTTCGGGCTGTCGCGTCGCGGCCCGCGGTCCACGCCGTTGCCCCGATATCCTCCCGCCGGCTACCCCTGTAGCCTGCCGCCACCTCTGCGTCGCCCCTTAGGGCTATCGTGCCGTGGCACGCGGTCCACGCCGCCTCCCGTCGGGCCGTCGCCCCCGGCTAGTGGTTCTCCACGCGGCTGCCCCGACCTGCGAGCCACCGCTACATAGCCTCTTCGGGCTGTAGCGCTGCGGCATGCGGTCACCGCCGCCGCTCGAGGCCATCCCCGCGGTTGCACCGACCTGCGAGCCGCCGCTACACCACCTCTTCGGGCTGTAGCGCTGTAGAACGCAGTCCCCGCCGCCGCTCCGAGGTCTTCCCGCCGTCGCCCCGACCAGCCAGCTGTCGCTGCGTCGCCCCTTCAGGCCGTAGAGTCGCGGCCCGCGGTCCACTCCGTCTTCCGCGTGCGTCGACTTCCCGTGGTATGCGCCGCGCCACCTCCCTTGGCGCAGGAACGTCATCGTCCGCGCTGGTCTTCGTCATGCTGTCGGATTCCTTGCCTACTTCAAGCACTGCCGCCGCACACCTAACCTAGCCGCCGCCGCCGTCAGGCCGCCGCTCTTCTTTGGCCGCCGCCGCTGCTACCCCCGTCGCCGCCGCCGCCCGTCCACCCCCTTCATCTTCGTCCGAGCACCATCCCGTCGCCAGCGTTGCCGTCATCTACCCCGACCACTTCGTCTACTCCGACAACCGCAGGCGACATCGACACCGCGTCGATTGGCGCCGCAACTGTCGTCAAGTTCTTCTTTGCTGGCCCCTCCGACTTCTCCGACATGGCGTACATCTCGTGCAGGTCCCTCATCTACGCATGCCCGGTGCTGGCAACACCGATGTGTGCCTTCGTTCACGACGTGTCCCCGGGCCTGGCAAGCCTGGTGCGGCGATTCGTCAACTTCGACTTCGTCCGTCTACGCACGCCCGGTGCCAGCAACACCGATGCGTGCCTTCGTCCATGATGTGTTCCCGGGCTTGGCAAACCCGGCGCGACACGTCGTCAACACAATTCTCCTTCCTAGCGCACCACTTCTTCGACATCACTACGCCCTTGACTAACTCGGCGCCTCCTTGTGCCCGCGGCTCCACGGTGACTCCCTCGACACCGGCTATCCCGACTCGACATCGACCACGGCGTTCTTCGCACGGCTACCTCGACCATGGCTACACCACCCTACGCTCTCGGGTACATCGACATCAGCACAAAGTGTTATCATCCGCTTGAGCAACTCGTCGGATTCCTCTACAGCCAACGCGTCCACGACGCGACACTGTCCACGACACTCCCGCTAGGACTGCGGGGGGATGTCAGTCCGTCGGCTGCTATTCTCTCCAGTCTGACCGTCCGCGTCGCTCCTGTTGTTCGCAACGCTACCGCTACGACTGCGGGGGGATGTTAGAGATATATTTAGGTTACATATGTTTGGTAGTATAGGATTTGTAATCCATCTCCTACCTTATCTCTAGGAGAGGCGTCTTGCCCTCCAAGTCTTGTACTCAATATATACTCGCCCTCGAGGCTCAATAATACATCCATCATATTTCGCAACAATCTCTCTCTGTCCCTTCTAACATGTTTATATGAAATCCGGCCGTGTTTATATGAATTCCGAACTTGTTTGACCAAATTTCGTCTGATTGGTTCGAGTTGTTGTGAAAATGTATGCCACTATGGTTAGATGGATCCCTCCCGCATCCGTGTCTGTAGACTGGTCCCCCTGTTCGTGGACGGATGCGGAAGGATTTTTGTGGGTTGCCGTTGGAGATGCCCTAAATGGAAAGATGTCGGTTTTGGACTATGAAGAGCACCCGATGCATCATCCCCAGCCCGTGTGCTCTCGTCGGCACTCTCGGTGGATGGGTCATTTCGCAGGAGGATGGTACGGCGGCAACGGGGATGATTCTACGGAGATACGGCGACTCAGTCATCTTTGCTGCATACCTCTATCTATTCAATTGTAACGGCGGAGATCCATGCTATTATGATCGGTATGGCGCTTGCTCGTCAACATACGGAGCTACCAGTCATGGTTTAGTCCGATTCATCGACTGCCCTTTCTTGTATTTCTGATTCTAGTTTAGATTTTTCATCTTATGGTCACTTCGTAGTTGAGATTAAGTCTCTAATGACCGATAGACTATTTATTCCATAGAAACTACATAGGTCTCAAAATAGTGTTGCATACTGTCTGACAAGATATAGTCGCTGAATGAGCCACGGCTGTGTGGCTCGGAAAACGATCCTCATGTATTGAGGAAATCTTGACAAAGCATTGTAGTCCTACCATAATGAAATAAACTACTGTTGATCTAAAAAAAGTATAAAGTACCGGGCGGCTCAATGCCTGCCTCAGCTAGCCTCCTGATGTATATAGCATGAGATGTGTACAGAGTTTAATTACGACACAATCACGTAAACATACATGGAAACAATCGATGTGCTAGAGTCTTTGCGTGCACTCCAAGATGAGGTGCCGTCAGTGTTCTGTACTCTAACACACCCCAGCAGTCTGGACCGGGAGATGATGTGACCTGAAGACTGGACCAAAACTCTTGAAAAGAGAGGAGTAGGCAAGCCCTTCGTGAACATGTTGGCGAACTAAGAGGAGGAGGACACATGTAACACACGAAAGTCGCCAAGTGTGACCTTCTCCCAAACAAAGTGAATATCCAGTTTCCCCGCAAAAAAAAAGTGAATATCCAGTTCGATATGTTTGGTCCGACGATGCTGAACGGGGTTAGCGGACAAATAAACAACACTGATGTTGTCACAATAGACAATGGTAGCACTCAATATCGGCCGACGAAGCTCCTGTAAAAGCTGTCGTACCCAACATGACTCAGACGGCTGCGGCAACTACCATGTATTCTGCCTCCACACTAGAGCGGGAGACAGTCATCATGCTGACAATAAAATAAGATTGTGTGGCGCCCCGACTCAATCATACACTAATCATACACGCAAACATGTACGATCAAGCACAGGGACTCACGGGAAGATATCACAACACAACTCTAACACAATTTAAACGGAGGTCCACAATATTACAGACCAGGGATCCGAAGATCCGAATACATAAGTCAGTCATACAAATATTATCTGAGTACAGACATAGTTAGACAAGTTTTGCCTTAAGAAGGCTAGCACAAACAGCGACACTAGATCGAAAGGCGTTGGCCTCCTGCCTGGGAGCCTCCGATCCTACTCCTGGTCGGCTGGCTCGATCCAGTAGTAAGTACCCTCTGGACCCTCCTGGTAGTAAGCTCCGGTGGTGGCATCTGGCTCCTGGACTCCATCGTCTGATGTATCATCAATGTGGGGTATGGGGAAAAGAGAAAGTAAAGCAACCGTGAGTACTCATCCGAAGTACTCAGCAAGCAAGGATCTATTCTACATATGCAACATTATCAATGAAGAAAGGCTGTATAAGTGGACTGGGCTGCAGAAATGCCAGAATAGAGAGAAGGCCTAGTCCTATCGAAGACTAGCATCTTCAAACATCTTCACAAGGCCATCATCTTGCAGCAGTAGAAGAGAGTAGAATAGCATTTTATTTAGCAAACATGTTGAAGTACAGCTTAAAGATCCTTCCTCGACTCCCAAGCGAGAAAGCGATCCCGAAGCTTCAATTAAGTAACAAGTATCCAGTTTAAGTAGTAGATCGGGATACACAAACTGAGCGTCCTTTACCGTAGGACCGACTATCGATAGAAGATTCATCCCTGCAGGGGTGCACTACTGTTACCCAACATGCTCGATCAACTCTGGCCGGACACACTTGCTGGGTAATGCCTGTCCTTGGAAGATCAACACGAAGCAGCGCTCTACCTAGGCTCGGCAGAGAGGTCAGCACGCCGGACTAACCTACGCACCCAGAGGTCTCGGGCCATCGCCCTGGGCACCCTGCGCGTTGCGAGACTGGCCGGGGTGCAGGCGCGACACTGAACTCGTCAGTGAAGGATCCAGTCCAATCCCGACAATCAGCCCGCACGGTGAATCGTGACGTCAGACGAGCTTTCGGGAGAAACGTACTTCACAGAGGGTCCCATAACCATTATTCCGCGTGGTGGTAGTGCGTATAGGGCACGTCGACCCACTCAGATCACACACCCAAATCCAATAGGCTCAATTAGTATCACGCGGAGACAATCAGAGTCTCTGATGCTCCGCCACAATGTCACACTCGAGTGCCCTTCCGGCACACTCGACATCATAGATCCCCAGCGGGTACCCACCAGGGTGGACCCGCCTGTAACAGAGGTCAAGTAATCGTGTGGTCATAACATCAAGGGGGAAACCCGAGGAATCACCCTCGGCGGATTCCACTCGACGAAATCATCAGGGTGAACGTATGAGGTATCACCCTTGAGGTTCACACTGAGGGTTGCACGACAGAGTCGTATCGGAAGTGGAGAAGGAGGAATCACCCTCGATGACCATGACCGAACAGCTACACTGCAGAGTATTCATCGGGAGTGCGTTACGAGGTATCACCCTCGGCACTCGATAGTAACGATGCAGAGTCGTACATCTAAGGGGGTGTGAAGTGAGGTGTCGGTCTCTGGTCGACGATTACGTTGATCGAGTCATCGATGATCAAGCAGGGGCAACAAGGGTAAGGTGGTGGGGTCACTGATGGTTCATTCCAACCTAAACTAAACAGTTTATCATAGGCAGGTAAGGTAGCAATGAACATGTTACAACATCAGGCTATGCAGCAGAATAGGAGCATACATTAATAGTTGCAAAATCTAATGCAAGCAGGAGAATAAAATGGGCGATATCTGGATGCTCAAGGGGGGGGGGGGGCTTGCCTGGTTGCTCTGGCAAGAGAGAGGGATCGCCAACGGGCTGCTCATCGATAGTGAAGTCGTATCCAGGTGCAGCGTCGTCGGTCTCAGCGTCTATCGAGAGAGAGAAGGAGGGGGAGAGAAATAATAAATTCACGGCGATAATGCAAACAACATGTATGACATGCCTAAATGATATGCCGGGGTGTTCTACTGCCTAACTAAATGATTTAGTTAATTTAGGAATTTATTTGGATTTATTTAATTAAAGTTGGACACTATTCATTTACTGAAATCGGTCTAAAAGTTCAACGTTCATATAGCTAGAGGCATCTGACGGGAATACGGAGGGCGTATTCGGGTTCGTATCGAAATTCTGAGCAAGTTTCATGTATAAAGTATTTTCATCGGAGTTACGGTTTATTTAATATGATTTTCTAAAGTTTTTTTTTTAATTTCTGGAATTTATTTAATTATTTAAATCAATATTATCCGAAACAGTGCTGCGATGACATCAGCATGACATCATGCTGACGTCAGCAGCCATCAGACAGGGTGGGTCCCACCTGTCATAGACTGTTAGGCTAATTAGGATTAACTAATTAAATTACTGTTTAATTAACACTAACTACTTAATTAGATTAACCTAATCAGGATTAATTAACTAATTAATTAATTAATTAATTATTTTAATTATTTTTTTATTTTTATTTTTATTTTTCTTTTTCCCTAAACTTTTTTCGGGCGGGGCCCGTTTGTCATTGGGCCAGGGGGGTTTCGGGGCCCAGCAGCCAGTGGCTCAGGGGCGCGGGGCCCCACCTGGCAGTGGCCCAGGGGCCACGGGCGGGCGAGGGGCGCGGCGCGGCGCGGGCGCGCGGGCGCGATGCATGGGCGCGGCGACGCGGGGGTAGGCGCGGCGACGGGCGCGCGGCGACGGGCGCGCGGGCGGCGGCAGCAATGCGGCAGCGCGCGCGCGGGTGCATGCGCGAGGTGGGCGAGGCGCGCGAGCTGCGGCGAGGCAGGAACGCGGGCGAGCGGCAGCAGCGGCCGGTGCGGGGCGCGGGCGGCATGCGCGACGAGGGCGAGCGCACGGGCTCGGGGCGGCGCGAGCAGGCGCGGGCCGGCGACAGAGGCGTGGCGAGGCGCGCGCGAGCGAGGGGAGAGGCCGGGGCCGGGCCTCACCGAGGGGGCAGTGGGCGCGGGGAGGAGTCGGAGACGACGGCGACGCGGTGACGAGGTGCAGGCCGGCGAGGGAGCGCTCCGGTGAGGCCGTCCGGCGAGGAGCTCCGGGCGGCGGCGTCCTGGCGCGGGGCGGCGGTTGGCGCTGCGAGCGTGGGCGGGGGCGAGCGCGCGGGGCTCGGTCGTTGGGGAGGAGACGAGGAGGCGGCGGTGCTGCGGCGTGGTCTGACGAGGGGGCGGCGGCGTCGAGCGGCATCGGCGACGGGGCCGATCCCGATCCAGATCGGGTCGGGGGGGAAAGAGGAGCGAGGGGGGTGAGTGGGGTGGCGTGGGGCTAGGGTTTCGGCCGCCCAGGGGATAAGGGGTGGGGTGGGTCGGTCGGGCCAGCTGGGCTGGGGCCCAGTTAGGCCGGGGGGGGGGGGGGGTGTTTCTCTTTTTCTTTTTCTTTTCTGTTTTGTTTTCTTTTACCTTTTTATTTTATTTATTTTCTTTTCTTAGTTTAGCAAATTGTTAGGCCACATATTGAATTTTGTAAAACATAGGAATTGCTCCAACAAATACTAGGCATTACCTACCACTACCGAAAATTGGTTTGGAGTCAACTTGAGTTCACACAATTTCTATAATAATTAAAATGCATTATCCCTTACTGTTTTAATTACGCTTGAGCCACCTAATTATTTTATTAATTGTTGGTTTCAATTTTAGAATAGTCTCTGCAATATTTGTTATTTATTGAACATTTCAGTTTCTATGTTGCACAACTTTTATATTTCACTTACATTTAAATTTGAATTTGACTGAGGAGTTGAAATGCAATATGATGCTAATGATGATTATGCACTATTAAACTTGCTGACTTGTCATTATCAAAAGTGATCACTGTAGCTAATGACAGGGGGTGTTACAACTCTCCTCATCTAACAAGAATTCTCGTCCCGAGAATTAAGAGGAAGACTGAAAGAAAGAGGGGTATTCTTCGCGAAGACGATCCTCGCGTTCCCAAGTGGCCTCATCTTCAGAATGATTTGACCACTGAACCTTGAGGGATTTGATTGACTTCTGACGAGTCCGACGTTCAGCTTCATCAAGAATATGGATGGGATATTCTGGATAAGACAGATCTTCCCGTAATTCAAGCACTTCGTGATCCACAGCTCGAATAGGATCCTTGAAGCAGCGACGGAGTTGGGATACATGAAAGACATCATGTACTTGAGAAAGATTTGGCGGCAACTGCAATTGATATGCCACCTCTCCTCGACGGGCAAGAATACGGAACGGGCCAATGTAGCGAGGAGCTAACTTGCCTTTGATTCCGAACCTATGAGTGCCTTTCAACGGAGTGACGCGGAGGTAAGCTTGCTCGCCAGGTTGATAGACCATTTCCTGGTGCTTTCGGTCATAGTTGCTCTTCTGACGAGACTGAGCAGTTTTCAAATGTTCACGGACAATGCGGACTTGATCTTCAGCTTGCTGAATAATGTCCAGTCCGACGAGTGAGCGTTTCCCAGTTTCTGACCAATTCAGAGGGGTTCGACACTTACGACCGTATAGAACTTCAAATGGTGCCATCTTCAGACTAGCTTGATAGCTATTGTTGTAAGAGAATTCGGCATACCGGAGAGATTCCTCCCATTTCTTACCGAAGGATATGACGCAAGCTCGAAGCATATATTCGAGCACTTGATTAACTCGTTCAACTTGACCCTGTGACTGAGGGTGAAAAGCGGTGCTGAAAGACAGATGTGTTCCCATAGCTTCTTGGAAACTATTCCAGAATCTGGAGGTGAAGAGGCTGCCACGATCAGAACTGATCTCCAACGGAACACCATGGAGTGACACAATTCGGGAAACATACAAGTCTGCTAACTGGCTAGCAGTGATTGTCTCCTTAACTGGTAGAAAGTGAGCAACCTTTGAGAATCGGTCAATGATGACAAAAATAGCATCATGACCCTTCTGGGATTTGGGAAAACCAGTAATGAAATCCATTTGGACCTTGTCCCATTTCCATTCAGGAATTGCAAGGGGTTGCAGAGTTCCTGCGGGCCTTTGATGTTGAGCTTTAACGCGGCGGCAAACGTCGCACTCAGAAACATAACGAGCAATATCTCGCTTCATATTAGGCCACCAGTATCTCTGACAAATGTCACGGTACATCTTTGTGCTACCAGGATGAATTGACAGAGGAGTGTCATGAGCTTCCATCATAACGTGTTCTCTCTCATCTTTGAACTTAGGTACGGAGAGACGGTGTTGGAAAAACAGGATCCCATCATTATCAAGATGGAACTCCGATGGTTTTCCTTTTTCAAGGTATCGCTTGATCCTTTCAACTTCAGAGTCATACCGTTGCATAGTTTTGATGCTGTGTTCTAAATCTGGTTCGACAACGAGGGTATTGAGATAACCCTGTGGAACAATATGGAGGTTCAATTTACGAAACTCTTCATAAAGAAGAGGTTGTGATTCCTGAACCATATGGTTGCTGCAATAAGCCTTACGGCTCAAGGCATCGACCATTACATTTGCCTTGCCAGGGGTGTATGAGATATTCATATCATAATCGGCAATTGTCTCGAGCCATCTTTGTTGACGAAGGTTCAGATCCGGTTGAGTATATAAATACTTCAAACTTTGATGATCCGTATATATCTCGCAACGGTTACCGAGAAGGTAATGTCGCCATAGCTTCAGGGCATAAATAACCACAGAAAGTTCGAGATCGTGCACTGGGTAATTTTCTTCGTGAGGACGCAATTGTCGGGAGGCATAAGCAATCACTTTACGTTCTTGCATTAGGACACAGCCTAATCCTTGACGGGAGGTATCACAGTATATCACGAAATCCTTTTGGGAATCCGGGGGTGCTAATACTGGGGCAGATGTCAATTTATCTTTTAGTGTCTGAAAGCTTTCTTGACATTTTTCTGTCCACTCAAATTTAACACCTTTGTGAAGCAGATTTGTCAATGGTTTTGCAATCTTGGAAAAGTTCTCAACGAATTGACGGCAATAACTAGCAAGTCCGAGAAAACTTCTGACTTGCTTAACATTCTTCGGGGGAGTCCAGTCAAGAATAGCCTGAACTCGTTCGGGGTTAACAGCAATGCCATCCTTGGAAATCACATGTCCAAGGTAAGTTACTTCAGAAAGCCAAAATTCACATTTGGAATACTTGGCATACAACTGGTGTCCTCGGAGCCTTTCTAGTACCAAACGGAGGTGTTCAGCATGTTCTTCTCTATTCTTAGAATATACCAGAATATCATCTAAATAAACCACGACGAATTTGTCGAGGTAATCCATGAATATATAATTCATCAGACGGGAGAAAGTTGCTGGAGCATTCATTAGGCCAAACGACATGACGGTGTATTCATAGGAGCCATATCGAGTGACGAATGCAGTCTTGGGAATATCCTCTTCACGGACACGGATCTGGTGATAACCCAACCTCAGGTCAAGTTTAGAGAACACCGATGATCCAGCGAGTTGATCATAAAGATCATTGATCCGGGGCAGGGGGTATTTATTCTGGATTGTGGCTTGGTTAATGGGCCGATAATCCTGAACCAAACGGTTAGTTCCATCCTTCTTCTTAACGAAGAGTGAAGGTGCTCCCCAAGCAGAGGAACTGGGGCGGATGAAACCTCTCTTAAGTGACTTGTCGATTTCTTCCTTAAGCTCGAGTAGGTGATGCGGAGGCATCTTATAAGGTCGCTTGGCAATAGGGACGGTGCCAGGCTTCAAGTCAATGACAAACTCGACAGCTCTAGCCGGGGGTATTCCTGGAAGTTCTTCTGGAAAGACGTCTGGAAAATCTCGAACGACAGGAACGTTCTCGATTCCTTCCAGAGGTGAGGCGTTCAAAGCATTCGGAGCATATATCTGAGCTTCGGCGTCCCGAGTAATGCGGGCGGTATAGTTCACAATCTCATCGGTGGGGTGAAGAAGTTGGACGACTTTAGTGGCACAATTGATCGAAGCAATGTGAGCTTTCAACCAATCCATTCCAAGTATGAGGTCTATGGTGGAAGATTTCAAGACGATGGGCGAGGAAAGGAATTCCAATCCTTTAATTTCGACGGTAATGTTAGGTGCTATTACGTCAGCATGACAGTGACCTCCGGGAGTTTTAATGACTAACGGAGTATGCATTTTCTCATATCGAATGCCATGCATAAATGCAAATTTTCCAGAGATGAATGAATGTGATGCTCCTGAATCAAATAAAACAGAAGCAGGTACTGAGTTAACAAGAAGGGTACCCATCACAGTAGCAGGTTGATCCTCGACTTCTTCAATGTCAATGTTGTAGGCGTGTCCACGACCATGTGTAGCAGACCCAGTATTATAGTTGCGGGTCTGGTTGTTGCCACGACCATTGCCACGGCCAGTACGAGGAAAGGCTAACTGATTCTGATTCTGGCAGCAGTCTTTAGCCTGGTGACCTGGTTTGCGGCACTTGAAGCATAGACCATCTTCAGGACGAAGAGGAGCATTGTTTTGAATAGCTTGAGCTTTAGGCTGCCTCGGTGGTGGAGGAGGCAGACGTGGTGCAGCATAGTTGTTCTTTGGCGCAGAGGTATTGGAACGGAACGCATTGTTGGGAATCCAAACTCGACGCTTCGATGCTGAGCCCGAAGATGAGCCAGCATCACGATAGCGCTTCTGCGAGTCCTTGTATTCCATCTGAGCGGTCTCAACAAGGATAGCCTTGTTCGTCAGAGTTGAAAATTCATTGAAGTCTTGAGCAGCTAGTGCAAGCTTGAGGTCGGGGTGTAGTCCATTACGGAACTTCTCTTGTCTGCGTGCATCTGTAGCGATGTCTTCTTCAGCATAGCGGGAGAGGTCTAGAAATTCCCGCTGATAAGCTTCGACAGTCTTGTTGCCCTGAGTGAGGTTACGGAACTGGGTCTTCATGCATTCCATAATTGCCTGAGGGATGTAACGTGTACGGAAAGCAGCCTGGAACTCATACCAGGTGATGACTGTTCCAACAGGCAGAGTATGCTTGTGTGTGTCCCACCATTGAGCAGCGGGGCCCTTTAAGAAAAAGGCCGTGAAGTTGACGAAGTTGGCAGGGGCGACATTAGCTGACTCCATCTCGTGAGTGATGTCGCGGAGCCAGTCATCAGCATCCAGTGGCTTGTTAGAGTTGCGGAACTGCGTTGGGTTGAGTCGCATAAACTCTGTCAAAGTTATTGAAGCTGGGTTCTGGTTCTGGTTGTTCTGATGCGGAAACTGAGCCATGATTCCAACCATGAACTGGCGGTTAAGCTCAAACTGTTGCATCATAGCCGCCATATAGTCTGGCGGTGGTGGGAGTTCAGGGGCACGACCACGACCACGACCACCTGGTCTAACCATCCTGCTAAGTATCAACAGGGGGTAGTTTAGTAAAAGCAATTGCAAGCGTTTAGTGACAAACATTATGTAACTCGACAACAATTTAAGTAGTGTAACAGATACATAACAGTAGTCGATTAAGACATACAGATCCATACACAGAGTCGGGTACATGCGGACAGCATAACGGCGCAAATTCAAAAGCTAGACATACTAGGCGGCGCGCAGGCACGCGGTAAGGAAGTACACAACGAGACATAGCAAAGGCTACATCAACGTCGGAGAAAACCACCGAAACGGGGTAACTGCAAGTGCTGACGATGAATGTTCGTCGCGGAAGGATCCTGCGCTCCATGTGCACTCTGATGCAGAATCCGGTCTCGAGCTGTAAGAAGAGGTCCACGTGCAGGTGTATGACCTCCAACAGCAGGCCAATCAATACCAGCATACATCTGAGTCCTGCGCGGGTAAAGGATGTGCTCCGGATGTATCCCTGCCCGAACAGCGGGTAGCAACTGCGTCATAGCATCGTAGAGACATGCTCGAGTGGCAACCAACTCGACGGCAAGAGCCCGAACAGTGCGATCGAGAGCCTGAGTGCATTGAATCAGAACACGCGGGTCATAGCGACGAGGCTCGAACGGGGCACAGATAGCTGTGTAGTATCCAGTAGCATCTCCAGCAGGGGCATACGGAATGTATCGGAACTCAGAGTCATCCAAGATATCGCTGAACTGTCCTCGGAGACGTGCGACGGCAGAGTAGGCGGCATCATGGACTGCCATCTCAATCGTCACGCCGATACCGTGGAAAAGGTGTAGCTCGGTGTCTGATTCATTCTGCTGATCATAGATACGAACATCAGCATGGTACTGCTCCTGATTGAACTCGCGGTAATCCTCGTAAACCAAGTACTCAGGATACCAATGGTAGCCAAGTCTGGTCATGAGAGCGATCAGGACAGCTGGAAACCCAGGGGCATTACGAGCCCAAGTGCGAAGCACAAGCTGTGTCGTAGGACGCGGTGGAAACAAACGGTCCATCTGAAACAGAGGAAATTCAGATTTGTCAAATGACAATGAGAAGTTTAACACAACTCGGAGAGAAAGGTTAAACAAAACAATGGAAAGGAAAATGATTATCAGACTAATCAGATCAATGACAAGGAAATCGCACAGATATCCAGCTCTCCGGGTAGATGGGATTTACGAGATCCTAAGTGTCGGCGTTAGTAAAATTTATTTAACCCGAGTAGAAGAGAGATCAGAGTCCCAGAGTATAGACGAGGAATAAAAGATCCTAATACCACCCAGTTGGCAACGTGGGCCCGTAAGCCACACAGCCAAGTTAGTAAATTAGTTTTTCGGTTTCTAGACTCAACTTCGGCCAAGGAATTTGGAAGGGGGCTTCCTACAGGCAGTCGGCTCTGATACCAACTTGTGGCGCCCCCGACTCAATCCTACACTAATCATACACGCAAACGTGTACGATCAAGCACAGGGACTCACGGGAAGATATGACAACACAACTCTAACACAATTTAAACGGAGGTCCACAATATTACAGACCAGGGATCCGAAGATCCGAATACATAAGTCAGTCATACAAATATTATCTGAGTACAGACATAGTTAGACAAGTTTTGCCTTAAGAAGGCTAGCACAAACAGCGACACTAGATCGAAAGGCGTTGGCCTCCTGCCTGGGAGCTTCCGATCCTACTCCTGGTCGGCTGGCTCGATCCAGTAGTAAGTACCCTCTGGACCCTCCTGGTAGTAAGCTCCGGTGGTGGCATCTGGCTCCTGGACTCCATCGTCTGATGTATCATCAATGTGGGGTATGGGGAAAAGAGAAAGTAAAGCAACCGTGAGTACTCATCCGAAGTACTCAGCAAGCAAGGATCTATTCTACATATGCAACATTATCAATGGAGAAAGGCCGTATAAGTGGACTGGGCTGCAGAAATGCCAGAATAGAGAGAAGGCCTAGTCCTATCGAAGACTAGCATCTTCAAACATCTTCACAAGGCCATCATCTTGCAGCAGTAGAAGAGAGTAGAATAGCATTTTATTTAGCAAACATGTTGAAGTACAGCTTAAAGATCCTTCCTTGACTCCCAAGCGAGAAAGTGATCCCGAAGCTTCAATTAAGTAACAAGTATCCAGTTTAAGTAGTAGATCGGGATACACAAACTGAGCGTCCTTTACCGTAGGACCGGCTATTGATAGAAGATTCATCCTGCAGGGGTGCACTACTGTTACCCAACACGCTCGATCAACTCTGGCCGGACACACTTGCTGGGTAATGCCCGTCCTCGGAAGATCAACACGAAGCAGCGCTCTACCTAGGCTCGGTAGAGAGGTCAGCACGCCGGACTAACCTATGCACCCAGAGGTCTCGGGCCATCGCCCTGGGCACCCTGCGCGTTGCGAGACTGGCCGGGGTGCAGGCGCGACACTGAACTTGTTAGTGAAGTATCCAGCCCAATCCCGACAATCAGCCCGCACGGTGAATCATGACGTCAGACGAGCTTTCGGGAGAAACGTACTTCGCAGAGGGTCCCATAACCATTATCCCGCGTGGTGGTAGTGCGTATAGGGCACATCGACCCACTCAGATCACACACCCAAATCCAATAGGCTCAATTAGTATCACGCGGAGACAATCAGAGTCTCTGATGCTCCGCCACAATGTCACACTCGAGTGCCCTTCCGGCACACTCGACATCATAGATCCCTAGCGGGTACCCACCAGGGTGGACCCGCCTGTAACAGAGGTCAAGTAATCGTGTGGTCATAACATCAAGGGGGAACCCGAGGAATCACCCTCGGCGGATTCCACTCGACGAAATCATCAGGGTGAACGTATGAGGTATCACCCTCGAGGTTCACAATGAGGGTTGCACGACAGAGTCGTATCGGAAGTGGAGAAGGAGGAATCACCCTCGATGACCACGACCGAACAGCTACACTGCAGAGTATTCATCGGGAGTGCGTTACGAGGTATCACCCTCGACACTCGATAGTAACGATGCAGAGTCGTACATCTAAGGGGGTGTGAAGTGAGGTGTCGGTCTCTGGTCGACGATCACGTTGATCGAGTCATCGATGATCAAGCAGGGGCAACAAGGGTAAGGTGGTGGGGTCACTGATGGTTCATTCTAACCTAAACTAAACAGTTTATCATAGGCAGGTAAGGTAGCAATGAACAGGTTACAACATCAGGCTATGCATCAGAATAGGAGCATACATTAACAGTAGCAAAATCTAATGCAAGCAGGAGAATAGAATGGGCGATATCTGGATGCTCAAGGGAGGGGGGGGGGCTTGCCTGGTTGCTCTGGCAAGAGAGAGGGATCGCCAACGGGCTGCTCGTCGGTAGTGAAGTCGTATCCAGGTGCAGCGTCGTCGATCTCAGCGTCTATCGAGAGAGAGAAGGTGGGGGAGAGAAACAATAAATTCACGGCGATAATGCAAACAACATGTATGACATGCCTAAATGATATGCCGGGGTGTTCTACTGCCTAACTAAATGATTTAGTTAATTTAGGAATTTATTTGGATTTATTTAATTAAAGTTGGACACTATTCATTTACTGAAATCGGTCTAAAAGTTCAACTTTCATATAGCTAGAGGCATCTGACGGGAATACGGAGGGCGTATTCGGGTTCGTATCGAAATTCTGAGCAAGTTTCATGTATAAAGTATTTTCATCGGAGTTACGGTTTATTTAATATGATTTTCTAAAGTTTTTTTTAATTTCTGGAATTTATTTAATTATTTAAATCAACATTATCCGAAAACAGTGCTGCGATGACATCAGCATGACATCATGCTGACATCAGCAGCCATCTGACAGGGTGGGTCCCAATTGTCATCGACTGTTAGGCTAATTAGGATTAACTAATTAAATTACTGTTTAATTAACACTAACTACTTAATTAGATTAACCTAATCAGGATTAATTAACTAATTAATTAATTATTTTAATTATTTTTTAATTTTTATTTTTATTTTTCTTTTTCCCTAAACGTTTTTCGGGCGGGGCCTGTTTGTCATAGGGCCAGGGGGGTTTCGGGGCCCAGCAGCCAGTGGCTCAGGGGCGCGGGGCCCCACCTGGCAGTGGCCCAGGGGCCACGGGCGGGCGACGGGCGCGGCGTGGCGCGGGCGCGCGGGCGCGATGCGGGGGCGCAGCGACGCGGGGGTAGGCGCGGCGACGGGCGCGCGGGCGGCGGCAGCAATGCGGCAGCGCGCGCGCGGGCGCGTGCGCGAGGTGGGCGAGGCGCGCGAGCTGCGGCGAGGCAGGAACACGGGCGAGCGGCAGCAGCGGCCGGTGCGGGGCGCGGGCGGCGTGCACGACGAGGGCGAGCACACGGGCTCGGGGCGGCGCGAGCAGGCGCGGGCCGGCGACAGAGGCGTGGCGAGGCGCGCGCGAGCGAGGGGAGAGGCCGGGGCCGGGCCTCACCGTTCGGTGTAGGGAGGGGGCAGTGGGCGCGGGGAGGAGTCGAAGACGACGGCGACGCGGTGACGAGGTGCAGGCCGGCGAGGGAGCGCTCCGGTGAGGCCGTCCGGCGAAGAGCTCCTGGCGGCGGCGTCCTGGCGCGGGGCGATGGTTGGCGCTGCGAGCGTGGGCGGGGGCGAGCGCGCGGGGCTTGGTCGTTGGGGAGGAGACGAGGAGGCGGCGGTGCTGCGGCGTGGTCTGACGAGGGGGAGTCGGCGACGGGGCGGCGGCGTCGAGCGGCGTCGGCGACGGGGCCGATCCCATCCAGATCGGGTCGGGGGGGAAAAGAGAGCGAGGGGGGGGTGGGTGAGTGGGGTGGCGTGGGCTAGGGTTTCGGGCCGCCCAGGGGATAAGGGGTGGGGGTGGCCGTCGGCCACTGGGCTGGGGCCCAGTTGGCCGGGGGGGGTGTTTCTCTTTTCTTTTTCTTTCTGTTTTGTTTTGTCTTTTACCTTTTTCTTTTATTTATTTTCTTTTCTTAGTTTAGCAAATTGTTATGCCACATATTGAATTTTGTAAAACATAGGAATTGCTCCAACAAATACTAGGCATTACCTACCACTACCGAAAATTGGTTTGGAGTCAACTTGAGTTCACACAATTTCTATAATAATTAAAATGCATTATCCCTTACTGTTTTAATTATGCTTGAGCCACCTAATTATTTTATTAATTGTTGGTTTCAATTTTAGAATAGTCTCTGCAATATTTGTTATTTATTGAAGATTTCAGTTTCTATGTTGCACAACTTTTATATTTCACTTACATTCAAATTTGAATTTGACTTAGGAGTTGAAATGCAATATGATGCTAATGATGATTATGCACTATTAAACTTGCTGACTTGTCATTATCAAAAGTGATCACTGTAGCTAATGACAGGGGGTGTTACAGATTGTCCCAAGATACATGCAGATTCCGGATGTAGAGCGTCATGTATCCGGGCAACAAGCCCAGTCGGCATCCGAGTAGGTAGTGAGAGTGTGAGAAGAAGTGCGATGTCAGGAAAGACCAAGATCGAGGGTGCCTTTGAGATATTGAAGTATGCGTTTTATGAGAGAAAAATGTGGCTCGCGTGGATCGTGCATGTGGAGACAAACTTGTTGAACCGCGTAAGCAATGTCAGGGCGAGTGAGGGTAACATATAGGAGAGCGTCTGCTAGGCTACGGTTATGAGAAGGGTCAGCAATAGAGGGCCCAGAATTGGAAGAGAGCTTTGCTTTGGTGTCAATGGGGGTGGTGACCGGATGACAGTCGCACATGCCAGCGCGGGACAATATGTCAGGAATGTATTGACGTTGAAAGAGATGAATTTCATGGGATACACATGTGATAGAGATGCCAATGAAGTGATGCAGGGACCAAGGTCCTTCATAGCCAATTCGCGTGTCATGGCGTTGGTGATAGTAGCTAGAGTAGATGAGCTGGAGGCTATAAGGATTATGTCGTTGACGTAAAGAAGAAGATATGCAAGATTGTGCCTTGTTGAAAATTAAAAAGAGAGGCATCAGATTTGGATTCAATGAACCCAATAGATCGAGCAAAGCCAGCAAAATGCTGAAACCATGCGCGAGGAGTTTGTTTGAGACCATATAGAGATTTAAGAAGGCGACAGACATGAGTGGGCCGATGAGGATGAATGAAGCCAGAGGGTTGTTGAATATAGACAACTTCGTCGAGATGGCCATGGAGAAGGGAGAGGATTTAGGGCACGCAAGTGCGGGGGCACATGGGCCGCCGATCTGCGTGAAGATTCGCACAATTGTACATGTATTTCGTGTATTGCCGACGCATATCAGTACAGATATATCTGTATTCGCATCATAAAGTAAACTATTATACCTGTTTCTGTGGGTCCGTTTTGGACGGAACATATAATTTGGTGAACAGTTCGTATAAAAACTGTCTACTGAACTTTTGGACGGTTGTACTCATAGCGTTCATTCTGTTCTTCTCCCTCATTGTCTCCTCTTGAACTACAGTCTGCTTTTGTTCTTAGAACTCTTGTGTTCTAGTAGTATTACCGTAGACGAGAAGGGATTGAAGCTATTCTCTTGTCAATTGCTGAGGAAAGACAACGACTGAACTATAGTAGGAGAGTTATTTCCAGAGATTATCGGGAAGAGGTTAGTGAATGTTGTATCTTTGATGTTGTTTGAAAGTTTTTGTAAGAACAAGCTCTGCATGTCATTCTTTGATATTTAATATTCTATTCTTTGAAGGATCGAGATGTTTGGCATAGACAATGTTTATCGTAAAGAAAATTTTCTTCTGGATCTTAGCACAGAAATAATCATGTAGTCCCTCTGTAAACTAATATAAGAGCGTTTAGATCACTACTTTACAGAGCGAGTACTTGTGAAGTTTAGGAATCTAGGACGTGGTTGTATTGATAGAAAATTAAAACACTGAAACTTAGAAAATTTGTACGTTTGGGAGGGTGGAACTTACGTTGTTTCGTCAGTTAATGGAAGTGAAACTTACAAGGAACATGTGTTGTTGTGTGCCTTTGGAAGCAATTGGATGACAAAGTTTTTAAATATTTCTAAAAATGCCTATTTGGAATATGGATTATTATACGAAAACAAAATAGATGTAGTCACATTTGTATGTACAAAGTTATTTATGTTCGCGAAAATAGTTACAAACTTAATAACAAGGTTACATACAGAAACATAATTACAATCTAAACTTAACTTATAAAACTGTAATTTGATTATATATAGTTTGTATATTTTGAAACACTTGTATTTTTATGATTGATAGTTTGATGCGAAATTAAATCTGTGCATTAGTTATAAAATATTAACCTATATTGTGCCCTGGTATACTAGGAATTGAATGTATTAATTAAGTTATTGTATCTGTAAGCAAATTTTTATTTAATGTATTGTGATAATGTATGATTCTAAGTTCTGCCTTATTAATATTTGTGTTAACAAATAGTTGATTGACATAACAAATGTTAATATATTGTGTGTTATCTTATATTATTTATTAATTTTATTTCCTCTGATTGTTTAATGTTAATGATGTAATATCTTGTTTTGTCTTGCAGTGAAAAAATATGTCATCTAAGTCAAGTTATTCAGGAAGTGGCGCATAAAAAATGTAACACAGATTCAAGTTGTTATTATACTGAAGGAGATGACTCAAGCGGAGAAACTGATGATGAAGAGTGTAATTCTGAATCTAGACCGAAGGTAGATCATGTTCGAGCCGTTTTAAATTGATTTACCGAATACAAGAAACTTATGTTTTCGCAAATCAAATTTGATGGGTTGTTGAACTTGCCGACAATTAAGAAGGTCCATCTTAAGTTTAGTACCTTTCTGGTAAGTGCAACGTATGTCAAGGATCACTATATTAAGATGTCACAAGATATGTGTCGTGGATATAATCCTAACAACACTAGAGGGGTTTTAATGTAGAGGCATTCCTATCTAGCGAACGGTGCGGCACAAGATAGGTGTTGTGGATATAATCCTGAAAATACTAGAGGGGTATGAATGTAGAGGCATTCGTATCTAGCGAACGGTGCGGTGGGGACTTGGGAGTACGCTCAAGGAATTCTACAGGTTTGGACCCTCTGACCGCTCCCTTCTTCTCCGGCCGAGTGCTTGGTGATCATAGTCGGGTGGCCTGGTATCTGACTGCTGGGACTTAGTGCGTTCTCATGCCAACCTCCTTATCTCTAATGGGCCATCGGTAGATCCCCTTGGCCCATAGCCTTCTGGGCCATAATTTACATGAGTCGGGGCCTCCGATGGGCCATTCATATACTTGGGCCTACCCTGTATTTGTAACCCCAACAATAGCCCCCGAGTCTGTCGAGGTCTTGCTGGAGAATCGCTGAGTATTTTCTTCCGGCAAGACGTCTGACTGATCGAGGAGCTTGAGGTTTGACGCACAGACCTCGACGGAATCAGTTTGTTCTTGCCCTCGGAGGGTGCTGTAGCGAGTAACTAGCAAGAAGACTCACTGATACCATTTTCAACTCAGTGATACCATTTTCAATCTCTTGTGGAGAGGCGGCTCATGGCCCAACTTTGAGCGTATCATCAAATTCCGAGTGGTTGTCCGAGGCGTCTGGGCCTGATCGGATCAAGCATCACTAGTCAATATCATGCGGAAGGAACACTTGTCAAAAGACTTTTTGCGGAACCAAGTCTGCGCAGTCGGATATTCGGTTCGCTCAGAGGGAATTCGACTCATGCCACGGGGAATATCTCGGGCTACCCTTGCTCCTACATAGAGTGGTTCCGCGACAAGTGTCGATTCACTCGGTTTTCTCCGAGTGGCAGGCACTCGGGCAACCATTGCGCCTTGGGCACGGATAGTTCGACCCGGGACAGAACCTGTCGGTCGAGTTAGTTTGTAGCTCTCAGCCGACTATAGCGTGAGTCGTCAGTCGACCAGAAGATGGACCATCAGCCGATTGGAAGGCAGATTATCATCCAACTGGAAATTGGATCGTCAGCCGACTGGGAGGTGAGTCGTCAGTCGATTGGCAGGTCAATCGTCAATAGTCATCATTGCGGGTCTTCATGAATCGTCACATACTCACATAAGGATTTTTTGTGTGTCTGATAAGTCTTCGTCTGACCACTCACATAGGAAGACTCTTCGGATTCCGTCTCCGACTGATAGAAATCCTGAGTGACAGCTCGCGGCGTAGTGGGTTTTAAATGCTGACCGTCTGGATTCCCGCGCTGAATTGATGCCACAACCACCTTTTTTACGCGTGTCTTCTGGTTTTCTGGCGGTGGTTTGTCGCCGACTTGAGTATAAATACCCGACAGTACGTGGGAGGGGTTTTTGCACATCCTCCACAACTTCCTCCGCCACCAGAGCAGTTCATATTCTTCCTCCCAAGCCCTTAGATCGCCATGGCCTTGGCCCGGAAGCTTGAGAAGGCTAAGGCCATCGGCGGTGCCTATTTTTTTGTGGGCGAGCCACCGCCAAGGATAGGGAGCAAGGGAATTGGCTCCCCTCGATTGTGATGAAGGGTGTTATTTGGGCGTACGTGCGGGATCATCGGTTTCCGGAGACCGGCTGGCGGGTGCCCGATGTGCGCGAGCGTGAGCCGTCCCCTCGTGGGAACGAGAGGATGATCCTCACGTCCTACTTGAACCGGAGATTGAGCCTCCCGATCCACCCCTTCATTTGGGAGCTGTTGGATTTCTTCCATGTGCAGCTTCACCATCTTACCCAGAACACCATCGCCCACCTCTCTGGCTTCATGACGTTGTGCGAGGCCTTTCTTGGCATACCGCCGGGCTGGGTCTTGTTCAAGCACTTCTTCTACTTCAAGCCGCGGATGGTTATGAAGGACGTGTACCACAAATGCAGGGCACTCGGCATCCAGGCCAAGTGGACGTTGATCTACTTCGAGATGTGGTTACCCGACTCGCTGAAGGGATGGACCTCCATGTGTTTCTACTACGAGGAGCCATCGACTCTAGTCGGCAATGCGGCCTTGCCGCCGTACTCCTCTGACCCGGTGATGTGGTACCCCTCATGGGCATGAAGCTCACCCGGACCGCGCAAGCCACGATGTTGCAGAAGCGGGTGGCCGCCCTGTCAGCTGCCTGGCTCTCCGGCCAAGGCATTGTGGCCGCGTGGGGTGCGTCGGTGGATCCAGCCCCTCCAGGCCCGCGGCCAAGGGATGTGGTACTACACAGGGGGTCGGGACCCCCAGCGCAGGATGCCCATCCAAATGGGCAACGTCACCTTCGAGGCATGGATGAGGCGGATCACTCGGTCCCTGTGGCAGGGTCCGATTCGCCGAGAGGGCCCTGTCAAGCCCTATGGAGTCGAGTGATACGTCTCCGTTGTATCTATAATTTTTGTTTGTTTCATGTCATTATTTTACAAGTTTCACATACTTTTGGCAACAATTTATATGATTTTTCTTGGACTAACATATTGATCCAGTGTCCAGTGTCAATTCCTGTTTGTTGCATGTTTTTGTTTCACAGAAAATGCATCTCAAAGAAGTCCAAACGTGATAAAATTTTACGGAGATTTTTCTGGAATATATGCGATTTTTGGGAAAAGAATCAACGCGAGACGATGTTTGATACATCCATTTTGCATCATGATTTCCTACTGTTATTTATAAAGTTTTTGGCCAGTACAATACTTTATAGTACCATTCTACTGCCTTTTCTCTCTTAATTTGCAAGATTTACACGAAGAGGAAGATTGCCGGCAGCTGGAATTTTAGGCCTGAAAAATCTATGTCAGAGATACCTGTTCTGTACATCTTCAAATGAGCTGAAATTTCATGAAGAATGATTTTGGAATAAATAAAATAAATTGGAAGAAAGAAATACCAGAGGAGGCCACCCAGGTACCCATGAGGCACCAGGGCGTGCCCACCCCCTGGGCGCTCCCTGGTGGCTCGTGGGGACCCTGGCCAGCCTCCCGTCCTCATCTTTTGGTATATAAACCCATTTGCCCTAAAAAAATAAGGAGAGGAATTTCGGGACGGAACGCCGCCGTCTCGAGGCGGAACTTGGGCAGGAGCACTTTTGCTCTCCGGCGGAGTGATATCGCCGAGGATACTTTCCTTCGTGAGGGGGAAATCAAAGCCATCGTCATCACCAAGAACCCTCTCGTCATGGGAGGACCAATCTTCATCAACATCTTCACCAGCACCATCTCATCTCCAACCATAGTTCATCTCTTGTATTCAATCTTTGTATAAAAACGTCATATTGGTATCTGTGGGTTGCTAGTAGTGTTGATTACATCTTGTAGTTGATGCTAGTTGGTTTATTTGTTGAAAGATTATATGTTCAGATCCATGATGATATTCAATACCCATCTGATCTTGAATATGAATATGATTTGTGAGTAGTTACTTTTGTTCTTGAGTACATGGGAGAACTCTTGTCATAAGTAATCATGTGAATTTGGTATTCGTTCGATATTTTGATGATATGTATGGTTGCTTCCTTTAGGGGTGTCATGTGAACGTCAACTATATGACACTTTACCATCTTTGGGCCTAAGGGAAGGCATTATGGAGTAGTTATTAGATGATGGGTTGCTAGAGTGACAGAAGATTAAACCCTAGTTTATGAGATATTCCGTAAGTGGCTGATTTGGATCCATATGTTTTATATTATGATTAGATTTATCTTAATTCTTATTTCATAGATGCGGATGCTTGTGAGAGGGGTCAATCACAAGTGGGAGGCTTGTTCAAGTAAGAATAACACCCAAGCACCTGTCCACCCACATATCAAATTATCAAAATAACGAACGCGAATCAAACAAACATGATGAAAGTGACTAGATAAAATTCCTATGTGTCCTCAAGAACACTTTGCTTATTATAAGAGACCGTTCCGTCCCGTCCTTTAATGCAAAAATGATTGGGCTGCCTTACTGCATTTTTGTTACCATTGCTACTTATTGCCCGTTACAAATTATCTTGGTATCAAACTACTTGTTACCTATAATTTCAGTGCTTGCAAAAAACCGCTTGTCATTTTCTTCTGCTCCACGTTGGGTTCGACACTCTTACTTATCAAAATGACTACGATTGATCTCCTATACTTGTGGGTCATCAAGACTCTTTTCTGGCGTCGTTGCCAGGGAGTGAAGCGACTTTGGTAAGGAAACATTTATATTACGTGCTGAAATTTAGTGTCACTTGTTACTATGAAAAACAATCTTTTGAGGGGTTATTTCGGGGTATCCTCACCTCGACCGGATGCATAGAGAGTTGCCCCTCAATCTACTGCACCTACTGAAATTATTTATTATGAGATTTCTTCAGGTATGATAGAGAAGCTGCTAGCTAATTCTTATGCAGGAGATGGAACAGTATATCCTGATATGCACTTGATATATATAGATGAACTTTGTGGATTATTTAAGTTTGTAGGTCTACCCGGAGATGAAGTTAAGAAAAATGTTTCCCTTTATTTTTTAGGGAAAGGCATTAACATTGTATATGCTATGTGATGATATTGGAACATGGGATTGAAACCGATTGAAATTGAAATCTATCTATTATATAATTAAAACAAGAGTCAAACAAGCCATCACGTTTATCCACATACGCTAATATTATTACGACTGATCAGATTAATAACGGCTGAGATTTAAAAGTTTTTACGTAACAAAATAACATGTATGTTTTAGCATATTGAACCGTCACGTCTTTTTTTCTTCTTTTAGGGGCTGTCACGTCGCATATTGAACCGTCACGTCTCTCTCTCTTTTTTCGAGTATATATACATATATATATATATATGAATACGCATATGCATAAGGTGGGAAGCACCGGTTGAGATTGATGTAGATTAAACAATTCCATCTCAAAAGAAGAGAAGAAGAGAACATGTGTACTTATTAGGAAATAAAGAGTCAAAACTTAACACGTGTCTATATGCACCAAGTATAGCAAGTCTTCCGTTAAAAAAAAGGTAAACGTTTGTGGCCGTTGCGCCGGCCGAAGATTGGGCCGGTCGCACGCGGCACGTACGATGGAACACATCGTTTGAACGCTTCCTGCTTCTCGCACATTGTACTACGATGTGTCCTGTGGGACCTGCACACCGCCCTCCTTTTCCTTATCCATCCACGCACTCATCCATCATCTCACTCCTCTGTTTCTTTTCCCCACACCCCCTTTCTCCGCCATGGCTGCCACCATCGAGGCATCGATGAGGCTCGGCTCCTCCCCTTCTGCTATGTGGTGGCCGTGGCCGATGCCCACCCCGGCCCCCCTTTTCTGCCCTTGTGGCCCCGCGCTCCCCCACCTCTTCTTCCCTTTCTTCTTGTGTCCTATGGTGCTGCGAGTCTGCAACCCGCCATGGCCCTAGCTCCACCTTTCCCCGGTGATGGCTACGCGTGCGAGATTTTTTGCTGGAGCCCGCATCCGCACGTGCTACAACCGGTCATAGAATTGCTGCCACCAGCCACAGCATCGCCGGTGGCCACCGGGCGGCATTGTCATGTGCGGGGAACAACCCTCAATTTCTTTTTGCTACACCGGTTTTGTTTTTTTGCTGGAATCAGCATCAATTTTTGCTACCACCATATCATTCTTTTGCTGGAACCACGTATCTTTTTTTGCTACCATCATCTTTGAATTTTTGGTGGAAACAACCATTTTTTTTGCTACCACCGGCTTTGTGTTTTGCTGGAGCCAGCACACATTTTTTTTGCTACAACCATGTGGGTTTTGTGCCAGAACTAGAATTTTTTGCTACAACCGTTGTCGATTTTTGCTACAACTTGCAAATGTTTTTGCTATGTTCAATTCACGGCGGAGCTGCGCCCGTCACGGCGACGATGATGATTTTGCTGGAACCGTCGTTGATTTTTGCTACAACTGGCAAATGCTTTTGCTACGTCCATTCATGGCGAGTTACGACCCGCGGCGACGACAACAACGTTTTTGTTGCAACCGCGGATGCTTTTTGGTACGACCGACTTGTTTATTTGCTACATTCGTTTTATGGTGCGACTGGTGGCCATTTTGTTCGTGGAAACTCATGCAGCGAGCGTCGATAGCGAGGGCAACGCGACGCACCAGAGTGCTACAACCATGGACGGCAATCGAGGCGAGGTACACTGCGAGCTTGCAGACGAGTGTTGCGGTCGGCGACCGTCGCCACCGGAGCTGCAACCCCGTGGTATACGCAGCTGCATCTGTGGATCCGGCGAGGAGCGCAAGAGAACGACGAAGATGGTGCTGTGGCCGGTGGCGGCGAGCAGGGGCAGCGGTGGTCCAAAACGAGGGCAGCATGGGTCTGGGTCTGTGTGCGGGATCCAGCGAGCGGCGGCGGTGGCGCTAGCTTTTTCTCCTCTTTTTTCCGTGGGGGAGGACGACGAAAGGGGAGGGAGGACAGATCTGACGGTTATACGTGTCCAGATCGAACGGCTCTAGATGGACCGGCCGAATTTGCGCCGGTGCGCCGGCGCCTAGCATCGCCCTAAAAAATAGGTAAATGTTTGGGGCCGGGGCGCCGGCCGAACTGTGCGTCGGACTACCGCGCGCACGCCGCGTGGACGCCACATCACGCAATATGGCCCACACTTCTGCTTCCCTCTTCCTTATCCCCTCAGCGTCTTATCTCTTCACCGAACCACACATTCATTTTCTTCTCTCTCGTACACAACTACATCCATTGATTCCCCATTGACGGCCACGCCTCTTTTCCAATCCGTGGTCCTGCTCCTCCGGCGAGCTCCCCGGCCGCCATAATCCTACCTCCATGGCGAGCTCCTGCAGTCCCCCGTCCCCCGTCCCCCCTCCACCTCATCAGTCTCTTCTCCAGCTGCGAGCAACGGCGCGGCGTCTTTTTGCTGGAACCAGCGCATGATGATGATGCAATTGGCGCACGGCTGTGCTGGAATCGGCGCACGGCCGGCGATGTGGCTAGCTACGGATGTTGCAAGCCCAGCCACTTTGCTGGAACGTCGGCAACGATGTGCCACAGAGAGATGCTGGATCTGACCATGGTCGGAGCAGCAACTACTAGATTTTTTGCAACCTAGGCGACACCAGTGCTACAACCGCTATTTTTTTTTGCTAGCACCGGCGGTGATTTTTGCTGGAACCAGCGAGGGATTTTGCTGCATCCTGCATCTGTTTTTGCTAGAAACTAGCCTTCATTTTTATTTTTTTGCTACCATCGGCTTTGTGTTTTTGCTGGAACCGGCATATTACTTTGCTGGAAGTAGCTTGTTATTTTTGCTACAATCGTACCCTGGAGCTTTTCCCTACTAAATTTGCTTTTGCTGGAACCGGCGCATATTTTTGCTGGAAGCTGGTATTTTTTTTGCTACAACCACTGGAGCTTTTTCTTCTACTGAATTTGTTTTGTTGGAACTATGGCTTTTTTTGCTGGAACCTAGTAATATTTTTGCTTCAATCGACCACTCGAGGATTTTGTTTGTTTTTCAGAATTTTCTTGTTGGCCACCACGATGCAAGCCAATGGCCACGGTGAGGCGGAGGCGATGACGTCGGTGGCATGCTGCAACCGTGGCGAACCGCGAGCTGGAACCAGCCGGGGGCATTCGATCTGCAATCCTTCGTTGACCGCGCGCTGGGGGCCCACTGGTGGCCATGATGCAATCCCGACGGCCACGGGCGGTGACGCATCGGAGCTCATCGGCGACGGCCCCGACGGCGGCAAGTCGGAGGGAGGGGAGGGGGGCGATGCTGTGCGTGCGGGAGCATGGGGAACGAAGGAAGAAGACGACTATAGGGGGCGTTAGATCTGACGGCTGTAAATGAATGAATCGGACGGATGCGCTGCGACCGGCCCAAATTTGGGCCGATGCGCCGGCGCCTATCACTGCCCTAAAAAAAAGGTACTACAAATCTACACGCTGCTAGACTTCACTCGGACTCGCCCATAGGCAAAAGCGATCAAGCGCCCGGAAGCAACACGTTGATGATTCGTGATCCATAAGAAGATGCATCTGGACTCTTCTCTCTTTTGAAGAAAAAAATTGTAGTCTCTTCCTTTTTTTCTTCTCAGACTATGGATTATATGCGACACGAACCAAGTAGGTACAAACCTACATAGCGTGTATCCTCTGCATGAAAGATACGTACACGGCTACACCTTTCAAAAATTTTGTTTTTCCAAATATGAAATTTGGCACGAACATGAAAAATTATAAAAATAATAATATATCTTTTTTGCAGGAATAATAATAATATGCATGTTTTACCTTTGAATATATGTTTCTTCTTAATACAAACATACTGCTGTATTTTGCCTTAGAATGAGAATGCAAGATCATATGAAAATCCAATGTCACCACAAAAGAATTTCTGACTCTTTGCATACCAAAAAGAAAACGTAGAAATATGTAATGCGCAAACTTGATGCCACGTGCTGTCAGTTCTAAAAGGACGTCGAACAGGGCATATGAAATAAACACATGAATTTTAGAGGGTTGGTTTGGACTGTATAAAGAGAGCGTGTGCACTTGCATTGGACATCTAAAAGGAAACATAAAATGAAATTTTGGTTCATGTCTAGATTCCTGTGGAATGGATATTGAAGGCGTATATTCCATTGGAATCTGGTAAGCTTAATTTTATGTCCCAAAGGCTTAGATGAATGAGATTGTTTGGTACACAAATAATACACTCTAGCGGATGAACTTTAAAATCATTTTAAAGCATAGAAGTAGTTGGATTTGTATGAGTGCCTAAATAAATGTGAGCCATCCGTTCACTCAAATCAAGCGGTCAAGCTTAATTAGTACTCCAACCTCGCATCAGGGAGTATACTGCGTCCACAAGTCATGCAGTATTATCATCTTATAAGGGCAAACACGTACCAGTTCTCTTACGATGTACACAGCCACCGATTGCATCCTTTTGCTACCAAAAAGATTAATTATGTTGCATGTCAGTCGGTGGAACCGGTTCATGTGCGTGGACATGTAAGGTTGGTCTGGGTCGCTTCATCCCACAATACCGCCGAATCAAAATAAGACGTTGGTGGTAAGCAGTATGACTATCACCGCCCACAACTCTTTGTGTTCTACTCGTGCATATCATCTAAATATAGACTTGGCTCATGATGTCTCTGTTGGGAACCGTTGCATGAAAAATAAAAATTTTCTACGCACACGCAATGATCTATCCATGGAGATGCATAGCAACGAGGGGGAGAGTGTGTCTACATTCCCTCGTAGACCGTAAGCGGAAGCGTTTCACAATGTGGTTGATGTAGTCGAACTTTCTTCGCGCACCAACCGATCTAGTACCGAACGCACGGCACCTCCGCGTTCTGCACACGTTCAGCTCGGGGACGTTCTACGCCTTCTTGATCCAGCAATACGGCGAGGTAGTAGATGAGTTCCGACAGCACGACGGCGTGGTGACGGTGATGGTGATGTGATCTCCGCAGGGCTTCGCCTAAGCACTACGAAAATATGACCGAGGAAGTAAACGGTGGACGGGGGCGCCGCACACGGCTGAGACAATGTTGTGTCCTTGTGTGGCGCCCCCTCCCCACATATATATAGGTGGGAGGGGAGGAGGCAGCCCCTAGGGTGCCCCAAGAGACCTGGCGGCAGCCCTAGGGCTGCTGCCTTGCCCTGCGCCCCCCTTTCCTTATTTGGACATGAGGGGGAAAGGAAAGGGAGATGGCTGCCTTAGGGCGCCTCCCCTTTCCTTCCCTCCCTCCTTTGGTGCGTGGGCAGGGGGTAGAGGGGCGCACCAGCCCCTTGTGGGCTGGTGTGCTCTTCCCCTTTTGGCCCATAAGGCCCAAAAACCTACCGGGGCTGACCGGAACCCCTTCCGGTGACCCGATAAATACCCAGTACCAGCCAAAACACTTCCGGTGTCCAAATACCATCGTCCTATATATAAATCTTTACTTCTCGACCATTTCGAGACTCCTCGTCATGTCCGTGATCTCATCCGGGACTTCGAACAACATTCGGTCACCAAATCACATAACTCATATAATACTATATCATCAACGAACGTTAAGCGTGCGGACCCTACGGGTTCGAGAACTATGTAGACATGACCGAGACACCTCTCCGGTCAATAACCAATAGCGGAACCTAGATGCCCATATTAGCTCCTACATATTCTACTAAGATCTTTATTGGTCGAACCGTTATGACAACATACGTAATTCCCTTTGTCCATCGGTATGTTACTTGTCCGAGATTCGATCATCGGTATCTTCATACCTAGTTCAATCTTGTTACCGGCAAGTCTTTTTACTAGTTCCGTAATACATCACCTCGTGACTAACTCCTTAGTCGTTTGCTTGCAAGCTTATGATGTGTATTACCGAGAGGGCCCAGAGATACCTCTCCGATACTCGGAGTGAAAAATCCTAATCTCGATCTATGCCAACTCAACAAACACCTTCGGAGATACCTGTAGAGCATCTTTATAATCACCCAGTTACATTGTGACGTTTGATAGCACACAAGGTATTCCTCCGGTATCCGGGAGTTGCATAATCTCATAGTCGAAGGAATATGTATTTGACATGAAGAAAGCAATAGCAATAAAACTGGACGATCATTATGTTAAGCTAATGGATGGGTCTTGTCCATCACATCATTCTCCTAATGATGTGATCTCGTTATCAAATGACAACACATGTCTATGGTTAGGAAACCTTAACCATCTTTGATCAACGAGCTAGTCTAGTAGAGGCTCACTAGGGACACGGTATTTGTTTATGTATTCACACATGTATTTAAGTTTCCGATCAATACAATTCTAGCATGAATAATAAACCTTTATCATGAATAAGGAAATATAAAATAACAACTTTATTATTGCCTCTAGGGCATATTTCCTTCAGTGCCCACCTCGGCCGCCTCCCGCACGGCCTCTTTGCTCTATAAATACCCTGTACGTCCAAAAACCCTAGGGGAGTCGACGAAAAACAATTCCAGCCGCCGCAAGTTCCAGAAACCACAGATCCAATCTACATCACGGAGGGGTTCATCATCCTCATTGGTGCCTCTCCGATGATGCGTGAGTAGTTCATTGTAGACCTACGGGTCTGTAGTTAGTAGCTAGATGGCTTCCTCTCTCTCTTTTGATTCTCAATACAGTAGTCTCTTGGAGATCTATTTGATGTAACTCTTTTTGCGGTCTGTTTGTTGGGAGCCGATGAACTTTGAGTTTATGATCAGATCTATCTTTTTATCCATGAAAGTTATTTGAGTTTCTTTGATCTCTTATATGCATGATTGCTTATAGCCTCGTATTTCTTCTTCGAATATTTGGTTTAGTTAGGCCAACTAGATCGATTTTTCTTGCCATGGGAAGAGGTGCTTTGTGATGGGTTCTGTCTTACGGTGCTCGATCCCAATGACCGAAGGGGAAATGACACGTATGTATCGTTGCTATTAAGGATAACAAGTTGGGGTCTATTTCTACATAAATAGATCTTGTCTACATCATGTCATCGTTCTTATTGCATTGCTCCGTTTCTCCACGAACTTAATACACTAGATGCATGCTGGATAGTGGTCGATGTGTGGAGTAATAGTAGTAGATGCAGGCAGGAGTCGGTCTACTAATCTTGGATGTGATGCCTATATAATGATCAATGCCTGGATATCGTCATGATTATTTGAAGTTCTATCAATTGTCCAACAGTAATTTGTTTACCCACCGTATGCTATTTTTCTCGAGAGAAGCCACTAGTGAAATCTACGGCCCCTGGGTCTCTTCTTTATCATATTTGCCTTCAAGATCTATTTTTATTTGCTTTTATTTTCAGATCTATATTTCCAAAAACACAAAAATACCTTGCTGCAATTTATTGTTATTTATTTTATCTCGCGTTCCCGCGAGATCTATTTATCCAATCTACTACAATTTTATCTACCGCTACCCGAAAGGGATTGACAACCCCTTTAACACATCGGGTTGCAAGTATTTGTTCTTTGTGTGCAGGTGCCGTTCACGTTTTAGAGTAGTGAATTGTTTTGTTATACTAACGGATCTCACGAAGTCTTTGTTGAGTTTTGTGTGATTGAAGTTTTCATGTTTTGGGTGAGATCACGATGGATGAAGGAATAAGGAGTAAGAAGAGCCTAAGATTGGGGATGCCCCATGGCACCCCAAGTTATTATCCAAAGAGGAACAAGAAACTAAGCTTGGGGATGCCCCAAGTGGCATCCCCTCTTTCTTCTAACGACCATCGGTATTTTACTTGGAGCTATATTTTTATTCGTCACATATCATGAGTTTTGCTTGGAGTGCCTTGTATGATTTGAGTCTTTGCTTGTTTTGATTTTTATTTTATGTCATATATCCTTGCTGGACACACCTATTTGAGAGAGCCAAAATTATGCCATGACTTGTTAGAATTGCTCTCTATGCTTCACTTAAATCTTTTTGAGCTATGGAATTGCTCTAGTGCTTCACTTATATCTTTTTGAGCACGATGTGCTTTATTATTTTTGAAGAAATGCTCTCATGCTTCACTTAGATTTATTTGAGAGTTAGTAATTTTTTTAAAGAAATTCTCTCATGCCTCACTTAAATTATTTTGAGAGAAGAAATTTTTATGCTCATGTTCTTCACTTAGATTTGTTTGAGCTACGAAAAGCAACATATGAAATTAGTCCTAAAGTGATAGATATTAAAGAGGGATATAATAAAAACTTTCATGAAGATCATTGGACAAAATAAACTTGATTCCTTGTAATAGTTTTGCGATATGTTGATATAATATGTGAGTCATGTTGATGAGTAATCATGGTTTAGTAAGAATATTGGTGTTAAGGTTTGTGATTCCCTATGCAAGCACGAAAGTCAATAGTTATGCAATGAAATTATATCCTACTTGTGGTGCATTATTCAGTGTTAGTTATGCTTAATGCTCGCTTATGAGATTTTTTCGTTTCTTGGTTGGATGCTTCTCAATCTTTTGCTAGCCTTCATTTGCACTAAGTATGATCACTACATGTGCATCCAAAATCCTTAAACCCAGTTTTGCCATATGAGTCCACTATACCTACCTATATGCCGTATTCTTTTGCCGTTCTAAGCAAATTTGTATGTGTCATCTCTAATTTTCAAAATAAATTTCTCTTTTGTGTGCTCGTACCGCTCATGAAGTGGCGGGGGGTGGCCAATATTTTCCATGCTAGATGTGTTATTCTCAAGATGAGTGTTTATTCACTTGTCATTGCACGAGAGTACGGCAAAGGTATTAGGGATGCCCAGTCCCAAAATGAAAAATGAATTTACTTTATGTTGTCAAATAATAAATTCCTTGGAAAGTGTTGGTATGGACGGTACCCGTGGATTTGGTTAGCGTGGAATGTGAAAGTATGGTGGAAAAAGGAATAAACTTTATTGTCTGTTTGGGAACCGCCTATGATATATCTAGCATGGAAAATGTTTGGAATTACTCGGTCATTTTCGTTGACAGGAAAAGCATGCCACCCAAAATGTTTTTATCTCTATCTTTTTCGCTTTGAGCTCTGGCACCTCCACAAATCACTACTTTCCTCTGCAAAGGGCCTTTCTATTTACTTTCTGCAATTTTTATTTTGAGTATCCATCTTCTCTTATAAAGCACCAAATAAGGGGCACTATGATCGTACTTGAGCGTTGGGTGTAGCTAATATGCGAGTGTGTTGCATAAATGGATCAATGATTGAGCATAATTGGCTAGGGATAACTTGATTTAGTGTTGATATTTTGAAAGACATGGTTGCTTGTTGATATGCTTGAGTATTGAAATCTTCATGTCAAAACTAGACTATAGCTTTGAATCATATAAAAGTCCAATTGTCCATGCTACAAAGAAAATAATATGTGATGAACATGTTAGGCAGCATTCCACTTCAAAAAATTCTGTTTTTATCATTTACCTTCTCGAGGACGAGCAAGAATTAAGCTTGGTGATGCTGATACGTCTCCAACGTATCTATAATTTTTGATTGTTCCATGCTGTTATATTATCATTCTTGGATGTTTTACAATCATTTTTTAGCAACTTTATATCATTTTTTGGGACTAACCTATTGACATAGTGCCTAGTGCTAGTTGCTGCTTTTTGCTTGTTTTTTACTTCACAGAAAATCAATACCAAATGGAGCCCAAACGCAGCGAAATTTTTTGGTGATTTTTTCTGGACCAGAAGACACACGATGGGCCAAGGAAGTACCAGAGGGGGGCTCCGAGGGGAGCACAACCCACCAGGGAGCGCCTGGGGGCCCAGGTGCACCCAGGTGGGTTATGCCCACCTCGGCCGCCTCTCACACCGCCTCTTTGCTCTATAAATACTCTGTACGTCCAAAAGCCCTAGGAGAGTCGACGAAAAACAATTCCAGCCGCCGCAAGTTCCAGAAACCACAGATCCAATCTAGACACCATCATAGAGGGGTTCATCATCCTCATTGGTGCCTCTCCGATGATGCGTGAGTAGTTCATTGTAGACCTACGGGTCCGTAGTTAGTAGCTAGATGGCTTCCTCTCTCTCTTTTGATTCTCAATACAATGGTCTCTTGGAGATCCATTTGATGTAACTCTTTTTGCGGTGTGTTTGTTGGGATCCGATGAACTTTGAGTTTATGATCAGATCTATCTTTTTATCCATGAAAGTTATTTGAGTTTCTTTGATCTCTTATATGCATGATTGCGTATAGCCTCGTATTTCTTCTTCGAATATTTTGTTTAGTTAGGCCAACTAGATCGATTTTTCTTGCCATGGGAAGAGGTGCTTTGTGATGGGTTCGGTCTTACGGTGCTCGATCCCAGTGACAGAAGGTGAAACGACACGTATGTATCGTTGCTATTAAGGATAACAAGATGGGGTCTATTTCTACATAAATAGATCTTGTCTACATCATGTCATCGTTCTTATTGCATTACTCCGTTTCTCCATGAACTTAATACACTAGATGCATGCTGGATAGCGGTCGATGTGTGGAGTAATAGTAGTAGATGCAGGCAGGAGTCGGTCTACTAATCTTGGACGTGATGCCTATATAATGATCATTGCCTGGATATCGTCATGATTATTTGAAGTTCTATCAATTTCCCAACAGTAATTTGTTTACCCACCGTATGCTATTTTTCTCGAGAGAAGCCACTAGTGAAATCTACGGCCCCCGGGTCTCTTCTTTATCATATTTTCCTTCAATATCTATTTTTATTTGCTTTTATTTTAAGATCTATATTTCCAAAAACACAAAAATACCTTGCTGCAATTTATTGTTATTTATTTTATCTCGCATTCCCGCGAGATCTATTTATCCAATCTACTACAATTTTATCTACCGCTACCCGAAAGGGATAGACAACCCTTTAACACGTCGGGTTGCAAGTATTTGTTCCTTGTGTGCAGGTGCCGTTCACGTAGTGTTGCGTGGTTCTCCTACTGGTTCGATAACCTTGGTCTCATCACTGAGAGAAATACCTACCGTAGCTGTGCTGCATCATCCCTTCCTCTTTGGGGAAAAACCGACGTAGCTTCAAGCCGCATCAAAAGGACTTTCTAGCTCCGTTGCCGGGAAGACATCATCAACATCTACCAGGTTCCTAATCAAAAATCTCATCTGCTTGCAATTTACATTATTTGCCATTTGCCTCTCGTTTTTATCTCCCCCACTTCACAAAAATTTCCCTTTTTATTCACTCTTTTTTTCGTTCGCCTTTTTCTCGTCACTTCTCTTGTTTGCTATCTCTACTTGTGTTACCATGTGCCTTCTATTTGTTTGCATCTTTGCTTGCTAAAAATCTATTGATATGGATACTCATCCACTTGCTAATATTTTCAAAAGATCCAATTTATTATGAACCAATTGATAGTGAATTGAATTCACTAGATTATCTTTATGAAGTTTTCCTTGAGATTTATGAATCTGAAAATTATGACGAAGTTTTAAACGAAGAAATTTATAAAGTGATTCATGATAGCTCCTTGAATGAAAAGCATGATTGCAATGTTATTATTATAAATTCTATTAATGTCAATTGTGTTAGTGATATGCAAAACCCCAAGCTCGGGGATGCTTGTTTTGTTATGTCCACTACTAATTGCAATGATCATGATTGGGGTGATAATGGTTCTTATGATCTTGAAAATTTGTTTAAACCTCATGATGAATATGCTTGCGATAATATTAAAAGTGGGTTTGGAAGAGTGTCAACTTTAGCTACAAATAATCCCACTATTTTGGAAGAGTGTCAACTTTGCATGCATGTGGATCATGAAGAGAATACTTTATGTGATAGTTATATTGTTGAATTTGATTATGATCCTACATGAAATTATTATTAGAGAGGAGAATATGGTTGTAGAAATTTTCATGTTACTAAATTACCTCTCGTTATGTTGAGATCGTCAATGTTTTATTCCTCCTCTTTGCATATGTTAGATGTTTCTTGTCTTGATAATTTGTTTGCTTATAAAATTCCTATGCAAAGGAAGTATGTTAGACTTAAATGTGTTTGTCATATATTTCATGATGCTCTCTTTGTGTTTCAATTCTTATCATTCGTGTGAGCATCATTGAAATCTTTATGCCTAGCTAGGGGCATAAATCGATAGCGCTTGTTGGGAGGCAACCCAATGACTAAAAATTATTTTTGTCTTTTTATTTCTGTTCTTGAGTGTTTGCAAAATTATTCTACTATTATGATTGTGTTTTTTATGTTTTAATTAGTGTCTGTGCCAAGTAAAGCCTTTGGGATCATGTTGGGTGATAGTTGATTTGATCTTGTTGAAAAACAGAAACTTTTGCGTCCAGTAATTTTTTTTTGAAAATTCACAGAAGCAACTAAAAATTCTGAATTTTTTACACAAGATTGATATACAAATTGCCTACGTTGTCCTAGTGTTTCAGACTTTTTGGAGTTACAGAAGTATACGAAGTTTTCAGATTGCTACAGACTGTTCTGTTTTTGACAGATTCTTTGCGTTGTGTGATTGTTTCGATGAGTCTATGGTTTGTATTGGAGGGTATAAGCTATAGTAAAGTTGGAATACAGTAGATATAATGCAAAAATAAAATATGAATGGGTTTGCAACAGTACTTAGAGTAGTGATTTGCTTTGTTATACTAACGGATCTCACGAGGTCTTTGTTGAGTTTTGTGTGATTGAAGTTTTCATGTTTTGGGTGAGATCACGATGGATGAAGGAATAAGGAGTAAGAAGAGCCTAAGATTGGGGATGCCCCGTGGCACCCCAAGTTATTATCCAAAGAGGAACAAGAAAATAAGCTTGGGGATGCCCCGAGTGGCACCCCCTCTTTCTTCTAACGACCATCGGTATTTTTCTTGGAGCTATATTTTTATTCGTCACATATCATGAGTTTTGCTTGGAGTGCCTTGTATGATTTTAGTCTTTGCTTGTTTTGATTTTTATTTTGTGTCATATATCCTTGCTGGACACACCTATTTGAGAAAGCCAAAATTATGCCATGACTTGTTAGAATTGCTCTCTATGCTTCACTTAAATCTTTTTGAGCTATGGAATTGCTCTAGTGCTTCACTTATATCTTTTTGAGCACGGTGTGCTTTATTATTTTTGAAGAAATGCTCTCATGCTTCACTTAGATTTATTTGAGAGTTAGTAATTTTTTTAAAGAAATTCTCTCATGCCTCACTTAAATTATTTTGAGAGAAGAAATTTTTATGCTCATGTTCTTCACTTAGATTTGTTTGAGCTATGAAAAGCAACATATGAAATTAGTCCTAAAGTGATAGATATTAAAGAGGGATATAATAAAAACTTTCATGAAGATCATTGGGCAAAATAAACTTGATTCCTTGTAATAGTTTTGCGATATGTTGATATAATATGTGAGTCATGTTGATGAGTAATTATGGTTTAGTAAGAATATTGGTGTTAAGGTTTGTGATTCCCTATGCAAGCACGAAAGTCAATAGTTATGCAATGAAATTATATCCTACTTGTGGTGCATTATTCAGTGTTAGTTATGCTTAATGCTCGCTTATGAGATTTTTTCGTTTCTTGGTTGGATGCTTCTCAATCTTTTGCTAGCCTTCATTTGCACTAAGTATGATCACTACTTGTGCATCCAAAATCCTTAAACCCAGTTTTGCCATATGAGTCCACTATACCAACCTATATGCGGTATTCTTTTGCCGTTCTAAGCAAATTTGTATGTGTCATCTCTAATTTTCAAAATAAATTTCTCTTTTGTGTGCTCGTACCGCTCATGAAGTGGCGGGGGGTGGCCAATATTTTCCATGCTAGATGTGTTACTCTCAAGATCAGTGTTTATTCACTTGTCATTGCACGAGAGTACGGCAAAGGTATTAGGGATGCCCAGTCCCAAAATGAAAAATGAATTTACTTTATGTTGTCAAATAATAAATTCCTTGGAAAGTGTTGGTATGGACGGTACCCGTGGATTTGGTTAGCCGTGGAATGTGAAAGTATGGTGGAAAAAGGAATAAACTTTATTGTCTGTTTGGGAACCGCCTATGATATATCTAGCATGGAAAATTTTGGGAATTACTCGGTCATTTTCGTTGACAGGAAAAGCATGCCACCCAAAATGTTTTTATCTCTATCTTTTTCGCTTTGAGCTCTGGCACCTCCACAAATCACTACTTTCCTCTGCGAAGGGCCTTTCTATTTACTTTCTGCAATTTTTATTTTGAGTATCCATCTTCTCTTATAAAGCACCAAATAAGGGGCACTATGATCGTACTTGAGCATTGGGTGTAGCTAATATGCGAGTGTGTTTCATGAATGGATCAATGATTGAGCATAATTGGCTAGGGATAACTTGCTTTAGTGTTGATATTTTGAAAGACATGGTTGCTTGTTGATATGCTTGAGTATTGAAATCTTCTTATCAAAACTACACTATGGCTTTGAATCATATAAAAGTCCAATTGTCCATGCTACAAAGAAAAGAATATGTGATGAACATGTTAGGCAGCATTTCACTTCAAAAATTCTGTTTTTATCATTTACCTTCTCGAGGACGAGCAGGAATTAAGCTTGGTGATGCTGATACGTCTCCAACGTATCTATAATTTTTGATTGTTCCATGCTGTTATATTATCATTCTTGGATGTTTTACAATCAATTTTTAGCAACTTTATATCATTTTTTGGGACTAACCTATTGACATAGTGCCTAGTGCCAGTTGCTGCTTTTTGCTTGTTTTTTACTTCATAGAAAATCAATACCCAACGGATTCCAAACGCAGCGAAACTTTTTGGTGATTTTTTCTGGACCAGAAGACACACGATGGGCCAAGGAAGTACCAGAGGGGGGCTCCGAGGGGAGCACAACCCACCAGGGCTCGCCTGGGGGCCCAGGTGCACCCAGGTGGGTTATGTCCACCTCGGCCGCTGTAACACCCCCAGTGGTTACCTACAGTAATCACCCTTTTGATTATGCCACGTCATCATGTTTAACAGTGCATGATCATTTTCTGCATCATAATGCATTTCAAACCCCTAAGTCAGACTTCAAATTAAATTAAAGTGGAAAATAAAAGTGGTTCAAACACAGAAACTAAAATGTTCAGTAAATAACAAATATTGCAGAGGCTATTCTAAAATTGAAACCAACGATTAATAAATTAATTAGGTGGCTCTAACATAATTAAAACAGTAAGGATTAATGCATATTAATTATTATAAAAATTGTGGGAGCTCCTATTTTTCTCCAAACCAATTTTTGGTAGTGGTAGGTATTGCCTAGTATTTGTTGGAGTAATTCCTAAGTTTTACGAAATTCATATAGAGCCCTAACTATTTGCTAAACAGGAGCTGTGGTTAAATAAAAAGAAAAGGATAAAAGAAAGACAAAATAGAAAAGAAAAGTAAAAAAAGGGAGCAAAACCCCCCCTCTTCCCCCCCCCCCCCGGCGGCCCAACTGGGCCACGGCCACCAGGCCGGCCCAGCTCCCCCCGGCATAAGCCCCCCCCCCCCCCGCACCAAACCCTAATCCCCCCCACTCGATCTCCCTCTCCCTCACCCGATCCACTCAGGATCGGGGCAGCGCCCGCTGCCCACTCGCCGGACGCCTCCCGTCCCCGCCGCCACGCCGGCGCTCCTCGTCAAGGCCACCTCACCGTCCCCGTTCCCCCTCCCGATCCAGGAGGTGGATCGGGGCCGCGTCGCCACAGACGCGCGCGCCCGAGCGCCCGACGCCGTCGTCGTGTCGCCTCGTCGGCGCCGCCCGTCGCCTCTCGCGCGACCCTGTCGCCTCCTCACCCTACCACCACACCGTCGCCGGCCAGCCTCTCCCCCTCGATGTGAACCCTAGCCGCTACACCCCCCCACCCCTCGCTCACTCCTTTCCCCACCCACCCGATCCAGAACCGGGTCGGGGGGAGCTCCCGCAACGCGCCGCGTCGCCCCGACGCGCCCGTCGCCGCCTCGCCCTCGCGCCGACGCCGTGCTAACCGCCGCCGCCTTCATCCCCGGCGTCGTCCCGCTCCGTCACCGCCTGCTCCTCCCCGACCTCGCTGCCCCGCCCCCTCGCCGTGCCGCTCCGGCGCCGGCCTGCGCCCCGTC
This sequence comes from Thinopyrum elongatum, assembly GCA_011799875.1. Lineage (NCBI taxonomy): Eukaryota > Viridiplantae > Streptophyta > Magnoliopsida > Poales > Poaceae > Thinopyrum > Thinopyrum elongatum. The sequence continues at coordinate 619,205,027 of CM022299.1, forward strand.
GCGCCCCGGCGCCCGCGTCGCCCCCGACCCGGCGGCCGCCCCCGCCGCCACGCCGGTCTGCCTCGTCTCCCTCTCCGCCTCCACGCCGATCCCGCCCCGACTCGGCCTCCCCCCCTACGTGAGCTTTCCCTGCCGCCGCCTCTGCTCGCCTCCCCTTGCGCCTTGGTCACCGGCCGCCGCCCGCGCCCACCACGCGCCCGGGCTCGCGCGCGACCACGCCCAGGCCGGCCCCGCTCGTCGCCTCTGCCCACGCCCGCTGCTGCAGCCGCGCGCGCAGCTCTGCTGCCCCGGCTCCACCGCGCCACCGCTCGCCGTCCGACGGGCCACCGCGCCCGGCCGCCCCTGCCCCGCCCACGCTTGCCTCCCGCCCGCGCGCGGCCCCGCTCACGCCGGCGCCCGTCGCCGCCTCACCCGCGGGCCGCACCCGTGCGCCCGTATGCGCACCGGACATGTCCGGTGCCCAAACGGGCACAACCCGGACGAGTCCGACTGTGCCACTGTCCAGTGGGCCCCCCAGAACGTTTTAATAAAAAAAAAAGAAGAGAAATATAAATAAAAATAAAAATAATTAAAATTAATTAATTTAATTAATTAGTTAGTTTAATTAAGCAGTAATTAATTAACTTAACCCTAATGACTGCTGACATCAGCATGATGTCATGCTGATGTCATCAGTTACTATTCTGGATAATTCAAAATTAAATAATAAAAATAAATTCCAGAAATTAATAAAATCTTTAGAAAATCATATAAAATAAACCGTAACTCCGATGAAAATAATTTCTACATGAAAGTTGTTCAGAACGACGAGACGAATCCGAATACGCGATCCGTTCGTCCGCCACATGTCTCTAACTATCAAAACATGCAACCGTTCCCCTCCGGTCGTCTGTCTAACAAATGTCCGGAACCGGGAAAACATTCCCGGATGGATCCCTCCTTCCTCAGTGACGTGCAACCGTACGTTAGGACACACCCGGCACTGCGTATTGTCATGTCATACTTTGTGTAGCACTTGCTTGCTTAATATTTATACTGTTTCCTCCCCCTCTTCTCTCTCGATAGAGCCCAGTGCCGACGCAGCTCCGGTGATTGGTTCCAGTACTGACGACCTCGCCCTTGCCGCCGAGCAACCAGGCAAGCCCCCCCTTTTGATCATCCCGATATCGCCCATTCTAATTTCCCATGCTTGCATTAGAATTGCTGCTGCTGCTGCTTTACCTATTCTGATGCATAGCCTGTTCATTGTAACCTGCTGTTGATAATTACCTACATATCCTAAACTGTTTAGTCTAGGCTGGGTAGAGACCTATCAGTGACCCCACTTATCCCGACTGCCGCGCTGGATCGTCAGAAGACCCGATCAACGGGATTGAAGACCAGGCCCCGACACCGCACATCACCCCCCCCTTAGTTGTAACGACACTGCAGCGTTACTATCGAGTGTCGAGGGTGAAACCTCATGTAGCACTTCTGATGTTAACTCTGTAGAGTAGTTGTTCGGTCGTGGTCATCGAGGGTGATTCCTCCTTCACCGCTTCCGATAACGACGCTGTCGTACAACACCTCAAGTGTGGACCCAGTGAGGGTGATTCCTCCTAGTTCACCTTGACGGATACATCGAGTGGGAATTCAATGAGGGTGATACCTCGGATTCCCTGATGTTATGGACACACGGATACTTGGACTTTACAATGTTATTTGGAAAGGCGGGTCGACCCTGAGGGGTACCCGCGTGTGATGTGAAGGCGGGTTGCCAGTGTGGTGCCCGAGTGGTGAATACGAGGCGCGGCCGGGCATTCTTAACCCTTGCCGCAAGTCCTCGAGACGGGGCGACGGGGTCACATCTTTCGTGAGTCTCTGCTCGTTACCGCAAGCCCCTAGTCCTAGCGATTTGGATATTTGATCCGAGCAGGCCTCTGGCCTGATAGCACTAACCATCACGTGGGCATAGTATGGGCGTTCTGCATCGTATGCATCAGCCGAAAGCTCTGTCAGACGTCCAGTTTAGCATGGCGGCACGGTCGGATCGTGTCGGCCACCCGAGGCGATGCTGGTATCCACCCTGTGCGCAACGACCCGGAGGGTGAGGGGCGATGGCCAAGACCCCCTTGCGCTTAGGATGTAGACCGGCGGGGACCTCTCTGCTGAGCCGTAGGTAGGGTTGCGATGTGTCGTTTGGCCGAGGCCGGGCATGACCCAGGAAAGTGTGTCCGGCCGAAGTTAATCGAGCGTGTTGGGTAAGTTGGTGCACCCCTGCAGGGAAGAACACTTCTATCGATAGCCGGTCCTACGGTAAAGGACACTCGGAGTTGTATCCTGATTGATACAATTTAGAACTGTATACCTGTGATGAGACCTGTATATATGGCTCTGGGATTGCTTCTCGCAGGGAGTCGAGAAGGGATCTCAGGACGAGGTTGATGACTGTATGGCTCTGGGATTGCTTTCTCGCAGGGAGTCGAGAAAGGATCTCTGGGTGAGGTTGATATTATTACTGCTACATTATATGGTATTGTTCTACTCTCTTCTACTGCTGCAAGACCGCTGAAGATGCTAGTCTTCGATAGGACTAGGCCTTCTCTCTATTCTGGCATTTCTGCAGCCCAGTCCACATATACAGCCTCCCCTTGATAATGTTGCATATGTAGTGTAGATCCTTGCTTGCTGAGTACTTCTGAGTACTCACGGTTGCTTTGTTTTCCTTTTTCTCCCCATATCAGTTTGACGTGACCAGAGGACGGAGCCCCCTGAGACAGATGCCCCGACGATCGCTACTACTACTACCCAAAGGATGGATACTACTATGAGTTGACTGATGACCAGGAGTAGGATCAGAGGGTCCCAGGCAGGAGGCCTTCGCCTTTCGATCGTAGTGTTTTATTTTGCCCCGCCTTTCTAAAGGCCTTTCTGTTTCTATTTCATATATGTACTCAGATATCTGTTGCTTCCGCTGACGCTTGTTCGCAAGCTTATGTATTTGAGCCCTCGAGGCCCCTGGCTTGTAATATAAAGCTTGTATGACTTTATTTATGTTTTTGAGTTGTGTTGTGATATCTTCCCGTGAGTCCTTAGGCTTGATCGTGTGCATTTGCGTGTATGATTAGTGCACGATCGGGCCGGGGGCATCACAAGTTGGTATCAGAGCCGACTGCCTGTAGGAATCCCCTTTCCAACTCCTTGGCCGAAGTTGAGTCTAGTGGTCCAAAACTGTTTTACTAACTTGGCCGTGTGGCTTACGGGCCCACGTCGCCAATTGGGAGGTATTAGGATCTTTTACTCCTCGATCTTTACTCTGGGACTCTGACCTCTCTTCCTTTCGGGTTAACTAAAGTTTACTAACGCCGACACTTAGGATCTCGTAATTCTCGTCCACCCGGAGAGCTGGATATATGTGCGATTTCCCTGACATTGATCTGATTAGTCTGATAATCATTTTCCTTTCCATTGTTTTGTTTAACCTTTCTCTCCGAGATCGGTTATACTTCTCCTTGTCTTTTGACAATCATGAGTTTCCTCTGTTTCAGATGGATCGTTTGTTTCCACAACACCCTGCGACGCAGCTACCAGCTGTTCGAGCAGGGATACATCCAGAGTACATTCTTTATCCACTGGGGCAGATGTCAATCCGTTACAATACCCCAGTACTATCTCCTCCAGATACCCGCAAAGACTTTGTGATTTATTGTGACGCATCCCGTGAAGGATTAGGCTGTATCCTAATGCAAGAGCGTAAAGTGATTGCTTATGGCTCTCGTGAGTTGCGCCCACATGAAGAGAATTATCCGGTACATGATCTAGAACTAGCTGCTGTCATGTATGCACTGCAGTTGTGGCGACATTACCTTCTCGGTAACCGTTGCGAGATCTACACGGATCATAAAAGTCTGAAGTACTTGTTCACTCAACCATCTCTGAATCTCCGTCAGCAAAGATGGATGGAGACCATTGCGGACTATGACTTGGGTATTTCTTATACCCCTGGCAAGGCTAACGTAATGGCTGATGCATTGAGCCGTAAATCTTACTGCTCTGAACTTGAGGTTCAGCTACAGCAACCACTTCTGTATGAAGAGCTTCGAAAGCTAAATCTCGAGATAGTTCCCCAAGGATACCTAAAAACCTTGGTTGTTGAACCAGACCTTGAGAAAGCTGTTAAGAATGCGCAAGCTAAAGATGCTGAAATTGATCTGATGAAGAAAGACCTTCACCTTGTAAAGTACAGGGATTTCTCGCTGTCTGAAGATGGAACCTTGTATTTCAGAGACCGCATTGTCGTACCTCGCTTCGAGCTTATGACTGATAAAGTCATGAAGGAAGCACATGATACCCCACTGTCTATTCATCCGGGTAGCACTAAGATGTATCGTGATCTCCGTCAAAGGTACTGGTGGTCTAGAATGAAGCAGGACATTGCTCGATATGTTGCTGAATGTGATGTGTGTCGTCGCGTTAAAGCAGAACATCAGAAACCTGCTGGAATTCTGCAACCACTTCCTATTCCTCTATGGAAATGGGATAAGGTTCAGATGGATTTCGTTACAGGACTTCCCAGGTCACAGAAGGGTCACGACGCTATTCTTGTCGTCGTCGACCAACTCTCCAAAGTTGCACACTTTCTGCCTGTCAAGGAGACGATCACTGCTAGTCAGTTAGCAGAGTTGTATATCTCCAGAATTGTATCACTCCACGGTATTCCGAAGGAGATCAGTTCGGACCGTGGCGGTCTTTTCACTTCCAAATTCTGGGAAAGCTTTCAAACAGCTATGGGAACTCATATCACCTAGAGTTCAGCTTATCACCCCCAATCCCAAGGCCAAGTTGAACGAGTTAATCAAGTGCTTGAAGACATGTTGCGAGCTTGTGTTATATCGTTTGGCAAGAAGTGGGAAGAATCTCTTCCATATGCCGAGTTCTCCTATAACAACAGCTATCAAGCCAGCTTGAAAATGGCCCCCTTTGAAGTTCTCTATGGACGTAAGTGTCGAACCCCTCTGAATTGGTCAGAAACTGGGGAACGACCTCTTGTTGGACCGGATATTATTCAACACGCCGAAGAACAAGTCCGTATCGTCCGTGAAAATCTTAAGGCGGCTCAGGATCGTCAGAAGAGCAACTATGATCGCAAACGATGGGGTTTGACTTATCAACCTGGTGATCAAGCTTATCTTCGTGTCACACCTATGAAGGGCACTCACCGTTTCGGAATCAAGGGCAAGCTAGCTCCATGCTACATTGGTCCTTTCCGCATTATTGCTAGACGTGGTCAGGTGGCATATAAATTGGATTTGCCGCCGCAATTCTCTCATGTCCACGACGTATTCCATGTGTCGCAACTCCGTAAATGCTT